>JAZHYW010001535.1:0-462454 GCA_037355805.1 Ixodes ricinus | reverse complement strand
TCAATTAGTGCATATGTGTGTAGACGACTTAACGCCTGAAGAGCCTTCTGGTGTGGCTCTTCTAACCTGAATCCTGACGGGTCGCCCGGCGAACCTTGTTCCCCAGGCTGAGGGACCGAGACACAGCGCTCTTTCGAAGCGTGCAATTTTTGACCAACAGCAAAGTCTCACTTGAAACCAGGGTCACGCATTGACTGTGCCAGTAAGAACTCGACGAGGTCGCACCCAATCAAATAGTCCCTCAGAGTCCATGACTCTGGATCGTCTGCCCAACCCTTTGCTGGAGAGTGGCTCTTTTACTTCCTCTTCTTTCAATGCCAAAGGAAAAACAACAACAACTGGAAACGCCGTGCACGGCGCTGTTCCGGCAAGCTGGAGCAACAAGAGCTCGGTGCGCTTACACTGCGATGCTGAAGCCCTAACCGAGCACCTACGGAAGCGCTCGAAGCGCTAGTTGAGCGCCTACTGGAGCGCTTTTAAAGCGCTAACGGACTCTACGTCACGCGCAAGTCGGTGCCACATGAGCGCTGCTTCGGTACCCATGAAGCTCTAACTGAGCGCTCCGCTGTATGTGTGAACCGGCCTTTAGGGTGAACGGAGTTTTTCTCCAGCATTGTCTTTGGTGCTCCAGTTTAAAAAAAAAAAAAATGTGTGATACGACGACTTGCTCAATACGTAAAAAAAAATGTTTAGAAAATTGTACTTCAGGTTGACCGACTACGTTAACCTATAATTGCTCTCAGTACGACGAGTTACACTTGGTTGAAACGTGGCCACGTGGTGACGCCAAAGTGCAAAGAGTGCTGAACTATTCCGGCTCTGAACAATACTGGTTGTGTCATATTGCTTGCAGGATCAAATCTAAGCTCTATTCATGATAAATTGTCGCGTATTGCATTGTCACAAATATTTCGAGATCATGCCAAATGTTACTTAAAATATATACGCATATCAGAAGTGGGTCAAAGATAGTTGGCGTCAGTGTGTTATCATCTGGTACACACCAAACATGTTAACTCTCATAATAGTATTACTAAAGTGTTTTTCCATAGCGTAGCCCGGAACCTTTTTTTCTTGGAGTGGGGGGGAGGGGCGGAGGGCGGGGCGGAGGCTGAGGTAGCCTCATGTGCATTACTTGGGGTGCGGAAGGGGAGAGGGCGTGAAAATGCATGTGTATAATATAGAGTCGGCCCAATTTCTTGGGGGGGGGGGAGGGGGCTGAAGCCCTATATGCCTCTCTCTGGATACGCCACTGGTTTTTTTTACAAACTCACACCTTCCATACCCAATTTATGCGATCTTGAGTATTGATGGGCGTAGCGTGGTGTGCGAAAAGTGCCTACACCCTTCCTACACCGATTATCAAAGATGGGAACGTAAGATCGTGATTGAAGGGTGTACAATCTACAAGCTCGTTGCTACACCCTTCGTTTCGTTTTTCGCGTGAAATGAAATGTAAAGCTGAAATACCCCTTCTATTTATTTTATTTATTTATTTATTTATTTACAATTACCCTCAAGGCCCCAAGGGGCATTATAGAGGGGAGTGGTTGGTTAGTACAGTTCTAAATTTCGCGTTATCGGTGATGGTGACGATGTCATCGGGAAGGCCATTCCAGTCCACAATAGCTTCCGGTATGAGCGAATGTTGATGGGCTGCTGAAGTGGTCTTGGGACGGGCGATCTTGCATGAATGATCCACTCTTGCAGAAATATAGCTGGGCGGGCTGAGGAGAGACTGTCGTAATGGTTCAGAATAGTAAATTTTATGAAGAAGGCAAAGACGGGAAATTCTGCGACGAACGGAAAGGTCAGGAAGAGTTAATTGAGATTTCATAGCAGTGACACTAGAAAAGCGAGAGTAATCAGAAAGAATAAATCGAGCAGCACGATTTTGAACAGATTCGATTGCGTTGGTTAGATAAGCCTGATGGGGGTGCCAGATAGCTGAAGCATACTCTAGTTTGGGGCGAACAAGCGTGACGTAAAGGAGACGTTTGAGGTTAGAAGGAGCAGACTTGAAATTACGACGGATATAGCCAAGTGAACGGTTCGCAGAGGATATTGTCTTGTCTACATGAACATTCCAGGACATATTAGTGGTTAGATGGACGCCAAGATACTTGTACTGTGCAGCAGTCTGAAGGGTAGTGCCGTTCAGTGTTAAAGAGTTTAAGGGCTGGGAGGAGGAACGTGTGAAGCAGAGGTGCATGCATTTGTTAATATTGAGAGACATTTGCCATGTGCGGCACCATTCAGCAATTTTGTTAATGTCGTTCTGGAGTGCAATATGATCGTCTGGGTCTTTTATTAGTCTATAAACAACACAGTCATCAGCGAAAAGACGAATAGAGGACGAGAGGTGAAGAGGGAGATCATTAATGTAGATTAAAAAGAGTAAAGGCCCAAGCACAGTTCCCTGTGGAACACCGGAAGAAACGGGAGAGAAAGAGGAGGACGTGCTGTTAGCGAAAACGAATTGAGAGCGATGAGTAAGGAATGATTCAATCCATTGAAGAACAAGAGGGTCCAGTTTTAGCGAACTAAGTTTAAAGAGAAGGCGATTATGTGGAACTTTATCAAAAGCTTTGGCGAAATCAAGAAAAACAGCGTTAGTTTGATAACCAGTGTCAAGATTTTTAAACAGGTCGTTAGTGAGAAAAAGTAGCTGGGTCTCACAAGACAGGTGTTTCCGGAAGCCATGCTGCGCGTTGGTGAAGAAGTTGCAGGATTCCAGGAAGTTAATCAGGTGCTTGTAGATGACGTGCTCGAGGATCTTGCAGGAGATGCAGGTGAGTGATATTGGCCGATAATTTAGTGGAGATGTTTTACTGCCGGACTTGTGGACTGGAATGACCTTACCAATTTTCCAGTCGGAAGGTAACACACCTGTATCCAGGGACTGCTGAAATATCTTTGTGAGGTAAAGGCCGGATGCAAATTTAGTGTTACTTAGAACCTTCGCATTAATACCGTCTATGCCACATGATGAAGACATTTTGAGGGATTCTATAATGCTGATTACACCTTGAAAGTCTATAATAATAGGATCCATTGGAAAATAATTTTTTGTAACAAGAGGAATTCCAGTAATGGGCGTAGAAACTGTGAAAGCATTAGAAAATACCCTGTTTAGAATATTTGCACATTCACTATTCAATATGTTATCACCGGAGCTATTCACTAGATTGATTTCTGGGTGTGGTTTTTCATTAACAAAGCTCCAAAAGTTTTTAGGGTTGTTTAGTAACACATTAGGTAGAGTGTGCTGAAAGAATGTGCGCTTACACTCCCTCAACATACTTTATATTCAGAAGAGCAAGTGGCATGCTTAGACCAAGCTTCTGGTGTATTTGCTTTTTAGCGTTCCTGAAAAATCTTTTCTTTTTGTTAGATACACGACGTAGGGAATTATTGTACCATGGTTTAGACGCGGTAGTTCGAATTGTTGCGCACGGTATGTATTTTTCAATAAGTTCAAACAATTTGGTCTTAAAAGCTTGCCAATTTTCGTCAGCGTTACGGCAGTCGAAGGTTTCATTAAAAGAAACAAAATAGTCGGAGAGCTCGGAGTTCATCATGTCATAGTTTCCCTTGTGGTACAAACGTATCTTTTTAGAAATGCATGTCGACTTTGATAGAGTCTGATATCAAGAAAACAATGAAGAGCCTTGTGGTCTTCATTGTTTTCATTGTTCAACAAGATTCAAGACTTGAAAATCACCACTCGTCGAAAAAACTCTTGCTTGATGAGAGGCAACAGCACCGCCGTATAACCTCAGATGAAAAAACCTCTCAAATCAGTCGAGAACTGTAAGTAGCGAGCTCAAATATTTATGAAACGACTACTTTAGCAGTGGGATTTATACTTCTAATACATTCTATGGACTATAGCTCCCTTCCTGTACTAATTTCTTACATATTTAGGTACCACCCTATATATAATGTATTCGCGTTTGATTCCAGATACACCTATCAGCGTTTCCTCAAAACTTCAGGACCCCAACGAGGGCGCGAGTTCGATTCCTCTAGGAATCTATATCATGCTAAACTTGTTGTGGTTCCTCGTTACACCCTGCACTTTGACTGTATGACAAGTATGTGATAGTGCTAACAGTACCAAATACACATATAATCGAAACGTTTATTGCGTTGACCGAACTTGTTTTCATGACGACGGGCAGTGAGGGAAGCATCATATTCCATTTATGGCACTGTCACGTCCCAATATGTGCATCGCGCGACGCTGTTAGCGTAAAGAAGCAATCGCTGGGTTTTTTGTTTTGTTTTTCTCTTAGAATCGAATATCTCTTGTCTAAACTATTACTGTCGTGCGAAATTCTCGTTTGAAACATTAACAAAAGTGGATAGATACGATGCCTGCCATTGTCCTTCGAAAGTAATATACTAAAACAGCGCGGATGTCATCTCCGCGCTAATAATGTCCCAAATCACTACGCGACATTGCTAACGCGAATTTGAGATATGCGATTTCGTGCGTAGCACTCACCATGATCACTTCTCACCTGGCTGTAAGGTTTGATTACAGTTTTTTGTGTGCATTTGAAGAGACAGACATTATAGTCATTGAGAGAGTGAGACCAGCAGGGCATGTCTTACGAACGCCATGCCTCCAGCACGCGTTCAATGCCGTCCTTTGACTGCGCACATACACTTGAGAGTGCACGATACGCCGCTGTCGGACGGGCTGACTGAAGCTCCCCTTGGCGTTCTCAGCTTGTCAGTGACTCGAACTGTTCGCAATTAACAGTGTGGCGCTGCGTAAAAAGCATTTGCATTACTTTACAATCAAAAACATTCGCGCTCCGCAAATTGTCTACGGCGTTATGAGATCGGCGTGTCAATTGAACCGATCAATAGAATCACACTGCGACGGAGCAAAGGTAGCGAGTGTGCAAAGAATGCTTCCTCTCAGACCGCAGCACTTTGACGGGGGTTGTCCTAACTCTCTTTAGGAAAGACAGAAGTCTCGAAAACCAAAAGATGCAGGGAGAGTTTATTCCTGCTAGAGAAAGAGTGGGATGAACGCCATCATAATGAACACATATTTATCACTTCTTGAAGGTTACATCATCGTATTCATGTCTCAATACACCGATGTTACAAACGGCTGACACTGAAACCACCTGCGCGATTTTTCCTACTCCTTCTGTTTTTGCGAAAACGCGCACCATCGCACCGTTTTCATGCTTTACAACTACTCTGCTTCAAGGTAAAATGAACTGTAACGTACGCTAAGGGCTCACCTGGCCCATATAAAAAAGAATCAAGAGCTGTCCCGTGATCTTGGTTTCTAGGCATCTCGCGGTCAAACCGTACAGCCACGTGACATAGCCCCAGCGTACTATTGGATTCGGCAAAAAGCGGACGTGGAATCATCCCTTTGCTCGACCTTGTGGCATTGTTCGTGATATTTTACCTGACTGGTGGGGTGGTAAATCATGCAGAGTGAACGGTGTAGAGGGGGAAAGGTTACAGATGCCAGTTTTAAAATGACTCATTTCAACAGGCATTGGTTAGTTAAGGGCTTGTCGTGGATATCATTCCGCTAGTTAGTGAATCAGCCCTGTCTTGCGTGAGCTCATCAAGGCTGTCAGGTTGAGATATGACTAGCCCAATTGGGCGTCTTATTATTGTAGTTGACGGGAAAATCTGGTGGTTAGCTCTTTGGCTATTATGTAGCTATTTCATACACGAGATTCAAGCAATGTCAAAGCACTTTATTTCCAAACGGACATCGAATTTCTGAGCCAGCTAGGAAGCATAGGTTTAATTAACAGTGTAGAGATGGAACAATGCATTTCTACTAAAAAGCTCACCGGACGAAACCTCTAGGTACAGAAGCTCACCGTGTGAATGCTCACCGGGCAAAAGCTCGCCGGATTTTTCACAGATGCGGATAAAAACTCACCGTTCTTATTCGTGAGCCCGGACAAAAGCTTACTCGGATAATTTATTTGGTTTTCTACATGAGCTCAAATGACATGACAGATTAAGCGGGGTGTCTTATGAAAAATAAAATATGTATGACTCGCGCAAGGTATGTTTCTTGTTTAAGAATAGGATGTTTATGCTTAAATTATTTAAGTCGAATACAGGCCTTCCCCCTCCCTCCAGCAGTTTCGGCTTGTCTCTTGGAAGCTCATAGTCCAGATACAGCTTCCTTGGGTGGTTCTGAAGACGCTTCGTTACCATTTGAACCCACTTCACCAGGGGTTCACCTTAGCGTGCTTGCAGCAAACCTATAGTGTCCAACGCGTGTACCTATTGAAGACATTTGAGCACCCTTCAGACACTTGGATGGAACGGTCCCACAAGCTTGTCGAACCCGTTATTCTACCATTCACACTAGTTATTTGTCCTGGGCTAGTCCCTCAACGTGGCCTTGCGCACATTACACACCTCCGGAGGTAATTTCGGTCGTCATTGGAGCACGATCATCCTTCGTAGTGTACTTGTAGGAGAAAGTATTTTCGCCCACAATGTGCCAAGAAACGAAAGCGATAGCTGTAGCACGGTCGAGCAATGCCGGTGGAATGGTGCCGTCACGTACCTGAGGACGGAGGTGTGACGTGGTTAACTCTCATAGCCGTCGTGGTTGCCGTCGTCAATGTCACTGACGACCACCACCGGTGATCCGTGAAGTAAGTGGGTACGTGCGGTGGAAGTTTCCAAAAGCCATCCAACATTACGCGTAGCAACTGGATACTGCCAAAGTGGGATTTCCCATAACGCGAGGAATGACTGAAAACAAGACCTTTAAGCAGACGACATGGAAGATTCCTTTCGTCCCGTCGTTACTGGCGGGATACCGGGCGGTCAACGGGAAAACACGACTTCGCTGGCATCGCGCCAAGAGCGGAGATAAGGATCTCTTTTTTTCGTAGCGGCGAGAAGAGACGAGGTCGAAATCTCTGCAAAGTGTCGCACTTAAGGCAGTCGATTTGAAATCCCATCACAACTTCTAAAGGTTTGACCTTGGTTTTAGTGAAACGGGTTCAAATTTTTCAGAGGGCTGCTGACGTGGCCCCATTTAGCCCACAATTTACCTCAGCCCTTTTTACTTTACGAAAATGTCGTCCGTCTTATCGAAAAAGAATGAGCTTGTGTTGGGGTTTGCCAAAAGGAGTGAGCTTTTTGCACCGGAACTTTTGTCCGGTGACTTTTGTCCGGAGAGAACGATAAGTGGGCCCTCAAAGGTGTAGGTCGTGGAGACGTATTATTTTTATCTGAATAACTACCGTCTTAAGTATTTTGGTGCCCTACAGATGCAACACACATCTGAAACACTACAGAATTTGCCATAATATTCGGGAAGGTTTCTATTTAATTTATACTATAATAAAGAGTGTTTTGTATCTCTAATAATGAACTGTACACTTCGATTAACTTTGATACTATATGTAGTGCCAATACATCAGTTGTTTTTTACTTCGACTGGGGAACCTGTAGTTCACACGTTGTCATATTGAAACGAAGGCAGAATCGCGTTACATAATAGAATAGAGAAGTAGCATAGCAGCTTTTCAAAGCCTAACGTTTTGGGTTTAATGGCCATATCTGTATATTATATTTCACAAGTTTCTATGGGAGTGCTGCCGTAACCCGCTAAGAGATGGCGCAAGCATACGATGTCACAAAGTTCTCAGGATTGCTCATTATACTCCCAATATGTAGCGCTGGCGGTTCGAATCAAATGTGAAAGATTTTAAACTAACTGTTATCCCATTCAAGATATCTAAGTGAAGTTCTAGTAATTTATATGATAGAAAAGGGCCCGTTTTTGGCCATTTTCAGTAACTGCATTTCCAAATAAAGAACTTGACATTTGCGTTTATACAGCATATGGTCGGTCTTAATTTGAGATGCGGCGACACTGGTTTACGCTGTAGGCGATAAATCTCGCCACTGCGGTACGACTGCGCGCCTGGGGTCTTTAACGTGCATCACACAATAGTGGCACACGACCCCACTCCTGTAAGATGCTCATTCAGATCGAAACCAGGAGGGGCGGGGTTTGGGTAATTGGAGTCATTCAGCTCAATACAAATCCGAGGCACCATCGGCCACCATTTTCCTAATGAAAATTTCAGAGAAGAACTTATAAATTTTAGATTCGAAAAGCGCCAAGGACAAGAGAAGGAATGGCACAAAAAGAAGCATATGTCCTTGAGCTTTGGCGTTTTTAGAATCTACGATTTTAGATTCGAAAAGAAAGTTGTCACAACTTGTAGTCTGGCAAGTTGGTACAACTTGCCCAGCTACAAATTGTCTAGCAACTTTTGGAAACGATGACGGTTAGTCCTTAAACTTTGGCGTGTGGCTCGGACCGCTAGCCCTATATTTGGGATGAGAATTAGCGTTTGGGGATGTGTAGTTAAATCTAGCGGTCAGACAAACTGTAATTTTCTTCTCTTTCTTGTGTGTGTGTGTGGGGGGGGGATTGGGGGGGGGGGCTTTCTATATCTTTATATTGATACTAATGTCTCCTATTTCAAGAGACGTGGTAGGAGTGGTTTACAACATATGGAACACAAAAACAATGATAAAAAACAGCAGAACCCATCCTTTGGGAATGATTATCTACGTTAATGCAGAATAGCATCAAACGGTGCGGAGTTATGCGCGTTCGTCAGGTGGCCGGCACACTCTAGATACGCCAGCCCACTCTTGAGGCGATTCTAAATTTGTTGACACTTTCACAGCCCTGCGCACGATCTCCGCAGCCCAGCACGTGCGTTTGTGTCACTTAGGAAGGCGAGCAAAGCACGCGCCATACGCACAAACACTCAAAATGGTACCGACCAGACTTTCTGGCGTCTCCAGCTAGTCAAGTACAAGGATATTTCGTTAGGTAACAAGTACAAGGATATTCGTTCTAGCTGATCCAAAAACACACGACGAATTAAACATGTGAAAAAAGAAAAAAACAGCGTGATACAAAGGCTATTTTTATTGCAAAAAAAAAAATAGGAAGGAGCATCAGATACAAGAATCACAAAAAACGTGGAGTTTATTAAAGAATATAGTTTAGTAAGGCACGTTGTTGGGCTAGTTGGTTCATCTTAGTTAAACAAATAAAATAGCGCAAAAAGACAAGGACAAGTAATATACAGGACAAGCGCTAAAGAAGGACGACTTTGGTGATGCTGTTATTATATCGCTTGGCAGGGTGTTCCAGTCGTGGACAGTCCTTGGAAAAAAAAGTATACTTAAGTGCATTAATCCGACAGTTGAATTCTTTGAGTGTTTTGCAATGATAACTTCGCATGGGATAATTTTGAGGTGCGGGTGAAATATATTTAATGATGTCGATTTTGAAACGGTTGTTTAATAGATCAAAGAGGAACTTTATTCGCGTAAACAGGCGTCTATGCTTTAGTAAGTTCATCCCACAAAGGGTGTACAGTTCAGAGACGGAATATTTTCGCTGGAATTTATTATGAATGAAGCGTAACACTTTTCTTTGAACATTTTCAAGGACGTTTATTTTGGTATTTGTAAACGAATCCCAAACCCCCGAAGCGTATTGTAGGATGGGTAATATAAAAGTTTTATAGCCTGTCAATTTGTCGTTGGAAGAGGCATGTTTTAAATTTCGTCTTAAGTACCATAACTTCGATAGTGCTTTGCGCGCAGCAGACATGATATGAGTGTTCCAGCGTAGGCCATTCGATATAATGACACCCAAGTATTTATAAGAAGTAACTTCGGCTAGTGAAGTACTATTAATGGAATAATCGAAAGAAAGATGGCTTAATATTACAAGTTATGTGCATTCGAAGACACTTCTTGACATATCAATGACATCTGCCACGAGTCGCACCAGTGCGACATCTTGGGCAAGCCGGTGTTTAGTAGAGTCTGGTCACTTATTTCATTGACTTCTGTAAATAAAACCACATCGTCTGCGAACAGTCGAGCACGTACTGGAATACTGGCGGTTAAATCGTTTATAAAAATTGAGAACAGTAATGGCCCCAGGACCGACCCTTGCGGAACACCCGATAAAGCAGGGACTAATGAGGATTCACTCGAGCTGATCTGTACATACTGATTTCTGTCCTGTAAGCAGTTCTCGAGCCAGTGAAAGATACCTTCGTTTTGAACAACTGATTTAAGTTTAAGGAGAAGTTTACTATGCGATACTCTATTAAGAGCTTTAGAAAGATCTAGGAATATGACGTCAATTTGTTGAGATCTATTCGATATTTGCGAAGTCATGGACTGTTTCAAGTAACTGTGTCGTAGTAGAAAGGCCATGACGGAGACCATGTTGATTTGAAAAGGAAAAAGCATTGTTTCCTAAGTAATTCGCGAGGTGTTTAAAAACAATATGCTCTAGCAGTTTCGAACAGTAAGTTACAAAATTAAAAGTAGCGCTAAAGACGAGGACAAGTGGAAGACACAGACACGGACAGGCGCTGACTCGCAACTGATATTTAGTGAAGAATAAAAGGAAGATAAAGCAGAAGTGCAAGGACATATACGAAATTAAAAGAAGACTAACCAAACCGAAAGAGAGCAACAATTATTTTTGGCTTCAAAATTAAGAAATAAAAAATAAGCAAATGCGGTAAAAATTAAAAATTTCCATAAAAAAGTTTAAATGAAAACCTACACCAATTAAATGAAACAAAGAAAAAGAAAGAGGAAGAAGAGGACTCTGAAAATTAATCTAGTTAAACGAAGTTATTGTAAGTAGTGCAATTCCTTCGCCGATAAGGCTACCGACGGTGCACTGATGCATGTATCCCCTTTAGCTGCTATGACTTGCGCCTCATAAATTTCTCTTGTTCTTTGATCACTGAACTGCTTTAGGATTGTTGTTCGATGGAATAGGGGAGTACACTTGCAATCACGTACGTGTAGAGCAAGATGTCCCGCCGGTGAAGACTTAAGAGACAGTGCATGCTCTCTCAATCTCATGTTCACACACCGGCCAGTCTGACCCACGTACACCTTGCCACACGAGAATAAAATCTCGTATACTACGCCTCTAAGGCAGTTCACAAACTTATTAACATGCTTGACATTGCATTTGTCCCGTTTGTCGTGTTGAGAATTGATTTTCGGACACAGCCTTTTCAACTTATCAGGTGCAGAAAGCACTACCCTGACATCAAACCTGTTGGCTACCTTTTTCAAGTTATGTGATATGGAATGGATGTACGGCACTATGGCTGGTCGGCTCCTCTTCTCTTTGCTTCGGTCTTGTATTTTTTCATGCATTAATATATTTTCTGCCACATCCGTCAAGATGGACTCAGGGTATCCCGAACTTTGCAGTCGCTGGATTTGGTTGGTGAAGCTCTCTTCGGCTGAATGTTGACATGACTTGTTTAACGCCGCTCTTAAGCAATTGGTCACGATTCCTCTTTTGGTGAGTTTGGAATGTGCTGAGTCGAATCGGAGTAGCTTTTCTTTGATCTTGGTGAATACATCCAGCACAAATGGTTGTCCTGGAAGGTCAAATGCAAGTCTAAAAATTGAAGGACGCTGTTTGTGGGAAGTTCATGTGTAAATCTGAGTCCTTGAGAATGTTTCACAAAGGTGGCGTGAATGTCGTGAACTGCTTTGGTGTTGCTGTCTTCCGGACGATTAGTAAGAAGGACGAGGTAGTCGTCGACGTATCTAAAAATACGCGTGACTTGGCCGCTTGGAAGATTGTCGGCAATAACCCGGTCGCACTTGGACAGGAAAATGTCACATAACACAGGGGCAACGCATGACCCTATGCATATTCCCTTTCTTTGAACGTAGTTCTTGCCGTTAAACGTGACTACAGTGGATGATAAGTAGAACCTAGGCTTCTACGAAATCGATTCCAAGGAAGCACAATCATTTTGAAAGCTATTGCTCCATTTGCTTCAATGGATTCATTTACTGCTCAGAAAGTTCAGCGCGTGGGACTTGAATAAAATAAATCTTCAACGTCGAGAGACAGCCCATAACGTACTGTTGCAGCATTGGCTATTTAGATACTGAATTAAGGCATCAAGATTGGGTACCAGGAACGGATCACCAAGTTGGAGAGTCGGAAGTTGACGGAAAGAAAACGTGAAACCGCTCCCTGCCAATACCCCTTTCCGAGACGACTGCGCGAAAAGGACACTCTATCTTGGCGTTTCGGCAGTAAAGAATATATCAGCAGGTTTCCTAATTGCAGACGTGATCTTTATCTTTAAGTTCGTGGATACATGAGTATATATTGACATATATATATAATGCATGAAAAAATACAAGACCGAAGCAAAGAGAAGAGGAGCCGACCAGCCATAGTGCCGTACATCCATTCCATATCACATAACTTGAAAAAGGTAGCCAACAGGTTTGATGTCAGGGTAGTGCTTTCTGCACCTCGATAAGTTAAAAAGGCTGTGTCCGAAAATCAATTCTCAACACGACAAACGGGACAAATGCAATGTCAAGCATGTTAATAAGTTTGTGAACTGCCTTAGAGGCGTAGTATACGAGATTTTATTCTCGTGTGGCAAGGTGTACGTGGGTCAGACTGGCCGGTGTGTGAACATGAGATTGAGAGAG
Organism: Ixodes ricinus; assembly: GCA_037355805.1. Lineage (NCBI taxonomy): Eukaryota > Metazoa > Arthropoda > Arachnida > Ixodida > Ixodidae > Ixodes > Ixodes ricinus. The sequence continues at coordinate 449,887 of JAZHYW010001535.1, read as the reverse complement.
CATGCACTGTCTCTTAAGTCTTCACCGGCGGGACATCTTGCTCTACACGTACGTGATTGCAAGTGTACTCCCCTATTCCATCGAACAACAATCCTAAAGCAGTTCAGTGATCAAAGAACAAGAGAAATTTATGAGGCGCAAGTCATAGCAGCTAAAGGGGATACATGCATCAGTGCACCGTCGGTAGCCTTATCGGCGAAGGAATTGCACTACTTACAATACTTCGTTTAACTAGATTAATTTTCAGAGTCCTCTTCTTCCTCTTTCTTTTTCTTTGTTTCATTTAATTGGTGTAGGTTTTCATTTAAACTTTTTTATGGAAATTTTTAATTTTTACCGCATTTTTTATTTTATTTTTATTTCTTAATTTTGGAGCCAAAAATAATTGTTGCTCTCTTTCGGTTTGGTTAGTCTTCTTTTAATTTCGTATATGTCCTTGCACTTCTGCTTTATCTTCCTTTTATTCTTCACTAAATATCAGTTGCGAGTCAGCGCCTGTCCGTGTCTGTGTCTTCCACTTGTCCTCGTCTTTAGCGCTACTTTTAATTTTGTAATGTATAACCAACTAGCCCGTCACATGATCCTAGTCGTACAGTAAGGAAGTAATGAAATAGGCCTACGGTTTACCGGTAGTAGCAGGAAGCCAGTTTTGTGAACAGGAATTACTTTTGGGTGGTTTCATTTGGAATCGAACACACTTGTCGGGGTGGGTCTTTCGAATTTTTTTAAAGATATGTAATTGCCCCATTTGTGAAAAAAAACGCTTTTCAAAATTGTTAAAAAAAATTTTTTGCTTCACAAAAATTTTGAGTGGAGCAGGATGAAAATCTGTTTTTTATTCCGTGATTTTTCTACCCAGTTCTGTACGCTGGTATTAACCCGGAAAGCACAGAAAACTCACAGTAATTTTTTGTGATCTTGTATGTTATTTCGCTATTGTTTAATTCAAAGGAAAATACTTTTGTATTTTTGTTTATTGTGGTAAAAAATTCCAAACATCGTCTCTTTGACAATCCGGTGACATCTTCAGAGCCTTGTAACTCATGAGTTATTATATTTGTCGCTTACGAAATACAATGCGGATGTAGCCCTATACATGGGCTATCGACGGGCATAAGTTGAGTTTAATTTATTTTCACTGAATTGTTTATAGAAATTTTGAAATATCGTCTAAAATGAAATTAACCGATATTTCGAACCCACTTTATCGAAAAAGCCCATTTTTTTATTTCGCTAAATTTTTTTATTATTGCTGCCGATCATATAAACTTTTATTGGGCTTGATGCGATTTCCCCTTTTTTGTTGTATCTTCTCTAGAAGTGATCGAAATCGCTCCCACGTGACGTGACAATAAGGTGACTACTTCAGAGTCTTGTAACTCATGAGTTATTATATTTGTCGCTTACCAAATACTATGCGGGTGCAGCCCTATGCATGAGCTATCGACGCGCATAAGCTTAGTTTATTCTATTTTTACAGAATTTTTATACAAAATTTGAAATATCGTTCAAAATGAAATTAACTGGTATCTTGAACCCACTTCATCGAAAAGGCAATTTTTTATTTCGTTCAATATTTTTTTATTATTGCTGCCGATCATATGAAATTCTAATTGGCTTGATGCGATTTCCCCCTTTTTTGTTGTATCTTCTCTAGAAGTGATCGAAATCGCTCCCACGTTCTCAGAACGAGCAAACGCAGTTACCGCAGGTCGGCCTCGCTGCAAAGCCTATACTGCTCATTTGTGTGTTCAAATGCAGCGGGTAAATCCATTTCGATTGAGAACACTCGTGCTTGGCTACATATTGTATTTTCTTAATTTTGTCATGATGGCAACTGACATTCCCTAGTCCGATCTTTAGCGGTGCAACGGATGTACCTTTATTCGATGACTAAAGCCAGGGCACAAAAAGCGGAGAAAACTGAACGCTCTCTTCATGTAGCCAGACCGGGGTCATATATCTGTTTGTGTTATACACAGGTTGTAAGGCTTGAAGCACGTCGCCACAGTACACAATTTTCGTTCGCAGGACGGCTCCTTGATGCGGACGTCAAAAAACTTCGTTAAAAAAATTAAAAGAATGACAAGAATCGTTTAGCTTTTCGACTTACCGGAGAAAGAAATCGGTATATTGAGGAAGCACAAAAAAGAAGAATGGGCCTCAGTAGGTGCTCGCACAGGATTACGCTCCTCACATGTGTGCTGCACAGTTCGCGAGCCGGGCCAGGAACCTAAGGTGACATTAGCACGAGATGTACAGTCTCCGGCAGTATGAAAGACACATTCGCCGATGCTGTTTATGCAGCGGTGCCAAGTCCGCCTTGGCGGGACGCGCTTTATTTTGAAGGAGAAAATAGAACAAACCTTTATTTATTCCCAAACCAAAGCATCAAGCCAATTAAAAGTTCATATGATCGGCAGCAATAATAAAAAAATTGAACGAAATAAAAAATGATCTTTTTCGATAAAGTTGGTTCAAAATATCGGTTAATTTCATTTTCGACGATATTTCGAATTTTATATAAAACATTCAGTGAAAATAAAATAAACTAAACTTATGCCCGTCGATATTCCATGTACAGGGCTACACCCGCATAGTATTTGGTAAGCGACAAATATAATAACTCATGAGTTACAAGGCTCTGAAGTTGTCACCTTATTGTCACGTGGGAGCTATTTCGATCACTTCTAGAGAAGATACAACAAAAAAGGGGAAATCGCATCAAGCCAATTAAAAGTTCATATGATCGGCAGCAATTTAAAAAAAAATTGAACAAAATAAAAAATGGCCTTTTTCGATAAAGTGGGTTCAAAATATTGGTTAATTTCATTTTCAACGATATTTCAAATTTTATATAAAAATTCAGTGAAAATAAAAAAAACTAAACTTATGCCCGTCGATAGCCCATGTATAGGGCTACACCCGCATAGTAATTAATAAGTGACAAATATAATAACTCAAGAGTTACAAGGCTCTGAACATGTCACCGGATTGCCAAAGAGATGATGTTTGGCATTTTTTACCTTAATAAACAAAAATACAAAAGTATATTCCTTTGAACTAAAAAATAGTCGAAATAACATACAAGAGCACAAAAAATTACTGCGTGTTTTGTATGCTTCCCGTATTCATACCAGCGGACAAAACTGGGGAGAAAAATCACGGAGTTAAAAACAGATTTTCGCCCTGCTCCACTCAATAATTTTTTGTGAAGCGAAATATCTTTTTAAAAAAATCTGAAAAGCGGTTTTTTTTTTTCAGAAATGGGGAAATTACATATATTTAAAAAAAATCGAAAGACCCACTGCGACAAGCGTGTTCGATTTCAAATGAAACCACCCTTTTGCATATTTCCACTCAGCAGGAATGAAAGATTCTGTTAAAGACCTTTGAAAAATAAGGTAAAGATATTTCGAGCACCACTCAGCGTAGACAATCAAAAATGAATTTGGAATACCGTCAGCACCAATGGCTTTCTTTGCTGGAAGATTAAGCGGAGCTGAGAATATGCCTTCTATAGAGATAATGATATCAGGTATCGTTGATAAAGTGGACGGCTGATCAAAACAAGGCACGCTACCGTTATCCGTAGTGACGATAGACACAAAATATTTGTTAAAACCTTCTGCGATAGCGCTGTCATCGTCTACCAGGCTGTCTGAAACGAAAAGCGTGGAAATATTTTTTCGGGCAGGTGATAACGCTCTTTAGAATTTATTAGGCGATACTTTCAAAGATGTTTGCAGAGTGACTACTATTGAATCGAAACTTGGCCGAGAGGTAATCATTGCTCTTAAGTTGTCTTCTCATTTCAGAGTATAGTGTAAGGGATTTGTTGAACTTCCTAACAGGATTAATTCTCCGTTTCAAGTGCAGAATGTCACGAGTTATCCACGGGTTATGCTTGCGTGCAACTTTAGTGCTCATTGGAACAAAACGGTGTAAACATTCAAGCACAACCTCCTTAAAGAAGCCCCAAAGAAGGTCGACAGAACAACCGTCTGAACACACATTTAAAAACGTGTCCAGGGAAAGTTCCAGCACGTCAATAATGGACTCATCCTCAGCTTTGGAGAAATTAAAAATAGGCGTGGGATTATTCTGTTTACGCGGTGATTGTTTAGTTCTAGAAGTTGAAATCTCAACCACCATCATCTGATGATCAGAAATTCCTTCCGCTACGTTACACTCATAGTTGCGTGCCGCAATCGCGTCGGATATGAACACAATGTCGAGTATGGAATGAGAAGAGGCAGTAATACGTATAGGACCGTTTACAATATGAAGTAGATTATTATTGAAGGCTATGTCAATTAGTAGGGAAGTATTGTGACAGTCCGTGGAACTGCTACTGAGAGATTTCCAATCAATTGAAGGTAAATTAAAATCACCAGCCATTAAAAAGAGCGGGTGTTTTTGTTTAATTTTGTAAACAAGATCAGTAAGCACCTCAAGAAAGGATGGACAAACATTCGGAGGTCGGTAAAGGACACCTATAACGATTGCAGGAGTAAAACTAGTTAATTTTAGCCATTATGACTCAATTTCTAAGACTTCATCAAGTACTCCAAATTTAAATGATTTTTTTAAGATTATGGCAACGCCACCGCCACGAGATTCTCGGTCATTCCGAAGTATGTTATATGGAGGAGGAATTATCTCGGAATCTCTGATTGCCTCGTGTAACCATGTTTCCGTCAAAGGAGACGACATCAGGATCAGAGTCATGTAGCAAGCATTCAAGATCAACAACTTTATTTACAAGACTTCTAGCGTTTACATTTATCAGTTTCAACGTGTTTGAACAAAAATCGTCATGTGACGGTGACAAAATACCTTCATCAAGCTCTCGTGTTGTGCTTGGTCTAGAAACACAAACTCTGGCATCGTTTACAGCGTTCCACTCATAAGAAAGACCGTTCATCTTCATTTTATTATATACGAGGGTGACTTATCTCCCTGTTTCCTGTTCTGGGCTGCGCTGTCCCATAACGTTTTGCGACGTAGCCGGACTGGCTTGGAGTAGTCATCGGAAATAGAAACTCCGATATTTTTCAGTTTCCGAGCATTTCTGAAAATACTAGTTTTTTCATTGAAATCACGAATGTTCAGGAGGACAGGCCGTTGCTTAGTTCCCTTACTGTAACACAGTCTGTGTATATATGCGTTTACTCTAATGTCTGTACGGAGTGAACAGTACTGCTCTAGGAAGGACTGTGTTTGGAGTTTCATAGGAACTGTCCAGCCCAAAAGTTAAAAAGGGGCGCAACAATTTCAAGATTTAAAAAATTTGCATCTCGTCAATTTTACGTTGTTTATCGTGTTCGGAGGATAGAGAAAACATCTCTTTCATTAAAAAATTTCGCTGATTCCGCTGCATAATCGCAAAGCAAATGTCGATCCTTTTCCCCACCTGCAGCCTCAAGTGGCAGCCGAGGGAACTACGGCGAAAAGATTACGTGACCTCGCTCGGCTCTAAGCTGCAGCTTAACGCCCGCTAATGTAAGTAGATAGTAGAGAGAGGGAGAGGAAGCTTCCCCGAGAGAGCACACGGGAATCTACACGGCATCCCGAGTTGCGTCACTAGGAGGGGGACCAGGTGGGACCTTGAAGGCTGGGAGTGAGTTGAGGGGTGCCAGAAATGTATATATTTATATATTTTTTACAACAACTAGGATACGCAGGCGAAATCGGTTTTCTGTTCTTTACTTCAGAAGTGTCAGAGGGCAACTTACACAAATTTTTGACCGAAGTGCGCAAAATCATTGCACCCCCCCCCTTTAACCAACAACGGAAAGTTTGAAGATCCTATTTTTTATGCCGTATAACCCACATTCTAAATTGAAATGCAGAATTAACCACGTCTTGCTTCTGCGCACGATGTCTAATAATTATACTAAATATGTATACATAATGTTTTGTTTCTTTTAAACAACAAATTTAAAATGATTGGTACACTCTTAGATTCGCGTTTTTTAACTTGAGTTTTTGGGAAGCTTTGCATCTTGGTGGCATTTATGATTACATGATTTAACAAATGTTACAGTTTTTGTTACATCTAGGCAACATTGAAAACATATGTTATTGGCGGGCTGCCAAACCTACGGCGCATATTATTTCTGGGCAATACATATATATATATATATATATTTATATATATATTTAATTTGTAAATTCAGTTTATATTGTTGTCATTTATAAACAACCAGCGCACAACGATGACAACAGCAGGTAGGTTTGTAGGCTCAAAAGAGGCTCAAATGGCTTTAATATCTAACAAAAACAGCAGATCAGCAACAGCGCTTGTTCATTTGAGGAATTCGCGGAATAGTGAGGCAATGGTACGTGTTTAAGGTGGCGCGCACCTCAGGAATAAGTAAGTAGATATTTGTTTCAGGTGTTAAAAGTTGAATGTAGATTTCGTCGTTCTTGACGCGGGCGTGGACGGAATTGAGCCGCTCCTCACGCCCCTGTCAAGGTGAGTACTACTGTTGACTCGCCGTCACGACACTCTATCGCGATATAGACTCGTCTATTTCACCCGTATGCAGTTTCGAAAAAGGTGTTTCGCTGTCAGTGCGCATGTTATCATTGCAGACAAAGCAACGCCTTAGCAATAGCGACACGAGCGCCAACGACGGCTCGATCCGGCCGATCGCGCTCGCTCTGCTGAAATGTGAGCGTCGGACTCTCAAGCACCGTTAGCTTGCTGATGTTGAAGGAGGCTGCTTTGTCGTTGATAATAATTTGCTTTACAAACGCCTGCGAAGCCGTTCCAGTGCTCAGCGCACCGCCCGCACAGCATCGCAACCTTTCTGGCACCTGTCGGCACTCTGCGAGGGTCGGCGGTTCATTGTCGCGACTTTAATGTATTTTATGTCGTGACGATGAAGTTTACAAGTTTCAAGTATTTTATAGCCCTTGCGAACGTGAACCCCTTTTACGATGAACCGCCAGAGCCCACGCCGTTCCAACGCCGAGCGTTGGAACGGCTCCGCAGGCGTTCGAAAGTCAAAGGATTTGCCACGACAAAGCAGCGTCTGGCATCTTCAGCAAGCTAACACTGTTTGAGAGTCCCAGGCTCACAATTCAGCAGAGCGAGAGCGATCGGCCACATGTAGACACAGTCTGCTGCCGCGTCGCGATTGCTACGTCGTTGTTCTGTCTAAGTTGATGACCTGTGCACTGACATTCAAAACAGGTCTCTGGAGACTGCATACGAGTCACACAGGCGGGCCGGTGCCGCCGCTTTGTAGTTCAGTATCAAAGGGGCTCACCGCGTAAGGGAGAGACCTTTGATTAAACCGGTGAAGTTTGCCGGCCACCGGTCACCGGCTTTTGCAAACTATTCACCAGTTTGAACAGACATCGAGCCGCTTGCCCGAACCAGTGACACGTTTGCCCAAACAAGTGACCCGTCTGACCAAACGAGTTGCCCGTTCGACCGAAGAAGTGACCCGTTTGCCCGAACGGGTGACCGGTATGACTGAAACGGGTAACCGCTATGGCTCAAGCGGGTGGCCGTGTGACATACGGGTGATCGGTATGTGTAAATTGCTACCGGTACGAACCCGTTTACTTTCATACAGGTGTCTCCTGTATTTTGTTTTTCAGTAGGGACGTCAGGCCCCTCAGATTACTTCGACGAACATCTCAACCCCATTCAAAGATTTTTGAAGGGTACTCAAAACATTTCGAAAATCCTGGTGCGCTTTTTCATAGTCTAAATAAATCAATGAATCAATCAATTTGTGTTTATTACTGCCCTACACATGTGACAGGGCGAATGAGATAAAAAAATATATCGTTTAAACTAAAACCCTCCAAACTTCCAACTCTCTGTGCTAGAACTATTTTAAACTTGTGTTAAAATTCAGCGTGAAAGGTTTTAATTTTCCTATACTTCATTTGTCCACGAACTGCAAATTGTGATGCACCAAACATTTAATATTCTGCATTTCTTGTTTAGCTTGCTCAGAAAATAATGTAAATGAAATGCATTCATTTTAAATTTGACTGCCTTCCAAGATTCATCGCGAAATGTGTTGAGGCGTCTGCTTAAATTTAACGTGAAATGTTTTAATTGACATACACTTCATTCTCACATAACAAAAAAATATCGGTGTAGTGAACATTATATAAAAAAATCACTCGTTCTAAGCCTCGCCAAACTTTCCTCATGCGCATGCGCTTTATGATATGGCACCAAGCGTGCCCCGTAGCTGACATAGTACAATGGGTGCATGTTGTAGCATATCTGCTACAGAGCTCTTTTCTTAAATAAAAACAGTCTTAGTGCCTTTCAGCAAGAATCATTGAATGTAATGGAATCCCAGGTGCTTAAAGAACACGCACAACTTATGTTCGCTTTATAGAAACAGCCAGTCAACTGAAAATAGCGCTTGATTTCACTTGAAAGACGCGAAACTCACCTTCACGTGCGTGACGCCATTTGTTTTTCTGGCAGTGGTTGGTGAGCGCTCTCCAGAATGGCATAAATGCAAGGAGCACCCAGAAGCTGTAGCAGATGTGCTACATAGTGCGTACAGTGTCCAAAATAAATTCCGTTCCGAAATATTAACTCTTTTTCGGCTTGTAGCATATCTGCTACACTATGCAATATAGGGTTAAGCTTGCTCAGAAAATAATGTAAATGAGAAGGCATTCATTTTAAATTTGACTGCCTTCCAAGATTCATCGCGAAATGTGTTGAGGCGTCTGCTTAAATTTAACGTGAAATGTTTTAATTGACATACACTTCGTTCTCACATAACAAAAAAGTATCGGCGTAGTGAACATTATATAAAAAAATCACTCGTTCTAAGCCTGGCCAAACGTTCCTCAGATATGTGGTAAATAAATGTTTTTGCAATTAATAGCAACACGATTCTCACCATTTTAATGAATTCAGCTACAAACAACTTACTGAATGACATGATTTTGTTGTCACTTTTATGAAAGCAACTATATGTATTTAATCACTTGGTATCCACAGCGCTTTTACGGCATTTCACCACAACGTACGTCTGTAAAACAATTTATCATCGCGGCCCCTTTTTTTGCGAATCGGTCAAAGTGGACATAAAAGCGGCCACAAAATTTCGCGAGTTCAATACGCCTTCATTAAAATTTAAACTCTTAAAAACAAAAACTTTCGCGCGCCCTTGAATTTTGCGACTTCTTTCATTCGCGAATTTCGCGAAAATTGGGGGCTCGCGAACTTTAAAAGTTCTACAGTATACGGCTAAGGAGAACACAGTAGATAAAGTTATTTAACGGCAATAGATATAATTTCATAAAAATATTCCTGTGATCAAAAACACGGAAAAAAAGAGGATACCAACGAAGGAACTCTCGAGATGCGGATATAAAACGCTCTGCATAAACAAGGTCCTGATATTGTAACGCTGCATAACAGTTATTCCAATACTATATTTAATTATTACCCCTTAAGTGCCGTGTTGAGAGGAACGGAGTTCGAGGAGAACATTACGATTGTGATTGGAATGAAGAGAGGTTTTCGGGAAGCTAATTGTCATATTCAACCCGGGAGCAAATTCTCCAGGAGTGCGATCCCCCAAATTTGACCGCGACGTAAGCGAGGACTGCCGTCAGTGAGCGCCGTCCCCAGAGGAATTAATTAGGAGCATAATTGAGTGCCGCTGCCCCAGTCGTGATTAATATTCCAACCAATCAAGAAGGCAGTGAAGAATAAAAGCTAAAGCCGTTCGAAAAAAAGAAAAAGAGAGAGACGAAGTTCTACCCTTTATTGAGGAGCTCTTCCCCGCGCCTTGATGCTCCGTTTCACATAAAGTCCAGCCGCAGCCAGCGTTATGATCTCATGAAGTCAATCCAACAGCGCAAAAAGTGCATCGTTATGGTGCTCATCGTGCACTGGCCATGATGGATGATATATACATACACTTTTATTTAAATTTTTACATACTTGTTTATAAAAATACGTGAAAGTTACACTTATGCGGTTTCTGCAGGTGAGTTATGCGGCCAGAGATACAGAGTATAGGGGCTAATTGTAATGATCAGACAAGTAATTATTTAAAATTCGTTAATTAGCTTTTTAATGAATGAAAATACACAGATTGTTCCAATAAGAAACTTGCTCAGCGTCATCGAAAGCAACTCAGTCAATAATTTTCAGAAAGACTTTGAGCGCGTGAAATGCGTAGTAGTGCACTAAATTTACCACTCGTGGAGCACCTACAAGGCTAGCGGTTGCGATAAGGCGCCCGCGCGATTTTTCCGTCTCTTATCGAGTCCCAGCCTTGTACCTGCTCCACGAGTGGTAACTTTAGTGCATTACTGCGCTTTTCACGCGCTGAAAGTCGTTATGAAAATAACTGATTTAGTGGTTTTCAATAACGCTCAGCAACTTTCTAATTGGAACCATATGTCTATTTCCACTAATTAAAAAGTTAACTATCGAATTTTAAGTCATTAGCCTTCTGATCATAACAGTTAGCCCGCTATACTATGTCCCCTTTGCCGCATAACTCACCCGCTGAAACCGCATAAGTGTAACTATCATGACTTTTTTAAAAGAAATGTGCTAAGTTAAAAAATAAAAAACACCCGGTATTTATATAGGTATGGACACCGCGCGCACCATGGCTGCCAAAGTCACCTCTCCTTGGTTGCAAGCTGGACCACCAGATGACTAATCAATTCGTAGTCAATGGCAGCCTATCGCGGGCCCATATTCTTAAGCGTTGGTTCTTATGGTAGGCCGGCTTGTTTTTAAGTGTTTCTTGGGGAGTACTGCGTCATGTAGAACCTGTGACTAACGTTACGCATGTTGCTTAGGCACTGCTTCAGCATTGACTCCAGTTACGCTCATCGACGATCGCAAGGACGGCTTTTGTGTATGCGTTGAAACGGTGAGTATTCTGCTGAGGGACTCGGATTGTCTGCGCACATCTCGGCGTCCCCGAGGGACCACTGGCTTTTTAGCGTAGATGTCAGTGATTGTCGAAGAAATACAAGCATCTGGCGGTCCATTCCTGGGCAGCACCACCTCCTTGAAACATCGCCGTCCGTGCCGCGACAAAGACCTCTTGCAATGCTGTTAGGCTTAGTGACTGACCATTGTTCGCTGGTTTACCTCATCATTCTCATCGTCGGGGGTGGGCGGAAGCCTCAAGGTCCTTCCGGGATAAGCATCTGCCGGTGATGTGCCTCCTAATAGCACCGGTTCATGCCCCACCTGTCCACGCAACGCGGTGGTTGTGAATCGTGGCTCCATCACCGGAAATGCGAAAGCGCACCATTAGCGTCCCTTCATCACCAGCCGGGAGACTCCAGAGTCCTTTTCCGATGACTAGTTCTTGCTGTTGAATCGTGGCGATTGTGTTATCGGTTTATAAGTGTGTGCGAGAGCGCAGTGACAAACCTCACTCGAGCGAGAGTGCCATAGTAATCTACGTAGGAATGCTGCATTGCCACATCAAGGGGTAATCAAATGATGATCCAGCAACTGTTACCAAATCCCGTCCTGAACTTTCTGCAGTAGGAGCATCCAGGCGTCATCCGTATGAAAATGCTGGCGCGAAGTATTGTGTGTTGGCCAGATATTCATCTGGCTGTTAGCGGCGAGTTGTTTTGGTGGCGCCCTCCTATGGCTCCCTCTCGTGACGTCATTACCTCGCGAACAACAAGTTAGATGGTGCTTGTAATTAGCATGGTTGAAGCTTGAAATCATTGCGCTCTGAAACTAACACTGTTAACACGGTCTAAATTGAAGTTCTTGCATTACTCTTATTTCTGTCGATCAGAAAACCTTTGCTGACGTCATAGTCAACATTCGGCCAATCGTGGAAGGCCGAGAACAGCGACGGCTTTGATCGGGCACGTCGCCAATAGAGCACCACATGCAAAGACGCAACATTTACCAAGCAGTTCTGCTCGCTACCCACCCGCCACCACTTCATACCTGGAACTACCCAAACAGTTGCTGAGTGTGTGTGTATGTAAAATTCGCCTTAAAGGGTGCAAATGTGTTTCTGGGACTAACTGAATCATCGTCTAAGTACATTGCGGTAGGTCAGTGTCTTTCACATCTCCGGCAAGATGTAACAAATACTCCATGTTTCTTATGTATAAGGTTTGCCTGAAATATTGGTGAACGACAATGGAGTGAACCATGGTTTACGTTGGGTGAGTTTGGTGATTTCATCGCAACAAATGGTGCTACACATTCGCACCTGCCTTTCTTGACGCAGTTCTTCCAACGGTGCTGCAGAATGCACTTTTTAACTGAAGCAAGAATTGTTCAAGCAGGTGCTTGAAAGCGAGGAAACTGGTGCACTGTGTCCTCTCCTGGATTTTCTTGACAGCTTTATTATGAGCTATCGCAACACGTCAAGCAGCACAACTGTACAAACACCCAACGAACTGTCTTAAAGTGCCACCAACAAATTAAACAGTCCATGCTGAAGCCTGTTTTTTACAAAGCTATGCAACGCAAACAATTGCATCTGAGAGAACAACGGGACTCTTGAGGTGCTCAGCGTGTGTCCAGTGTGGATGACGGCTTCCGTAAACAAAGTTTGGTGGAATATATCAATTCGGGGGTAGGAATTGTTTTTCAGACGGTGAGTGCTGCGAACTACATTGTGAAATGCTCAACCAGTTTAACGCATGTTGACCGTATGTGTCCTCGACGTGTGAATTTCATTGCGGGTTTGGATTGTGGAGGGGTCGCTGACGCACAAATTATGTGACACTGGTACTTCCCTTCCCAACTGGCGTCAGCATCACATGCGGAGGTGTTTTCAGCCGGGTGGGAAAGCGAGAAGGCCCCGACACCACGAAGCCACTTGCAGCTGTCCAAGCTGTGGCTGGTCCAATATCTACCTCAGAGTTTCCACATGCATCGGTTACAGCGGCAACCCTGATTGGCCCGATGACGCCACCTGTTCAAGCCGTGACAGCTCCGTCGAAAACACCGAAAGAAAGAACCACTTTGGAGAAGCTCCCTATAAGGATCGACAAGGGCTATGCGGGTGGGCCGTTAGCACCAGGGAGACTTGGCTGGTAGGAAAGCATTGGCGTAAACACTTCCCGTGGTGGACGACCTCGAGAGGCAGGCGCACTTTACGACGCGAGGTTCGGAACGCGCGTTTTCTGCCGAGAGAATCGGGGCGTGCGTTTCGGGTCGGGAGAACGCGGTTGCTCTTACCGGAACCGTTTGCACAACGTGGTTTACATCGCTGTAGTCTTTCTCGCCCGCGTCTGGGAGGTCACGGCAGAACGGCAACGTCAGACCGCGTCTGGCAGAATGAATGACGGGATGGCTCACTTAGTCGGCGCTATCCACACCGGGGTCGGCTGTCTGCTTCGCCTTGCGAGAAATGGTTTTGCTTGCATCCGAACCAGACCGACCTTTGGCCGTGAGATGTACACAGACCGCGGGTTCTCACGCGGGAATATAAGCGAATGCCACAGGGCGAGAAAGTGAGCCGATTGGTTGTGGCCTTTTGGCCAGTGGGAAAGGCATGTCTGACGACGCGTCGAGGACTCGCCGTTCCACTAAAAGGGGACGGACCAACGAGTGACTTTGAGGGGAAACTCAGCGAGTGAGTTTAGTTTTTGCTGGGGCTCGAGAGCTGACGCTCCGTAATCGAGTCAGGTCGTGGGATTCCGAGGAACTTTTGTCCCCGTAATCGGGACGTAATCCCACGAGCCAGCCAACTCCCGAGCTTGGATAAGCTAACACCCGAGCACCTCTTTCCCAAACCCGTACGGGGGAAGTTACCCTTTCGCAGTATTGTTTCTCTTGATATTTTCATTTGCTAGAAAGTTATTAAATTGTTTATTGAAACGTAATTCCTAAGTTCAACTGAATTAGTCGTCGACGGCCAAGGGAAGCAACTTCGTCTCCGACAAGACCCGCCCAGCTTCCCACAACGAAGTCCGCCACCTCATGCGGACCTGGCAACCCGGACGGCGCAAGGTGACCGAGAGAAAAGAACCCGTACTCTCCCGTTCCCGCAAGTCGCCGGACCGTTTTCGAAACAAGTACTCTAGAAAGTGACCATTTGTATTTTTGTGAGAGGGTAGGAAATTCATGTCAAAGTGTAACGATTCTTTTTCAGCGTACGAGCCAGTGCAATTAAACTACCTTCCCGAGACGTCACATCGGTGAGAGATGCTCTGTCAGAGGGAGCTTAACTGCATCGTCTATCTCCCTCTGACATCGCCTTTTGTTAAGCCTCCCCAAATTCGTTTTCCTTTTCGTGTGGTTTGTGAACGAGCGGGACAACCGCTTCAAGCGAATCAAAGTGGTGGAGCGAAAGACGTGACCGCTCTCCGTAGGACAAAAACGCTTGGACGAAAATTTGGCATATGACTCGCTCTGACGCGCTGATAGGCTCACTGGGGCCGTAGTCTTTGCCGTATGCCAAGTTGTGGTGACGGATAGAGGGTCACGTAGGTCTGCGGTTTCCGAAAAGCGGTCAGCGTTCTGCTTTTCGTGCGTTGCAGTCGCGGCCATGTTTCGTCGTGAATGTCCGGAATACGTCCATATAAAATTTTAAGTAATGGCCGCTTTGTTTCGTCGTAGTTCATGGAAATATTGCGTTGTGTTTGTTGAACGCGCTTTGACAAAGATCTGCTCATCGGCGACAGTGAAAATTTTGCTGTATGTGAGAGACCCTCTTCTTTCTCGACTCTGTGTTTGCGCTGCTCTGTGGTGCCCCAGTTGGATTGTGCATCTATCACGGATCACATGATATGGCTGTTTCATGGTAAGTGCACGGCAAGCATTATTCCGATAGTAGTCCTGCTTCCGTCTCTAGAGTGTTTTAGTATATTGTTCCGATACCTTCGATACCACCGATAACGATCAAATGAAGCGCAAAGGCGGCGGCAGAGTATCGGGTATCGATTTCGGAGTCATCGGAACGATCTACTAACACTCTGTAATCTGCACGGTCCTTCGTGTTTGTTGTGAATTTTGCTTGTCATGAAAACAGTAATTGTATGTATTAATATCCTTTCCGTTTCACAGAGAAGTATCACTTTTGTAAATGTGTTAGGAACAAGCTGTGTGTGACGATAGTGGGTCAATAACCTTATGTGAGAGAATGAAAACAATTCCGTTTGTCGCACCTTGATTAACCGAACACAAATTAGATTTTCTGCGGGAAATCGCGTCCCGCGAGAAAAAAGATCGAACGCGAGTTTGAATTGTTAGTGTGTCCCATCTCTTGAAGAAAGCAATTGGGAGCCCGTGCTTCATTTTCAAGATTTTTTTCTCATTTGTTGAAGCACAGACACTTAAATCAGCCGGTGGGAAACGAAAGGTTCAGGACAAACACGTTAGGTCGCCGTGCGATCAGCCTCATTATCCGTGTGCGAATAAAACGTTGGACATCTGTTGACAGTACTCGCCCAGCAGACGTGTTCAATCGACAGTCGAGAAAGTTAGGCATGGTAATCCTAGCCGAGGACTGGGTGAAATCACCATGTTCGACATTTCACTACACAAGCCATCTCAATCCGTCGTATTCTGTTTCAGAAAGCTCTCGTTCTTTCCGATCTAACCAGGGGTACAATCTGATACATCTGGATACGACGATCAAAGTCGGAAATGCAGCGAAACGCATAGCCGGAGATTCCAACTGACTCGTCTTCTTCCTGTGGTTTAGGCTTAATACCGAACAAGCTTCTGCGCGAAAAGCATCAACGGTTTTTTTCTAGTGTACACGGTAATACAAACTGAAATATTAATAAACGTTTGTTACTTCTTATAGCTATTTTTAGTTAGCTGGTTGCGGAAAATTACGGTGCTTGCAAATATCACCATGACAGTCGAGTTGTTTGAAGTCATCGCAAATGTAAACTGCACGTTGCAGCGAGGGTGTCGAGCTTACGAAAATATTAAATCCCGCCATGCATCGATAAGGCGAGCAGCGTGAGCAGACGAGTGTGCTTACACTCCAAACCTAGCCTTACCTCTCCTAACCTAACCTAACCTATCCTAACCTAACTAAACGCAACCTAACCTAAACCTAACATATTCTAGCCCTACACCCCGCTTCTCTGCCTCTATCAATACACTGTTCCCTCTTTCCCGGCGCCTCATCAAGGACGAAGATGCTGAGCCACAGTAAGCCACCGCTTCTGTTCAGCGATGCCATTTTCAGTACGCTCATTTCCCTTGCCAGGCTGCTGCAAGAAATGCCATCGCATTTTTTATCGCAATTAAAGAAATACATAGCTTCACAGCCTGGATTTTTAATCAAGAAGATATGAATTTGGGGCCACGAAATTGTAAGATTGTGCACTTTCTTTCACCGCGGCTCAATGGCTATATTACGAGGGAAACTTGATTTTGTGTTTAATTACACACCAAATTAATATGAAAGGAACTGGCGCGAAAACGGCACCGCGATGAAGCAGACCGGGATTACCGACCTCGACGGACGTTTGGAGAGGTGCAAAGGATCCCAAATGCTATAACAGTACATATATTTTGCAGCCTCCTTAAGAAAAGCTTAGTTTTTACTTCGGTTCTCGGACTACCACACACACGGAACAATATTTGAAGTGTGTCAATAGTCTTCCACAAGAAATTGAAATTCAACATAGCCAGATTTCTCAGTTTAGTGTGTTCTGTAGCTGTCTAAAACTAATAGCTGAAAAAACAACAAGAACTGTCATCAAATATCCTCAAAGATGAAACATAATACATGTTTCATTACGCTCAACAGGCAATAATAAGCGCATATGTCCGGTCCGGGCATTGGTGTCTTAATCTTTTTACACTGATAATTTCGTAGGCATTCATAAGCTTCTTGGTAGGAGCACCACGTTTGGTTTCAATCGTTCCGCTTGTGCTGAGGATAAATATATGATTATTCTGGCAGTCTATTAGTTCTTAAATGGCCACTACCGGTAACACTACCGGCAACACTCAGCAACTTGAAGCTTTTATTATATTTTTGCATGTTTTTAATTCCACGTTTGTTATTATTTTAAATGGTAGCATTTCTCCTACAGAATTTCTACGTCCCAAAATATACAAAGTTGTTTTCACTGAAAAAATTAAACTACGCATTACCGAACACTCATTCTCCCCCAAATGCAGCTCTAGTGATGTAAACCAGATGCATAGGTTTAAAGAATAACCGTCATCTTATTAAAAAAATTATCCGCGATTTTCAGAATTGTTTTATAGTAAAATAAAGGCCGACTGACCTCGCAAATACATGGAGCTAAATGGTGCCAGTTACCGAAAACGGAAGAAAAGGGACTCAGTATTCCCAATGAAATTTTCACGAAATCACTTTATAACTTGAACTTTAAAAATTATAACGTGAACTTGAAAGTTTGGGATGTGGTTCGAAACGCCAGCGCTACACCTGGGAACCAAATGAGGTAGCGTTGGGAATGCGTAGTTTTTTTTAAGTGAAAAACACTGTAAATATACAGGGTGTTTCACGAAAGATGGACAAGTTCGATATTGCCAAAACTACGCGTCGCAACAAAAAAGGCTTGTGTCTTTTTGGTCCTGGGTCAGGGCCTTTTTCGGAAAATTATTAAAGTCCGAGATAATTAAATTGTTAAATATTTTTCCGTAATTAACTTTTTTAATATTATGTTTAAGGGCATAGTTTCAATTAGAAAATTGCTCAGCGTCATTGAAAACCACTAAATCAACAAACTGCGGAACGATAGAAGGCACGCGCAGCACTTTACGGCTTTCTGAAAAACCGTACAAATTTGACGGGTTTTTAAGTTTCGGTTTGTTATCGGAGCGCATCTCAGCCTCGGCGGCACCGCGCCCCGTGGAGAGATAGCGCAACCAGCCTCTGTTGCGTCGCGTGATGACAGCGCAGCAGAGGTTGGATGCACTATCTCTCCACGGGGCGCGCTGCCGCCGGGGCTGAGATGCGCTCCGATAACAAATCGAAACTTAAAAACCCGTCGAATTTGTGCGGTTTTTCAGAAAGCCGTAAAATGCTTCGCGTGCCTTCTATCGTTCTGCAATTTGTTGATTTAGTGTTTTTTGATGATGATGAGCGATTTTTTAATTGAAACCATGCCCCTAAACCCAATATTAAAAAAGTTCATTACGCAAAAATAATTACCAATCTAATTATCTCGGACTTTAATCATTTTCTGAAATAGGCCCCTAGCCCAGGTCCAAAACGACACAAGCCTTTTTTTTTTGGTGCGACGCGTAGTTTTCGCAATATCGAATTTGTTCACCTTTCGTGAAACACCCTGTATATATGTGTATAGATCTTTTTGTGTGTGTGTGGGGGGGGGGGAGGGGAGCACGCTGTAGTTTAAGCTTCCGTTAGGATGATTTCCTTTCCAACTGGTGAAAGCTGAGAACCCTCGCCCTTTGTTAAAGCATGGGATGCTTTCGTACTGTTGTCGACTAAGAGTTTACAGTAAAAAATATTTAAATAAATATTAAAAACTGAAGATGCTGCAGAGTTGGCTACTGGCAAAACTTATTTTGACTCTCGGTCCAGCTACGCCTTTGCTTCTTGTCATAACAATGCTTTTGTGTAGCGTGAGTTAACTTCATCGCCCGCAATACTCAAAATACTTGCATACTACCTCGGCATGGCTATGACGTCATTAATGAAAGCGCTACGTACTTTCAACCGACTTCTGCGTCCAAGAAAGATTAGTGACTTTTTTGTGTGTTTTTCTTTTTTTGCTGTACAGGGGTAATATAACAATTAGAAGCTTCTGCGATGATCAGAACTGTGGATGCTAAGAGCAATATTCGTTAGCCTCAGCTGCTCGCATGCGTCATTAAGATACGAGAAGTTTGTGCCAAAAGTTTGCTCTTAGAGTGTGAAAGAGAAAGGGGGATCGACAAACAAAATAAATAAACCTTGGTCTTTATACTGAACTGAAGGTGCTGGTTTTGTTATTGTTATTATTATTTCTTCAGCATGTGTTCTTGTTTGGTTTTCTAGATGCCATTATACTGCATTCCTCGTGTCCGGTATCCAGGCAGCCATTAGGCTGAGTGAAGATCCCGGCTGGCTTTCCTTCTTGCCGTCCTCTTGGCTGCATCTGCTCTTGTTTGCACCGCTTTGTGTCACCCTGTCGTCCTTAATGCCCGAGGTAAAGGCGTGGAAAGTTCCCTGATTGATGGAGAGCCGGCCACATTAGCCAGAGTCCCAGCAGTCGGGTTTATCAGAAACCCGCTTTGTTGGTTTTAGTCCCCACCGAACTTAGTTCGCTGCACTTCGGTGAACTTCTTTTTGTTAATTTCGCACGCTCCCAAAGGCAACACGAAACAAAAACTCCTTAATGTTTTTTTTCTCGACCGCGGAGATCAATTCATTTTAACCACCAACCCGCGCAAACATATATAATTATTTTTTGGTTATGGGTTATTTTTTTGTATCTGGCATTGTTATGGAGTTCTAAGGTTTTGTATTTAACTAGATCATGACTGTATTCTCCTCAAAACGTTTCTGTGATTGCAAGGCATTTGATACCAATGAATTTTTGGTCAAAAGCCTTCAATGAAATGGCAGATTTTTTTGTCGACCGAATCTAATGTTATTTTTTTTATATTTTACGTTTGCATGGAATTTTAAAAGTGGAGTAGTTACTTTGTACTTTACGTTTTGCTGATTTACAACTCGAATACTGCTGTAGAACGAGGGTTGCTGCTATAATCCCTAAATGCGCCAATTTGACTACGTCGCCTGTACAAATTTCTCTGTTGTCATGGCTATTGTCATTAAAAGAAACACTTCACCTTCGATTCATGTGATCGAAAACACGACGTCATGCTCTCTGGGAGGCTAAGTAGATCAGAGGCCACATTGCAACATATCACCTTAAGTGATAGGTTTTAATGTGGAAGAGTAATTGTTTATGCATATATATTGTTCATGACGTTGTAACTCGGTCTGTAAAATCAGCAGTGCCTCCCCAAAAGTTCCGTAAATTTCAAGTTTCTTTTTTTAAATAACACATTATGACTAATGCAGTCAAGTGATTTCGTGAAATTCAAATACAACACAAATAAAAAATACTTTCGATTCTTTTTTTAAATGAGTTTTTTTCTTGTATGAAGTATAGCTGTACCAGTCGAACAATATTTTTTTCTGGAACCAAATTGAAATGTATAAAGATCATACTTATTTGAAACTTTGACTAAACGGTGATATATTTTTATCTAAAGATTAAGAAACAAATGACGCTCTAGAAATGGGCTTATAATAGCCTAGATAATTTGTATCTTCTTTTCTTATAAAAAAAGGAACATGTGCTATTTGCATTCGTCGGCAAAATACACCCCCTTCAAAAAAAAATATGTACGTTAACACTGGAGCGATTACGACGAAGACATATTAAATTGGACGAACTTGTATTTCATCAGCATACTAACTTGCGCTATTCCACATTACTGACTTCTGAGCTCATGACTGGCTCTAAAAATGAAATTGTCGTTCCTCCGTTATATATATTTATAAGCGTAAGAGCCATAGACACTCTCAGCTAGATCTAAAAATGGAAATTTTTATTGTTAAACACATTTTCCACGTCTTGACCGGTTAAGTGAACACCTTTGTGTAGCAGCGTTCCAATGACGTTTGATACCGGAGCGCACTTACTCAATGAAACAAGATGCTTGCACGTAACATCTCTGCAACCATTTGCTGTGAAAAAAAATGAAAGAATAGTAACCTCTGTTTTGCGTTACTTAGTTTTTTATTTGACCTTTTTTGGTAGGACCTTAAGTTCTGAAGAGCGTCCGTATCGCGCTTTTTAATAAATCGCTTATATAGTGCATCCGCCAGGCGACTTTGTTTATGAACACAGCACAGGTTATCTATGGCTTTCGAATCTTTTTTGATTGTATTATAGATTAATACGAAATATGATATTTATACAATTTAAGAACTTCTAGAAATGTATTGTAAACATCGTCGGCAGTACGTTTCACTAGCACCGTGTCCCAATTTGTAGCTGCAATGTTTCATCTAAATGCATGGAGGCTATTGATAGCTATATTTTGAAAATTTATGAGTTGGTGTTTTTTTTATCTTTCTACATAGATTATACTGAAAACTGTAAAAAAAAACCTAAAAAATCCACTCAGGTTACAAATAATTACTCCACGTTTTACTCAATCTACGTGAACATATGTTATAAATAAATGTAGAGCATTTCTTAAGTGCAGAGTATTCCTAGTGGGATTGGTGATGGTATTGACACATCTAATCAAAACAACGAATCTCTCCATTTTGTTTTGTAGTGATGCTGCCAGAAAATATATTTATATTGAAGTCACCACCACAAATGACGTTATATAGTAACCTTCCTTTATAACAAACAAAAACGATTCCAAAAATAAAATAAAAAATTAGGAAATGTTAATTCTGGTAGACGGTAAACAACAGCAAAAATGTTACGTTTTTTTGCAAACACAATACTTCCGCATCTTTCGTGATAAAAATGCAGTAGCTCTGAATATCACAGTCTACAACTCTGTAGTCGGGAAGGAACTTCAATATAGTTATATGGTAGAGTGAAACGAGATAACTGTTTAAAGAGACTGCCTAAGCTTAAGAACAAAGCTAACAAGGCGGACCGAAAGATGTGTTCCCTTTACAAGCACCAGACGAAGAGTCCCTCTCGGCGAGTTGTCTTCGCGTAGGCGAGGGCGAATCCATTACGACGTCTGGCTTTTGAGCCGACGGTCCCCCGACGGTCAAGCACCGAGTTCTCCCACTTCAGAATGCGCGGTGCCGGGTTTTATCCCCGCGGCCGCCGTCGGCTTGAGCGGTCTCTATACGCCGCAGGACCGTCCGCGTCTGGAGCTTGTCTACTTGGGCAGCCACAGCGCTCCCTCCCCAGTGAGCGGACGAAAGTTGTGCTTTCTTCAGAACGAGCCTATCCTGCCAGCAAACTCTGCGCCCGTAGCGCGTCGTTCTTCCCGGAACTTGAATCCGACCTGCCGTCGGAGAGCCCTGCTTGCCGCTTGGGTCCGGCGTAGCTGCATATCTGGGAGTGAGGAACGGGGAAGGCGAGGGTGTTTTGTTGTGTTGCCTCCTTCGGTGTTTGTGGCGGGTTCCGCGGTCTGAGCCTTGGGGTTGATGTATCGATGTGGGCATGCTTGAGGCGGCCCAAACAATTCACCTCCTCTCGGGCTCTAATCCGGAGTGTGAAGTGTTTTGGTCCGCGAGTCAGCACGCGGAAAGGAACGTCCTAGGGGCTTGAAGCGGACGCTTGATGGGACCGTCCCTGACAAAACGTGCGTGCAATGTTTCAGGTTCTCACTGAGATGAGGTCGGCGGCCGTTTGATGTCCTGGTTGCCGTTGTCGAAGGCTGTGTTCATCATTCCACGCAGCCGGTCGATGTAGCTTGTTGGATCTGGCAGTTGGTATTGCACTAGCTCTAGGAACTGCCCTAACAGCCTCTGAGATGCTCCGTACACTAGTTCCACGCGAGTGCACCCGAGGTGGGACTTATACGCCGAGCGGATTCCGAGGAGAACCAGCGGTTAGCTCTCTGTCCGGCGGGTGCTGTCACCGTGGTCCGTCAGGACGGACTTCAAGTGGTGATGGGGTCTCTCGACGAGACCATTGGCTGAATTATGGTGGGCCGTGGTGCGTAGGTGCGTCGCGCCGAGGTGTTGCCTCAGTGCCCCGAACAGATAAGGGTCAAACTGCTGACCCCGGTTACTTGTGACCCTTGACGGCACTCCGAAGCAGAAAAATTCATGCCGAGATGGAACAGCGAGCAGCGGTCGACGCTGTATAATCTGTGATTGCGACGGCTTCTGGCCAGGATGTGAGTCGATCCACCATGGTGAGAAGATACGTGTAAGTTTCGTACGGTGGAAGGGGTCCTACGATATCTAGGTGCACATGCTCGAATCTTTTGTCCGGTTGTGGGAAGTTTGCTAGGGGCGTGATTCTGTGTCGGTGAAGTATGGAGCGTTGGCATTGAATGCAGGCCTTTGTCCACTGCCGGATATCCAGGTTGATAAAGGGCCAGACAAATCTCGAGGTCAACAGGCACTGAGTTGCCTTGATTTCCCGGATAAGAGAGCCTGTGAAGCGTGTCGAACACCTTGCGTTAATAAGGATCGGGTGCGTAGGGTCGAGGCTTTCCGGTAAAGATGTCGTACAAAAGCTCCGTGTCACAAATCGGTAGTGCGACCATCAGGAACTCGAGTCCACGCGTCACACAAATTCTGCATCTCGCTGTCTGTCTGCTGAGCACTCGTCATTTCCGTGAAGTCGACGACTACGGAAGATTCTACTTCGGAAATATTTGCCCTTGAAAACGCGTCAGCAACGACGTTGTCGCGAACTTGTATGTGCCGAATGTCGGATGGTAATTCCGCAACGCAGGACATCTGACGCAGCTCCCGTTGGGAAAGAGTGCACAAGCGGTTTGTGGTCCGGAATTATGGTGAAGTCGCGAGCTTCCACGAAATGGCGGAAATACCTTACTGCCAAGTATATTGCAGCAGTTCACGACCGAAGGCACTGTAAAGTTGCTCGGTTGGTGAGAGCTTGCGTGAGAGGAACGACAACGGCTGAGGGTACTCATCAATGACCTGCTGTATCACCGCATGCTCCGCGGTGGCGGAGGCATCAGTCACCAGGGTAAGCGACGCATTTTCCCTGGTGTGTGCCAGCATTGTGCACTCTACATGGAGCTCTGTTGCGCGGTGAAATGCCTGGCGGGCAGGATCGTCCCACTGAAGTTCCACGGTTGGGTTGTACTTTTCTGCCAACAAGTCGGTGAGTGGTTGAAGTTTCTCGGCGCAGTTTGCTAAAAGCGGCCGGAGAAATTAAGTATTCCCCAAAATGTACGCATTCGTGGATTACCTGCACTTTGATGTCAATAGGGCAAATACCCGATTCGTTGACCTTGTGTCCGAGGAACTCCAGTTCATCCCTCCTAAACACACGCTTGCTGACATTGACGACGATTCGGTAGTCCGTCAGGTGAGCGAAGAGCGTACACAGATGCTGTGCGTAATCTTCGAAGGAGCCGTTTGCAACGACGATGTCTTGTTGATATAAGCGTAGCGAATTGGCAAAACCGCGCAGCACCTAGTCGACGAATCGCTGAAACATCTGGGCAGCATTTTTGAGTCCAATTGAAAGTCTAACGAATTCAAAGGGACCACATGGTGTTTGCCCGCGTCTTCTTGATGTCGGCCGGTTCAACTGGGATTTGGTTTTAGGTCTGCACCACATAAATTTTGGTAAAGATTGTGGTACCGTCGAGCGTCGCTGTGAAATCATGAAAATTAGGCACTGGATAGGGGTCAGCTGTCGTGATCCGCTTTAGCGCCCGATAGTCCCCACATGTTCGCCAGTCTCCAGGTGTTACGTTTGGGACCATGTGCAATGGCGATGACCATGGATCCTTAGACGGGTGGATGATTCCGAGGTAAAACATATAGTCGAGCTGTTGACGAGCGATCCGCAGTTTGTCAGGGGGGGGGGGGGAGCCGCCGTGGTCTTGCGTGCACGGGAGGTCCTGATGTTTCGATATGGTGCGTGACGAGGTGTCGTACGGGTACCTCGGTGTTGAAGGTACGGGTGAGGTCGGGGAACTATTTCAGGATATTAACCAAATGGCAGGTACCGCTCTCTAGAATCTGGACGAGGCAGAGCGATGACGTTCTGGACGCTATTCCCGAAAGGAAGAGATATGATGTTGCATCTAGGAGGCCTTTGCGGCGAACTTCGACGAATAATCTAAAGGTCCGGAGAAAATCGGCACCGAGGATGGCGTGTTGAGTCCCGCGACCATGAAAATCGAACAAAAGGTACGTCAGAGTCTAAGATCGAAGGTCAGGGATTGTTCACCAAAACTGGGATGTATGTGCCGTTCACTGCTTGTATGAGTGCGCAAGGTGTC
Organism: Ixodes ricinus; assembly: GCA_037355805.1. Classification (NCBI taxonomy): domain Eukaryota; kingdom Metazoa; phylum Arthropoda; class Arachnida; order Ixodida; family Ixodidae; genus Ixodes; species Ixodes ricinus. Next base: position 424,989 of record JAZHYW010001535.1, on the reverse strand, counting down.
TTACGACGCTCGTTTGGGGGTTGCAGGAAGGATGCTGACCTCGGCTCCGGTGTCGACTAGTAGCTGGAAGCCAGTTGGCTTGTTTCTGATGAAGAAAAGCCGGCACCCCGTTTCTTCTGCACTGCTCACCGACTTCAGTGCTGGGGTATCCCGTTGCCCGCTCCCGCTGTGGTGGGTGGTCTGCACCTTTTGGTTGGTTAATGAATGCGTAATGGTACCATCAGATGTTGGTGGAAGATGACCGGGAGCGAGACCGGCTGGGGTAGCCCGAACGGCGTTGCGGAGATCTACCGCGTTCGGCTTGTTGCGCAGCAGCGGCCTTTGTCAGGTTTCGGATTTCCGATTGGAGCGTGCAGAATTCGACGCTAGACGTCGAAGAAGAGATTGCACCCACAGTCGCCTGTTGTGTCTGAGGAGGGGTCTGGATGCTGGGGACTGTGGGCGATGCCACCTCGAGCCCCTTGTCCGCGAGAGCCGCAAGGTGGGGGAGTGGAATTTCGCCCGCCGCCACCAAAAACATGCATACGTTGGCGGCGAGGCTCTGCGGAAACAGCTGGCGCAGGATGAAGTCATCCACGTTGGTGGCCCTTTCTCCGAGCAGCTGAGTCATGCGGCGAAGCATCTGGGAAAGTTTCCTGTCTCCAGGAGTTTCGGCCGGCAGGCATTGTTGGAGACGTGTGTGCTCTAAAACCAAAGTGCGTCTTACGAGTTCCAGCTTCAATTTATCGAACGGGTTCTCATCGGGCGGAGTCAGGATGAGGTCCAGGACTTCAGCTTCCTCAGTTGGTGGCAGTGTAGCAATGACGTGATGAAACTTTCTCATTTGTGCCGTAACCCTGCGGGTGCTGAGCTGGGCCTCCACTTGGGCGAACCATAGCGCAGGGTCAGCGAGACTAAACGGTGGGAGTTTCAGATCTAGTGATTCCACGGAGGGTGGTTGCTGCTGCTGTTCCTGCTGCGCCGATATTCGGGCGTGGTCGTCGCCGTTTGCTATGGTGCTCGTCGAGGATAGGTTGCTTCAAAAATACCGGGTCACCAATTGTAGTCGCGAAAGAACTTCAATACCGGTATAAAGTAGAGTAAAACGAGATGACTGTTTAACGAAGACTAGATAGGTTTAATAACAACGCTAACAAGGGGGACCGAAAAACGTGATACCCTCACGAGCACCAGACGAACAGTCCCTCTCGGCGAGTTGTCTTCACGTAAACGAGGGATAATCCGTTAAGTAATCTGGCTCTTGAGCCGACTGTCCCCCGACGCTCCGGTACCGAGTTCTCCCCTCCGGAATGCGCGGTGTTGGGTTTCACCCCTGCGGTCGCCGTCCGCGTCTGGAGCTTGATTATTCGGGCCGCCACAGCTTTTTTAATCATAAGAACCGATCCTCCACCGCGCTTTGAAGAGCGATTTAAAAAAAAAGTAATAGGATGGCAAACAAAAGACATCAGAGTTATCAGTGCACCATGTCTCGGTGAACATAATAACATCAGAGAACTTACAGTGATAAAAACAAGTTGAAGTAGAGTTTATTTTATATACCGCTGAGTGCAGATTTAAATGAAAACGAGTCAGCTAGGAACCACTTTATATATCAAGATTGTATATTAGCTTTTAGGTAGCAATTCGACGCTATTCGCCATAGAGGAGATAAACACTTTATGAGACAAAGAAGGAAAGTATAGATATGTTGACCCAGGAGCATGGGGACAAAATAGACGGACTGACACGAAACTCCGAAAGCAGCTAAAGATTTATATTTCAGACCATATCCTTTAATCGGCCCACAACCACACAATGAGACACGCTGCTTGAGGTCACACATCCGTGGAAGAAAAGTACCAAACTACAAAAGAACAAAAGACCCCGGCGACCGAGAAGAGGAAACTGGCTTGTAAGGAAACAAGAAAACCTTGAAAGGACCAACGCACTCTGAAAGGCAAGCAACCAACACAAAGAAACCAATTTATGCACTTCAACCACAGCTCTTACGCACGGCAGGCGTCCGACCTTAGCACACTGGTCTAAAGCCCATAAATGGAAACAAGGTAAAGAGATCAGCTGGCCTGAATACTTACTGTCTATCCTTAAAGAGCTCACCTGCCTATTCGTTTTAACTTCAAGGAAAGTAAGACCGGTATTTGATGATAAAGCTAGTAAACAGGCGATCTGGTTCAGGTTACACATCGTTAAGACCGGAGACGACGGAAAGAATGGGGACTGGACACACGTCTCAATTTTTTACCTACTTTGACTGGACAAACCATACTGGTGTTCACCACTTGCCTTTATTTGAAGATGAATTTGATCAACGACGGGATGATAGTTTCTGTCTCTCTTTGACGAGGTATCATATCAAATGTGGTGTCCTCCTTCCCACCCGTCATAAATACGTCAAATACTCTAATTAATTTGTCTAACGAAGAAGCTTCAAGGATGCGGTCTTGCCTCTGCTAGGTCGACCCATTTCAGACAGTACCCATTTGGGGCTAACGAAGAGTTTCCATTAAAAGGGTGCTGTATCAATTAGGTGCCGGTATCAAACGAGTACCTGTGTCCTCTAATCTGATAGGACCTGAACGTGTCAACCATTTGGCAACCTGCTAAAATTTGAAGCGGGTCAAATATTCAGCAACCCCTTCGAATTTCAATTCTTTTGCTTTATTTTTCATTTTTAGAAAGTTATCAAAAGTTGACCAAGCAACACCAGCAACCGCCATATTTTGGGAGCAGCGTTTAGTGCGAAGCCTGTCAGTAGATACGAATTAACTCAAATAGCTTTCGCAGCACGCGTATAGAATATCTTTGGAGCCGAGTACGCGCTTAACGCTGGCTAAGAACTCATGTTCAAAGTGCATGCCCAAACTATTGTGGCGTCGGAGCAGCTACTGGGGTGCTCCTTGACTCAATATACTTTTTTCTCAGTGGCAGATTTTAATTTGTGTCTTTATATACAGAAACGTTGCAATCACGTTGAGAAATTTCGGTGATTTTTAGATGCCACGTCACGTATATTAAAGATAGATCGTTTGAAAGATGCCACAGGATTTTGAAATTTATCTTCACTTACACCACAATCAGAGGTAGGTCATTGAGAGGATATTGTTTAAGTACACTTCGGTGACAGAGTACTGTGATTCGATGGCGAGCGGCATTAGCTTTATATATCGCTGGTCAAGGCATGCACAATGGCACCGTCACATTGGCCAGCATTTTTTTATATAGCGATTGGGGTCCCTGGCCGCCCACACAAGGCGAGGAAAAAGCGAACTTGGTATCCTTTAGACAAAGTTTGGGTATATTTTGGCCCTAAGTTTTCCGAAAAGTACTATAGTTATGCTTCACTGCATCGCGTTTTGGATGTCACATGCCATCTGTGGGCCTGTTTACCCCCCACGTTTTGACTTTATGCCTAAATTGACAAACACTTGTTAGCATCTGTCCTCATTGCTGGTAGTTTGAATGAAACATGGCACTTTGCGTCTGGCACTTCGGTAATTATGAAGTGAACCAGAGAAAAGCCGTAGAAAAGCCCAAGAAAACGACTTTGGCGAAAACTAACGCGTTGGAGCAAATCCTTATTGGACTCTCGTTCAGGTTTTATGGTCACAATACTTGAGCCAAGTTGGGGGTTTCTCAAGTATGCTGGCCGGGAACACCAAAGACGAACTGCAAAACTGAGAGCCCATTTACTAAAACATCATATTTCCGTGAGAGGGATGTCCGCTGCTGAAAAGGCATTTATCTTGGGGTTCTTCTGTCTTCTACAAACGTCGTAATCGTTTCAGTGTAATATCAATGAACAACTGGAAGTTTAACCTTACCAGGCATCTCCAGAAAGAAAAAAATGGTATCGATACCACTGAGTCGGAATGAGCTCACACAAAGAAAATCCGTTTTACCGCCTTCCCCTATCTGAGGTTGCGGAATTGATCCGATTCGAGCTCTGAATTTGCTGGTTCTTACCCTGTAATTTTGATCTCTTGGATGTATCCGCATGCTCTAGCGGAAGTGATCTACTATTGCAGTGTTTGCTCCGTCGCTGAAAAAATAGAGAATAAAAAAGGCTTCTGATCTCTCGTTGAGGAGGTAATGATCCGTATATAGAGTTTGAACTTCGTGTCTTCAGCGATCCTCAAAAGTTCCACAAGTTTTTTTTTCCACTGGATAATACATATACGGCTGAGTATCAATTTCAATGTTACACTATGTGGCTGCGTAATGGTTTGAATGGAACACAATGTAGTTATTGCACGATAATATTTCAGGTAATTTACCGAGATGCAGTTAATGTGAAAAAGTATGCATCCCGGATAGCATCACCGGACAACTCGTTCACTTTTTTTTGTTAATGAACAGCAAATGCCAAGGTAATTATGCACAAAGAGTTAGAGTACAAATGAGAAAAACAACCTAAATTGTAAATTATTTACTTATGAAGTAAATTTGCCCAGCACCGAGGGTGTTATAAGCACTTTTTGTCCGGCAACAAACTCAGTGGCGATATCTAGTGCGTAGCACCGATACACTTCCGGTTCACGTATATCTTCTATTCTTACACATCATTATTTTATTATAAGAGTGAATAAAGTCTGACAATGCTATAGATGGTCATTTCTAAAAAAATGCGTGTATATTTGATTTCGCAAGTACTGCGAAACCTGCCGCCTAGTTGAGAACTGGAAGTGTTTGGGGCTATTTGCACACACTTGCCACCACGTTCCAACACGCGAGAAAGAGCGAATGCCCGTTGTACATAGGTCATGGAGTTAGTTTATATAAATTGATTAACATAAAAGTAGGATAATCTTGCAAATCTCGCCTTGGAACGTGATCATAAATATATGGCGTGAGATTGGGGCAATGGATGAATTTATGGAGGTATTTATACAAAAATAGAATTGTTTGTTTGTTTTTCTACTCAGATTTTACAGTCTTCGATAACAAGACGCAAGGCAGATACGCTCTTCCTGGCGTGGCCCCGTTACCGGTGAACAATGGTCAGCACAACACGCAAAAACACTAATCACAAACAATAAACAGTGAATAACAAACAAAATACATACAGTAGTTACAACATTGTTGAGGTAGTTGAATACATGGCATAGAAAAGTCTCTTATAAACAACAGCATTATAGAAGACATACAAAAAGTGGTTAAAGGTATTACACTTATATGTTTAAATATTTAAATCTTTGCATATAATAGAATGTACATTTTGATTAAGTCTTTATAGCTGTGGTTAGACCCAGAGTTTTGAATAACTTCTTGAATTTTTGGATGTTTGTTTAGCATATCTGGAATTAAATATGCCGATTGTTGTGTACCGTAATTTGTCCTCAGCAAAGGTATTTCATATGTGTCATGTCGGAGATTTTATTGAGCGTTTGTAGAAAGGTATGTGTCAAGAAAATGCAGAATCCATTTTTCTTATCTCATTAAAGATATATATTGAAAGTGTTATTTCAAAAATCTGCACTATGTAAAGCAAAGTTCTGCTAAAAAATAAGGGGCTGTATGAGTCATGCGCTGAAGGTTTTCGATGCAACGTACTGCCCTTTTTTGCAAAATGAATAACCTTTTTATGTTTGTCTTAGTTTTGCACCCCGAACTAGCAGGCAGTAGTGTAGATGAGAATTCACTAAAGCATAATATAACTGAATACGTAACCAGTTGGGAACTAGCGATCTATGTTTATATAAAATCCCGATAAATCTGGAGATTATTGCATGCATTTTATTTATATGGGGTGTCCAGCTTAAATTTTCTTCAAGAAGAACGTCATTAAAAATTGTAGACATTAACACGCTCAATCGCAGAGTTCTGGAATTTTAAATGAATATCATGGTTGTTGGGTTTGCCTTGTGGTTTAGAAAATACAAATTTTATTTTATTTACATTTATTTCAAGTTGATTTCGATCCACCCACGAAGATAACTCAATAAACCACGTATCTGTTATTGGTTGAAGGTCACGCAAATATTTTCATGTAAAAAACACACTTTTATCATCAGCATATAAAACTATATCGCGTGTTTGAGGTATATTTACAAAATCGTGAATATATAAAATTAAAAAAAACAGCGTCCCTAAAATAGACCCCTGCGGAACGCCATATGCGATTTGTCCCGGATTGGACTGGTAACCATTAAAGCAAGTGTACTGTAACCGAACAAATAGATAACTTCGGACCAAATCTAGTGGTACGCCTCGAATTCCATAATACTGTAATTTATAAGATAAGATATCGTGCTTTATGGAATCGAATGCCTTTCTGAAATCGAGAAATAGTGCTACAGTAAATTGCTTAGTTTCAATATTTAGTTAAATAATTTGTTCGTAATATTAATCAGAGCTAGTTTTGTAGACTTGTTTTCTTGAAAGCCGTATTGTTCCCTAGCAAAAACGTTCCTTTCATTAAAAACAGTTATTTAGCCGATTTTTTATGAGATTCTCTAGTACTTTTGAAAATAAAGGAAGAACAATAATAGGTCTATAATTGTTTATGTTGTCAAAAGAGTCTCTCTTATGTAGAATGTAGAACAACTACTCTCGCAATTTTCATTTAGTCAGCCGTCAGGACAATTGCGTGTAGTAAATGCATTACTGGAAATATGGTGCGGCGGAGGGCACAATATATCGGCAACAACTGGAATTATTTCGGCCTTGATGTCGTGTACTCCGGAGGAAGTTTTATTTGCAAATTATTTAAGTAAATTCTATTAAAAAAAGAATATACAGCTGTAGAGGAATTATATTTTTCTACGTCTATTTTCGGGCAATGTAGATTCAGTGATGCACCAGCGATCAAAAAATGAGACTTAAATTGATTAGCTAGAGAGGCACCACTGTTATCCAGGCCATCAAAAGTAAGCGTACCAGGAATTTTACAGCTCGGAGTTTCAATAAGAATTCCCACTGCCTTTTAAATCTTTCGGGGTCAATTGATATCGCTGCAAACTTATGTTAAAGTATTCTACTCGTGCTTTCTTAAGATCCGAATTCAATATATTTATGTTTTGTTTGTATTCATTTAATATAGTCTGATTCCTTAGTTGGATGAATGTGTCGTATAGTTTTTTTAAGTGCGTTAATTCTTTTATACAGCTGGCGAGTGACCGATGATTTCTTATTTTTTATGTTTTTGAACAGATTGGAGAAGAGGAAATGTAATACCGTAAATATGTTTGTTTGACACAGGAATATGTCATAGGATAACTTTGGGTTTACTTCATTGTAAACGTCATTCCAATCGGTACCCTCTTTTATTGCACGCAAATCAACTGAGCCTTCTACACTGAAATTTCGACGCAACAACGGGGTCTCGTGAGGGCTGTTTTTTTCCTGAGAAACTCGAGGGAAAAACAATATATCGGCATTTGATCGCCTCGATAAAATCTAAGAATACCTGAAATAGTGCTACTTGGATCATGACTGGCAACGCAGAAGTCAATTAGAGTTTCACATTCTGGCGCTATTCTTGTTGGTGCAGTAATGATATTTGAGCAGCCAAAAGATGCTATGACGTCACGGAAACGTCGGCATGATGAGCCTGGTGATAACAAGTCAATATTAAAGTCAGCAATTTTAACAACTGGCAGATTTAAACAGGACACATAAGCAAGAAGTAGACTTACATAATTTAAATATTCATTTATTTCACCGTAGGGGTCAGTAAACAGAAGCAATCAGTGTCCCAAGGCATCTTACAACACACGACTGAAAATGGCCATTAACATTTGAACATTCGAAAAAAAAACATGCATTCAAGACTATCTTTAAAATAAAGTGAAGTTCCCCCACCACTTCTATCGCTTCTGTAAACCCCTTCAGATTTATACCCCCCCTTTCTATCACTTCAGTGAACCCCTTCAGATATATATCCTGGAAAATTTATTACATCAACTTGGCTGGAAAACCATGTTTGCGTAAATGCCAATATATCAAATCTGTGATGCAAAGAGTCCAGAGCCGTCTCGATTTCAAACCGTTTGTTTTTTAAACTGTGAATGTTTGCGTGAAATATTGCCATTTTGCCACTTTCATTAAGAAATAGATCCTGCACAATCTAGTTAAAAGATAGACTGTCGTGAAAACGTTTCCTTTGGTTCTGCCATTATAAAAAGTAATAATTAACGTGAAGACAACCACTACTGACTCAGCGTATCTTATCTAAGTCAGCTTCATACTCGATGTGGATTGCACACTCTCCCTGGGCCTTGCGCACATACAATTTTCCTTTTTTGTATTTGCCAGGTATACTGCTAGCGTTTTTCTGCAGCGTTCCCTTTCATCATCCAGAGCAACTTCTTATTTTCCGGTGTCAGATTGTCAAGGAAGTATGAACTGAGTTTTAAAAGTTTTAGGTCTTCTTTCTTAGTCATTCATTGATCACGTGTAATGCGTGACTCGAAGCGAATGAGCACGGTTGCTGTTTTGCCTAGCTTTGGGGAAGCCTGTAAAGGCCTTCTATTTTTCTTCTTACAATTAATCACGATTCAGCTGTGTTGCCAGATAATTTGTTTTACTAAGCAGGTCTTCGTTATCACTGTGTGGTAATCCATGCACTTCGAGGTTCTGCCGCCTGCTATATTGTTCTAGGCTGGTGACCTGCTTTTTTAGTTTCCTAATTTTCTGGCTAGGATATATCAGACTCGACGTTTTCACTTTTTTCTTGAGGATAGCAATCTCAGATGATTGCAGTTTCACTTATTTTAACACATCGTCATATCGCATTGACATTTGCTGTACTGATTCTTCCATCTGGTCGATGGTTTCCTTAACCGCCATAAGGGCGTCAAGTTTGTTCTTAAATCCAGGTATTTCCAGAAGTTTCCTATGTATAAACTTGCGCGTAAGTCTAGAAATAACATTCAGCATAATAAAAGCGGCGACAATGATGTGTGCTTTAAAAGGCAAATGAGATTTTAGCGTAATTTAATAATAATATATAATAATAATAATATTAATATTATTTAATGCAGGTGCTTCAAATACAACTATATACACTATCGGAACTGTCAAAGCCCTAAAGGCTTGTAGGACTAGTTCCCTACAAATTACTTAAGGCGCACTCAAAGCAAGTTAGTATAAGACTTTCAGAGATCTAGAACGCGTGACAGAGAGAAATATATACAAACAGGGGAGTAGTGCACAGCGCACAGAAGTCACATCAAGTAGAAAACAAAATGAAAACAAAAAAAAATTAATCGGCACTTTAAAAAATGTTGTCTAGGCAAATAGTCTTCAATTTACGTTTCAAAGCTCCTCGAGAACTTACGTCGAGGAGAACAGAGGGAGGTTGTTAAAAATATGGGATACATAATAAAGGCGAACGCATTTTCCAAAATGTGTTTTGATGCGCGGCGTTTGATATGGTCTCACATCCCGAAGGGCGCGACAAACAGTGTTGGGGGTCTTAAAAGTGTTATCCCAGTAGTGCCTAAGCATTACTGTTTCCAAAAATAGTGATCTAAAAGTTGGTAGCGAGAGGTCGTTAAAGAGGTTATCAGATCTTTGGAGACTAGAACCGTAAGCTACACTACGCAAGATGCCATTCAGTAAGGAGTTCACTTTAGACTCTAATAATGCTGTACACTGTCCGAATACAGTTATTCCGTAACGGAGAATACTATAAACAAGGGCGTGCGTCAGAAGTCTTCTTGTTGTGATGGGAAGAAGTATGCGAAGATTATATAAGGTGCACGAAGCGGCCTCGTAATTTCTTGAAAATATAGAAGAAGTGAGAGTTCCATGACAGGTCGCAATCAAAATAAAGTCCTAGATATTTCGTACTGTTCACATAATCAATTGGCGCACATTCGCAAGAAACACAGTCTGACGTGTGAAGAAAAATTGGTTTGTCTAAAAGAACCTGTTTTAGTGGACTACGAAAGCACACTAGTTGTGTTTTCTTCGCGTTTACTCTAATGACATTAGCAGAAAACCAGTTCATGAGCCGTATTACATCTGACTGGAGTAGCTCAACAGCCTCATGGTAGCGTACATGACTCGACAACAAAACAGTATCGTCAGCGTATTGAAATACTGTGCAGAAGTTGACCGCCTTCGGAAGATCGTTGACATAGATGTTAAAAAGAAGAGGCGATAGTATCGAGCCCTGTGGAACACCAGCCTTTAGGGACATTTTCAAACTCCGAGCTCCACATACTGAAACGAGTTGTGTACGACTTGACAGAAAGTTTTCTAGCAGTGTGTAAAAAGGGCCTCTGAAGCCGAGGCTGAACAGCTTATTTAAAAGTACCTTATGTGAGACTGAGTCGAAAGCTTTAGAAACATCTAGAAAGAGTGCACATGTGAAAAGATTATGGTCAAATGCATTATGAAGAACATCGGAAAAGTCTTCAAGTAAGGGTTGGGTGCCTTTTCCCATAACGAAACCGTACTGTTGGGGAGACATAAGGTTAAATTTATCTAAGAACGCTGACATTGTCAGGAAAATGTGTTTTTCTAAAAGTTTCGCCAGTGAAGGCAAGATAGATATAGGACGGCAGCTTTCGATGTTACTATGATCCCCATTTTTGTATAAAGGCCTGACAATGGCTGTTTTGAGATCTTCTGGAATATTACCTGACGTTATGAAGCCGTTTAACATCTTTAGTATCACATGCCTCAATGGTGCATAATTTCTCCGCAAATCAGCCATTCGGACGTTATCAATTCCAGGAGACAAACCCGGCTTAAAACTAAGCAACATACTATGTAGACCTTGCTCTGTAATTTCAGGAAGGAAGGCAGACGCTACATTCACCGAAGCTGCTTTTGAGAGACAAACTTCACTATCGCGTGAAACATTTGAAGTTTTTCCGAAATGTACATTAAACGCATTTGCCGTGGACTGTTTGTTACAAGGGAAATATCTGGCGATCGTCTCGTCGACAGAGTGTTTCGCGCTGTGGCCTCCTCGTAAATCGTTTACAACAGACCAAGTTACACGGGAATCATAACGTGAATCTATTAACTTCTGTTTAATATAGTTACGTTTAGCGGAGCGAATTAATGCAGTGACTTTGTTGCGCTCACCTCGGAATTCATTCCGCAGGTCTATGTTATCGGGAGAGCGACGGCAACGCGTCCACAAAATCTCTTTATACTTAATCGCGGCGATAATGTCATTATTTAACCATATATGTTCCGCACGCCGCTTTCTGATAGTAATTACTTTTTTACTGCATCTTGTAAAAGTCTGCCACAGATTAATAAACTTCGTGTAGAGTTCTTGATTTGAATATGTTAGTAAACTTCCCCAATCATAAGAAGAGATTAATTTGTCGAATAATTTCCGATCGACAACCTCTATAAGTTTTTTCTCTGGACAGGCGTGTCTTAGAGGCGTATCAGAAACCAGTTGAACTGCGGTAAAGTAGTGATCTGCCAGTTTCTGCGAAATGACAGCAGACTTAACTGAAAGGCCGTGAGTGCGTATATTCATGTGGTCTAGACAAGCAGAAACAAGGTGTTCATTCAAAGTTTCCTCTCTGGTAGGTGCTTAAATTGTACAGTTGAGACCAAATTCTGAGAGAAGATTCAAGTAGTCACATACGGTTGACTTTGTGGGTTTCAAAGTGTCAAGGTTCAAGTCGCCGACCACGCAAAGTTGTTCCTCGGCTTGAAGGTCAGTCAAGCAAGTCCTCAATTCAACTAAAAAAGACGAAGCGCTTTCTGATGGAGGGCGATAGCAGGCGACTAATGCAATAGAGTATACTGAGTTGAAAATTTTGAAAGTGACACACTCTGCATGAACGAAAGTATTTTTTACTGCTCTGTACCCCATGAATCTTTGACAAAATCCCAATACCTCCACCTCTCCTGTCAGAGCGAGTATGGAAGAATTGCTGATAACCAGGTATTGAGAATTGATCAACAGAAGCAGCTGGTACATTTATCTCCGTTAAGACCCACACGTCGACAAGATCGTGCCGGGAATTGGCTATAAGACCAAATTGCTCCCAATACTTCCTAGCACTTCGAATATTAGTGTGAAAAATGGTGAACCCGCTAGTTGAGGAGTCAAAATTACACAAAATGGAATTGAAATCATCGCAGTCAAAACATGTGAAGGTCATGGGTGCTAGGCAATGCGCTCTAGGTCACTGACACAAGTAATGCGAATGAGTGGGGCGCCCTCTGCCTTTTTTGCGTAGATCTTTGCGTTTTTAACCCAGACAAATCGATATTGTTTCACTTTGCCTTTCGCCCGGGCTTTCCAAAAAAGCTCCTTGTTCGTCTGTGTCAAGTTCTCGTTAAAAAAGAGTTTCGGGAGTTTTCGTTCGCGGGCGAGAGTACCCAGTGAGCTACGCAAGCTCAACCAGTGGTCCCTAGCACGCGCAGAGCGAAACCTGACCAACGTAATGGGAATGGAATCACGCGAAGAGGGCAGGCGATGAACGGCCTCAACCTCTGAAGGATGGAAGTCAGAAATGCCGAGTTTTTGTGCTATATCATCAAGCTCAACCGGAAGATCTTCATTGGGTCTGCAGGGAAGGCCATGGATCTCGAGGTTACATCGACGACTAAATTGCTCGGAGTTGTTGAGCTCAGACCTGAGTCGTTGGATCTCCTCTGATTGGATTGACATGGAGGACTTTAAAGAATTCACCTCGGTCTGTAACTCTGCAACAGTAGCATCCTGCTCAGCCACTTGTTTGAGCAGAGTGTCATACTGAGCTGAACAGAAGGCTACTGACTTAAGCACCTCATTGACAGATTGTTCCATGGCATCAACCGCGGATTTAACGGTGAGCAGCTCATCGACTTTTGCCGGAAGCTGGGCGAGCGAATCCACGCTACTCTTGAGAGAGAGAAGCAAGTCGATTTTCTTGTTTACTTCGGCTAACTGGGCTGCAAATGACGTGGACTCTATATGCGAATCCGCTTCCAAGCTTCCTCCTGTCGACTTAGTCACAGAGGTGCGGCACAAATGACAAAGCCACTGTTCTCGTTTCGCTGAACTCATGGAGTTAAACGTGCTCGCAGCAACACCGGCACATGACGTTCCGAGGTGGTAGCTGTTTTCACAACTCGCGCAAATCAGGTATCTCCCATCAACAGGTAAAGGCTCGTGGCATTTGGAACAGTTAGTGGAGGCCATGGCAAAATGGAAGAGGTGAAAGAAGCTATAAATATAGGAAAATGCAGATCGAAGTTTGCGAGTCATACACTAAAAGAGTGAACAGCATGCTCACTTGCTAAGCGCGAAACAAAGCTGATATGCGCGTGCATCGTGGAACGTAAGTCGGGCTGTCAAACATCTGGTTAGGTCGGTGTTCGAAGCGTCCAAGCGTAATCACTGGGAGAAACCGGGCAGAGGCATACACTTTGCTGGTGCTCAAGCGGTGGTAGATGGAGACGATTTAGCAGAGCAAGAGCAGCTACCACGCAGCACACACCAAGGACGGTGCTGATGGTGGCGATTCCGCTGAACAAGGCCGGAAGACCTTACAGCGGCCAGGGGTATGCTCGCCGCCAGCTAAACAGACAAGCTACACCGGCAAAACAGTGATTCGACGACAGCCTTGTACGGTCACCGGGAAAAGCAGGTCTCACAGTACGTTGGTGGTCGGTTTCCGCAAAGCACTGGATGGTTCGCTGAATCGCCATCAAGTCTCAAGCGTGTTTCACATGCAGCGATTTTGGCCCTAGAGCGGCGCGATTTCTGCCGTCGGGGCGCTCGTGCCGCTCAACCGCTGGTACTGGCCAGAGCGCCGCGATTCGCGCAGAAATCGCGCCGCTCTACGGCAAAACCGCTGCATGTGAACCAGGCTTCAGACGGCCGCAGGACGTCGATGGTAATGATGAGACGACGACCGCTGGCTGCATGATTGATGGACAAGTAATAATAATAACAATAATAATATTAATACTAATATTTATTTTGAGATGTCCACAATCAGCTCAGATATAACAACAATGTGGAACCGGAACCAAACCGAACCAAAAACCGGAACTGAAACCAAACCGAAATATTTGCCGCCATCTTGGAACTGAACCGGAACTGATCCGAGAAATAGATATAACGGTAACCGGTTCAAACTGTTCACGGCACTTTTTCTTTGTATTCAAACATTCATTTGTAATACAGATCAATGTTTGAGAAATAAAAATTGGGAGCTGGTATTTTAATGTAGAGTTATAAAATTGTCATATACCGAATTGCAATGTATGAGAAATTGTGGGTTTTTGATGCACTTTTGTATTGGCACTATTTCTAATTATGTGTCACGTGGTCACGCGACGTCATGGTGCTTAAACATGCTGTCACTACGTCACGTGGCACTGGGACGTAGTCACGTGACTTACTACGTCAAGTCGACTTGAATTGAGAACTTCTACTAGATTTTTTAGCTTTGTTGACACTGTGACGTCACATGGCATCACGACTTCTCACCGCGAGTCACGTGACACCGCGACGTACTCGATCGTCGCGAGCCGGAGTCGAGTGCTCGGGTTCATTACAAACAGCATCGCCCAACATTCGGGTAATGGATCGTGTTCAATCAAAGATGAAAATATACGATCTCTAGCAATATCTAAAGCTGAACCCAAGCTTGATTATTTGCCAACCCCAACGCATGTCTATGATGAACACTGACGCCATATAATTAGCGTCATATCACATGGCCGCGTGTTCTAATAGCGAGTTGAGAAGGGAAAGCTGTATTTTCCTTTATTTTTCTCTTCGTCTGCAATAGAGCGGAGAGGAAAACGAATATGTGTTTTTGCCAGTTATCAATGTCAGGGATTAGCTCTTAATAGGTATTTACTGAAAGTACGAAACATTCTTAGAAGACCCATTTTACATGCACAGATCATTCAGGCACTCAAACTTGTTTTAGTTGTTGCTGAATTGTCTCAGAATGTTGCCCCTGAAAACGGAAGTATAGCAAAGGATTAAATGTGACATATTAGTTGACGTTAAATAGAACTACAAGAGTGCACAGGAGTGATACCTGAAAAGAAAGATCCTAGTGACCTTATGAAAAAACTGTGTTGTCTGTCCTTGTACCTAAGTTTTTTTTTATTCTTTCCTTGATTCTTGTAGTAACCTCACAGGGAAGATCGAAATTTGGCAGCAGCTCTGAAGCTCGCGTCAAACTGCTCATACATCATAGAAAAAGCAGCCTGCAAACACGAGTCACCGCGATATCAGAGGTTCAAATGCCGGGTGCACCTGCCTAGTTTTCAACTTGAACTCATTGACATGCGGCATTCGAAGCACGGAACATGCGGTGACTCGCGTTCGAATCTCTATGTAGACTGTCTTTTTTATGTATAAGCAGTGTGACCCTGGCATCAGTCTCACAGGAGTGTCTTTGTCAAGCTCTTCCGCAAGCATTAACCACCTCCGTATTTGTTTAAACTTCACAATTTTCAGTGAGAAAAGATATATGGAGGATTACTGTTAACAAGTGACACAATTATAATTGTCAAATCAACACCCCGAAACGGAGGAGGGAGTCCCTCAGGAATACAAAGTATTATCTGAAGGAGAATCGAAAAAAAAAAAGGGGGGGGGGAGGAGGAGGACGTCCGAAAACATACCGTTGTCAAGGTTCCTCTGCTCCGCATCTTCGGCAAAGAACAGAGAAGGTAATCCAGGAAACTACTTTGATTGCAAAAACACTCCTGCCAGAAAGAGCGTTTGCGACGTTCCAGACACACGCGCCATTTCTCACAACGCAGAAACCATGCAAGAATAATTTGTGTCACTGAAATAAGTAACTTCCACTGAGCGCCAACCTTTTGCAGCCTGCATTTTGCACCACCGGATTTAATTTCTCAACAAAAACAAATCCTAATGGTCACCCAGCATATAGTGCGATGATGTCATTAAAATTAAAATTAGCTCGTGGGCTGGTTCGTTATTCATTACAAAATTATAGCGCAAAAACACAGGAAAGAACAATAAGACTCACCTGTTCCATTGCTCCTTCTTGTCATCTTACGCTAGACGTTTCTATCAATGACGTCACATGCAAACCATGTTAAACAGATCAGGTTTCTGGCGAAATGCAATGTTCTCAACACTAGCAAAAGTGGATGTCCAAATTGTGAAATTGTGCTGTATACATAGCAGTCTCTGGATGATATGCGGCAGCCTAATAAAACGTTAGAGCTCCTATGACTCATAAAGCACAGAGCCGTAAAGTGAGGGCCCAAAACAAGTGCAGGTAAAACAGAATATAACATTATCCTTACTATAGAGTATTTTCTGTAGCTTCGAGCTCGGGCAAAACCGATATCTAAACGTGACTTATATTAGAAACATATTTTTTATCTGCCAATGAAATTTATTGATGAAAATACAAATTTATTTAATCACCAACTAAAGATTTGACAACATAAATAAATGCCGATAACCTTCAAAATTTACCTCATAAGTAAATGCATCCCCGAAAATATCTAAAATACGCTCTGCAAATCTTTTCTGGCATTTGTTTTTCTATAGGCTTCAGGCCCCTGTAATCATGGCACCGGCGGAAATTGTCTGAAAACCTGCTTCGGCAGTTGCGATTTTATAGTGTTTAGACGTTTGGAATTGCAAACTTGTTATTATACGCCTAACGACATTCATGTCTTTTATATGAGTATTTATTCAACGTCCCTTAGATTATTATAATAAAGAATAAAATATACAGCTAGAACCCATAAACCCACCATGAGCATTTGCTCTTTTTTTAGCATATTTAGAGGCTTAAAACTCAAAACTAGTGCAGATACCTCTAACAGAATGTATGCTGGCTAAAAAAAAATGTAAAAAAACGCAACAAAAAAAATATTTAAAAGTTTTTTTTTTTTTACAGCGTGCTGAAATTGAGCAAAAAGTGAAAACCTTCTATGTTTCATAATTTATTTCTCAGTACTCGTACGTGATTAAGACACGAACTTTACATAATGTGGAAGGCAATGAAAGGTTCTACACGTAGTATTATTTTAAAAACAAAACTAAACATAGTCGACTAAAAAAAATCCGCAGTTTAGGTCACAGTTGTTCGCGGAGGCATGTTTGGGGATTTTTACAAAGATTGGATCGACGAATAATCAATAGTAGTTGGAATGTCGTTTTACCGACTTGCATATATATCACAATAAAAAAATATCGAAGCTTTCTTTTGAATACTTTGAGATTGAGAGTGGTTCAAAAACGCCACACACGAAAATCGACAAATCCCACCATCGGCATTCGCTCTTTTTAGCATATTTAGAGGCTTAAAACTCAAAACTAAGGCAAATACCTCTAACGGAATGTATTGTGGCTAAAAGAAGGGTGTTAAGAGAACGCGACGCGAGAAAAAGAAACAAAATTAAAAATGTTTTTTTTTATACAGCGCGCTGAAATTGACCGAAAAGTGAAAACCCTCTTTGTTTCATAATTTATTTCTCAGTACTCGTACATGATAAAAACACAAACTTTGCATAATTTGGAAGGCAATGAAAGGTTATACACGTGGTAGTATTTTAAAAGCGATACTAAACATAGTCGACTCAAAATAAAATCCGCAATTTAGGTCACAATTGTTCGCAGAGGCATGTTTGTGGATTTTTATAAAAATTGGAGCGACGAATAATAAATAGTAGGTATAATGTCGTCTTACCTACTTGCATATACATCACACTAAAAAATATAGACGCTGTCTTTTGAATACTTTGAGATTGAGAGTGATTCAAAAACGCCACACACGACAATCGTCAAAACCTCGTCGTTCTTTCCCGCTTCTTTGAGATTTTTTTTTCTCTGAGGAACTAATCATGTCAGGACAATAAAATAAAAAGTATTGTTCTTCTTGGAACATGCTCCACAAAATATAAAAATTTGAAGCAAAATAAAAAATACGACTGCCACTCGTTGCCTGAATCCAAATGACACCGCCCATATATATATTATAATTTCTATCTATAAACAATAACAACCTGTACATTTTTCATATTTTTAATTTGTCGGTAGGCAAAAACATGAAAACAGTGAACTTTTAAGCCCCTCATGCATCATAGAAAAGACAGTCTGCCAACACGAGTCACCGCACCATCCGTGGTTCGAATGCCGCGTGCCAAGTTGCTCCTTAAACTCGTTGCCGTGCGGCATTCGAAGCACGGATCTCGCAAAGACTCGCGTTGGAATCTGTAGGCAGAGGGTCTTTTATATGATGCATAAGCAGTGTGACCCCGGCTTTAGTCTGTGTTCCCATTAGGTACTCGAGTACAACTGGAATAGTCAACAGGTCAGAAGGATTAAACTCTAAGTCTCTGGCATCGAGCATTAGGTGATAATCTTCTGTCACAACGTACAGAAGTTGCACTTCACTAATACACTTCCAAAATAACTCTTCCCAGCGAAATAAAATGGAGAAAAAATGACAGCAAAACACTTGAAAAAAAAAAACTTTCCTGCACTGTTTATTAGTGAAGTCAGCCGTTAGCTCTTCGAGAAAAGACATGTCAAGTCTATCTGAGATCAATTCTCATTGAAAGAAAACGAATGTCGGTTAGCCTAGTTCACTCATACGAGCACACAGGCACGTAGCCAGGGGGGGAGGTCCATGGCGCCCCCCCCCCCCCGAAATCCTCCATTTTGCTGGGACCTCCTCTCCCCCTCCCCTCATACAGTATTTTGTAATGGGCGGGCCCCCTCCGAAACAAAATCCTGGCTACGTGCCTGCACACACATTATGTTGGTAACGGTAACTTTCAAGGACCCCCTAAATAAACGGATTGGTCGGGACTAAGACAAATTACGGCGGGTACTCGCTCTTTTCGCTCACGAATCAGGTGCGGCCAATCTTTACCCGCGGTAGCAGTGGTAACTATAGATGTTCGTTGATCGACGCATGCTCCAACTGGGGTGCGCCCAGCATCCGACAAATAAACTTAATCGGTGACCGGCGCCAGAGCGAGACTGGGACCGAAGGTGCCACGAGACTCCAGCAGAGCCAAGAGTCAAACGTCCAATGGCCAGAGATCACGCGGAGCAACGGGCGTTTCGAGCCAAGGAATGCCCCCCAAAATATGAGGGCATTACCAAGTCCAGAAATTCCGACGCGTTCCGGCGACGCCAATGAAGAGGAGGCGGCGGAACAGAGCGGAGAGCTCGAGTTGATATTCGTGGCCGAGTATGGATTGAAGGCGGCTCTCCTTCTCAATGTCCGCTTTGATGAGCCTCTCCGAAGCCCGTCAGGCCCGGGAGGGGGGTCCGAGAGCGCGCCCTGGCGGGCTACACGGCGCCCTCTCCCAACGGCCATAAATCGAGGCTCCGCGAAAGACGATAATCTTAACGCTCTCAGCGTGCGTCGCTGTCCGTTCAACCCTGCAAACAACGCAGCTCCGGTCATCGCGAGGCATTGAGTAACACTAAGCCCACACAGAGGAACACACACGCACGGCCAGGATCATATTTTATCGGCCGCCCCTTCCAGCGCCCTCCCCGCACTTTTTTTTTTCCTTTTTATAATGACGAGGAGGACGACGACGACCCGAATCGGCAATTACAATGGAACGAGCATCGCGTTACGCAGGGCCGCGAGTGACTAATGGCGAATATTCCGGAATAACCACCCCACCCCTAGACGCCGATGTCCATTCGTCAGGCGGCCCGCTCGTAACCATACATCAAGTGTCGCCCGCTCCTTTCTTTCTGCGTCTACCTTTCGCTTTTGTCCATTTTTATTTCAGCGTGGCCGCGCCAGAAAGAGAGGGGGTTCGAGAGTAGCACGTTCCGAAAGCGCATACCAGAACGACGCACCCTCCAACCCATGTTCACCCGGCGAGCGGACAGATGGCGCTGATGGCGATGCGGAGGCGTTCGTCACGTTTACAGTCGTCCGGCAACCCTGGCAGGGCCTGTACTCTCGCCCACAGACGACGCGCGCGCGGGCGGGCAGCCATCTTGGAAACGGGAGCCCTCCCCACGATCATTTTGGAATGGCCTTCTTTTATGGTAGGGTTTGAGTGATGGATTCGACTTGACAAGCGCACACCCCTCCCTGCCCGACGAGAACAAAGAAAGAGAAAAACCAGAAGCAGCCAACAAAAAACTCTCCACGAAGGAGGCTTACAAAAACGGAACTGTCATGGCGGCGGAATCATTTATTACCTTCCTCTCTTTGTCGTTTCATTCCCGTCTGGTCTCCCCTTCTCGCGTAGATATGTAAATATATAAAGCGGACTATGTATAAAGCGACGCGGATATATACATAAATATACCTTCTCCCCCTTGGTCGTAAATCCTTCTTAACTGCCGCAGGAGTTGGTGCGTCCCGCCGAAACAGGCAGACAGTGTCATTTCGGCATGTGTCGCTTTGCATGTGCCTATGTGCGTGCCGCGCTGGATTATGCGCGTGCGTGCCAGCACGCATAACGCTGGAAACGCGCTGCATCAGAGCGCATGCTCCGACGCATAAAGCGAGATACAAGAGGAAGTGCCACCGGGCCGACCTCGTCTCCACAATGGCAGGTTCCTCCCGAGCGCGTCAAGAGACGCGGGAAAGATGAATCTTCGCGACGATCGGTTAATCGATATACGTCCAGAGAACTGCACCGGTCCCCATCGACTCCGACGTGGCGGCTCTGGCGAAACAGGACACCGACTGGGGTCTCGAAAACGCGAGTTTGCGCTTTCGCAAGCGGACATTAGGCAGTTCTTAATAGGTCGTTTTGCCACTCCGATAACAATCCCCGATACCGATATGGCGCCGCAGTAACGAGAACGATTCAGAATGCGCTTTAGTACACAGTACCAAGCCCGGTTTCCCCGCCACGCGAGCCATCGCGTAGGGTTCGAGATGTCGCCATTATGGCGACATTTCGAACTTTCCAAAGTGATAAAGGAAAACAAAAGTCCATACAAACAAATATTTTGTGTCATCAAAAACTACCGCGAAGCAGCCGTTTTGGAAAATTGGCTGCGGAAATGCAGGCTTGCCAAATACAATCTTCAGTTCGCCAAGTCAAGGCAATCCATGCCTACCGATATTGTCGATGGCCTTGATATCACTGAAGCGATATATTCTTATAAATGCCCGTGCGTCTACGTTTCCACAGACCATTTGGAGATCCAGTCACATTGACCTACTGAAAGAGTGCGACGAATGACGAGGCCCAGAGTATGATGAGATCTCAAAACGAAATCAGCGACGTGACATTCAGCGACGGCGTGGCTTGTCACCATGCTCACGTAATGCTCAGGCTTCGCATCTCAAACTTAATTTCTAGTTGTAAACGTAATTTCGGCCTCCTCGTTCGCCGGACTCCTTCCGTACAATGCAGTGGTTTGCTCTTCGATTGCTCTGCGGGAAAGTAGACGCATCGGGCAGCTTTAAGTGTACACCTGGGAAGTACTATATGTCGCTCCCCTGAAACAATCGATAATGCAGCGCCTATGCAGTGGTGTTCGCGCAGTATCGGTTATCATTATCGGAATTGACAAACAATCCGCGAAAAACTCCGAGGAATGGACGTATTTCAAGTGCAAGAATTTCAAATGCATGTTTAAAATCGTTTGGGTGTTTTGTATTTCGTATTTAATTACATGCTGTGGAATATGTATTTGTCCGTTGTATTCGAGTACTTAAAATTGAGTGTTTAAATATACTGCCCATATACAATTTCGGGCACTGTTCTTCACAATCAAATGCGATTTTGGGCACTCTTCGCGATTGGAGTCACAAGCAAAGAGAATAAGACTTGCTGCGTTTTGCGCGTAATAAACATAGAAGAAAAAAAGAAAGTAGAAGAAGGAATGAACGAAGTGGGTACAATTATTCACTTTTTAATTGAGTGATTTTGATTATTTTTTTAAACCTCGCATTAACATGTTCGAAAATTTTTTGATGCATCAACTGAGCCTTTGAAATTAAACACACTGAATGCATTGTTTTTCCCGATATCGTACTCGCCTATCTTATGACAATTTTTATTTTTAGAGCTGCAACTTTCTTTTTAAGCGCGTAATTCTTCGTCTTTTTGTTGTCTATTTTTACCCGGTTTAATATTACGTCCAAAATGTCAGTCTATAAGTAGAAAATTTAGCTGTAAAATTTAAAATATTTGAAAATGATAAAATACATTCATTGTTTTTATTTTTGTCGAAGTATTTTGTATTTGTATTGCCATACTTTTGATTTTTTTATTTTTAATGTATAGTGCCCATCACTGTTACCTACTGACTGATGCACCTGATTGATAACTGACTGATACCGTAATATAAAAAAATACCCCACCCCCCAAAAAAAATTTAAAAAAATGCTATAGTTCGTTGCAACTTAAGAAAATAGGGCCGGTGAGGAGGAAGCAGACGGAACGCTGAAGAAGATAGGAAAAACCTCCTTCTCTCTTTAGCGTTCCGTCCGCTTCCTCTCCCGGCCCGTCTTACCCTCGCCCTACCTTGTTGAGTTGCAACGGACTATAGCAGGGGCTTGTTTGCCTACTTCTTAACCCTGACTTAAGTCCCCGACTCGAGCACGCCAAAAAAAAAATGGCATGTCGGACCCGGTGCGATTTTAAATAATGCAATACGAGACCCACGAAGTATGGACCTAATGGGGGATGCGAGTCCACGTAAGGCCCGCTTCAGACGGAGCAACTTTCTCAGCAATTTTGGTGTTGCTGGCGGGTTGTCCCTAGCTTTCCCTAGGTCAACACGAATTGCTGAGATCGGGTCCGGCTCGAAACAAGCGAAGCAACTCGGAGCAATTCGAGGACGTTTGAAGCGGCTGCAGCAATCAGGGACGCGATATTTTCACGTGATACCCCATGCCGGTGATGATGACAACTAAAGACTTGGTTCTGGTTTGAAATTGATCGCTTTCGGAAATAAACCGTTTCAGAAAGATGCATTCGTATTCTCAACGTCATTTAAATGAATAAAAACACGTTTATAGCGCGTAATCATGTGTTTAAAGATTGCAAGAAAAGTAATATTTCATGATGATGATGGCAAGTCGTAGCAATTCGGTTGCTGCGTGTGAACGCGGGCGGCCCTGTTGTTGGTGTTGCGACGTCAAGTTGCTGGGCGAAATTGCTCCGTCTGAAGCGGGCCTAAGCAGAGCATTTCTTTCTCATTGTATTGCACACGCAGACTTCTGTGCGTGTGCGCACGCGCGTGTGCGTGAGTCTGTACATTTTCGTATATGTATTATGCATGTTCTCTGTGTGTTTGTGTCAGTGGGTGTGCGAGTGCTCATGTTTGTGTCAGTGTCTCCACCTTCTGCTCCCACGTGCGTGTATGCGTCTGTCTGTGGGCGCGACCATCCTACCAAAGATTCAACACATGTAGTAGAACCGTGCTGTCGGAATGTTTTGGAGAACAAATATATGAGTTTCGATGATTCATAGCCTTTTATACTGGATCGATCAATCTGCGTATTTAGTTTGATTTTCGGGCCTGTGTCCGTAGACAGAGAGAGCAACTCTGCGATATCGTACCGATCCTTGCATAGCTGCGTTGTACTTCTAGATCTCTGCAAAGTACCTGGCTATGCACTTTTTGACATTGTTAGATGAAATTAAAGGTCGGATATTTAGGGATTACTCCGGGGTAAGGTAAATATATGAACGACATGCGAGATGGAGAGTGCGTTCGAGGTTCCAGAGGGCTCCATTATACTTCGCTATTCGATATATTTATTTGCTGCTGCTGCACAAGGTCCCAATCGACATTCAGATATTTCAGCTCACATCATCGAAGAGTAAAACTTAGTTAATTCATATTGTATTTCCCTTTTTTCATCTTGGATTTTCTTTTCTTTTTTGTATTAGCTTTTTCTTATCAGTGTGGTTATTTTAGAGATGAGCATCGTTCTATCGAATAGTGCTGTATCATTCTTATTTTATGTATGTCCTGTACAATTTCTAATATGCAATGCACAAAGTTCAAGTCGGCGTGCTCGACTACTCTCATGCAAAGCTGACAATAAATACGTCCCATTATTAGATTCGAGCTTGTGTTGGTGTATATCCTCTCATATAACTTGAAAAGGGCGAAAGCGATCTTGTCCCTGTAACATGCAGCAACTATAGGTCAAGATGGAGATGTAAACAAATATGCGCGAGTAATAGACTAGTATCCAATTCTAGCGTAAATTCGTTCCACACAGATTGCGTCCCTTTTTTTCGATTTCGACATTTGTTTGTAGACAACATGTGGAATCTGTCCGCGTACAGTTCCAGGTTTGTGTGTGGGTATGAAACTTATCATCAATGAGGAGAGCCAGTGAGGAAAGCTGCATTGACTCCATTAACAAAATAAGAATAAACTAAACTTCCGGGAATGTGACCGGAACTAGTCCTTTAACCGGGGCAAGCTTCCAACAAAATGCTCAAACTGAGCCCCCAACTGCATATTCGCCCTCGCAGCAAGCACCGCGGGCTGCACTGAACAGCACCGAAGAGACCGATCTCACGTCAGGTGCTCGGTGGCGCCAAGCCACAGCGACGCTCCTCCCAGTGACAAAAGGGAGGAAACACGGTCGGCAAAAAACAATGGACAGTGCACGGACACCAGCTCGGGCTCACATGAGAGGTTGCCGGACCAAGGAGCGAGAGCTGAAGGGCAGGCAGCCCGCAGACGCTAAGCCTTTGTCGTCACACAGCGACTGGCCATCGACGCTTTTGTCGGTGCGCTGAATCGACGGCAAAATGCCGGTGACCGGCGCGTGATGAATGACTGGCGGACGTGTCCGCGCTGCCCGGCTGCGCACTGGACCGATTAGTTTGAGCTTTCCGGCGAAGCGCGCACACACGCAGGCCGGATAGGCGACCCCCCCCCCCCATCCATCCACTTCCCCGCGTGGGCTCCTCGGCCCTGTCTGTCCAGCCCATGCACATGCGCCACCCTGGTTTCTTGCCTCCGCCAAAAGCAGGAAGTGGTCAATGAGTTCTGTCCGTGTAACTCAAGACGCCGTTTCCATTAGACCTGCGCGCGCTCGGGCGCATCCATCATACGCGGAACTTGGGAGCCTTTTTAATTGCGCACGGAAACTGCCTCTGCGCTTGGCTCAGCCTGGTTTTAAAAGCCATCTCCCTGGGCGGCGCGGGACGTTCGGGGCACCCTGTCGTTGAGCGTGATGCCGACGCAAGGCCCGCCCGTCTTGGCCGCAGCGCAGCTGTCCGCGCCGGCCCTCCGCTCGCTGGCCCCCCACTGGAAACGGGGGACAGCGCGCGGTGCTCGATCCCCGAAAGGAGTGCGCCGGTCACGCTGTGGAGCCAACATCTCGCATGGGGACCGGGAAGATCGCAATCGACACGGGCGCGAGAAAGATGCGGCGCTGTTCCTTCGCTCGGCCTGGTGCGATCGACGGATCAGCCTGATCCTTTCGAGAAAGCTTTCTTCACGGAGACACTTCGCAACCTTTGAAAGATTCCACAAGTTTAGGAACGCTGGAAAGCTTGTTCTCCAGAGCATCATCAGCATGCCTGTTCGCCGTTTCGGGTCATCAACAGTTAAGAAAACGTTCGCACCTCGAAGCTAAATACCACTTTGCAAAAGCGCCATATTTTTTAAGGCGAAAGCCTTACTTGTCTCATTACGCGAAAAAGCGGCGGCGTTGTCCCCGAAAAATGGTCATAAAAATGCGTCATCAAGAAGGCTCCTCAGAAATAAGAAACAAAAAAAGCATAGCAACGCTGATGCTTCGTCACGGAAGCCGAGATGCCGGCGGGGTTGCCGCGCCTACGCGCTGTTCAAGGTCAAAGCGGACGCGCCTTACAAATAAACCAGAAAGACAAGCACAGCAGCGCATATGCTCCATGCATATGCGCTGCTGCATTCCTACATGCTTCTGCATGTAGGAATGCGCTGAGTGTGCGAATTCTTTCGCCTTCCTACACGTAAGTAGTCTTGAGTGTCCTCCTGTAATTTTATTCTAACGAAGGTGATTGGATTTAGCGGGGCAAGCACCTACTATCAGTTAACCTTTACGAAGCTAAACGGCTCTGCCTAAAATCTCCCCCGAATATGAAAAAAAAAAAGTAAATTTTCCTTCACAAGCAGGTTGTGTCAGTCTTTGCGACTTCGTACAACCGCGAAAAATTCCATCTCAACATGCATTCTTTGTTTCGTGTGACGAGATATTTTGTTTTACACGTTTAGCGTTTCTCGGCAGTAGTGTTGTTATGTGTTTACGTATATGCGTGAAAAGGCTATATGCTTCAAGAACCACGCATGTAAGCAAGCGCCCCCCCCCCCCCCTCTGCAATAATGTTTATTGGATGAACCAGATAATCTTTATGGGAAAAGGGGAATACCGGAACCTGTGACGCTAAGTGGATCTACAAAAAAAAAGTTTTTATGTATTGTCAAATCAATAAATGATGTGATAAGTTGTTTCACATTTATTTCTTCTGGCGGTCAGACTTCTGTGGTAGGTTGCAAGAGGAATGTCTCTAATCTTAACCTCTGCGTGTTGTTGTTGTTTTGTTGTTTTTTTGCTGTTTTTTTTTTGCGCTCGCCACGTGTAGTTATTTTGAAAACAGATGAAAAGTCAGTATATTGCTGACTATACATGCGAACGCAGCCGGAACTGGGATCGTTAAATACCGAAGTGAGATCCAAGGAGCCAAAAGTCAGGCGTGTGTCTATTATCCGACGAAGTTTGCTGATGAACTTCCACCTGGCGGCGGTGGCTTCCACACTGGAGGGCTTCCCAGCGGACGGAGTAGCGAAAACGAGCGATCCTAATGACAATGGTGTTTTCCGAGACGGAAGAGCGTCAACCTTCGCGGGATACGAACCACCCACTCCCCGGGAGCACAAAAGACGTCCCGTCCTCCGTTGAGTGATGACCCAGTGGTTCTCTGTTATCACAGCCGCGTTTGAATGCCTCCCCCCCCCCCTCCTCCCATTATATAGACACTAACGATCCGGATACTGACGCGCACTTGCCACATAATGTGGTTCATCCAAGTAATATGAAACAAGGTAGGTCTCACTCATCACTTTCGGAGAAGAAGCTTAACACAAGCAAGATGAAATAACAGTTTCCGTCATTTAAAGGAGAAATATAGCTCGAGCATGACAGCCTCGCGCCCTGAAATGCGGGTCATACGGGTTTTTCGGCTGCCGTTACAATCTTTGACCTTGGTTGGGCAGTACTGTTTTTTAGGCAAGCCCTTTATGTTCAACCAGCTGTATTGACCTTTGAACGTTGACTCACAGCGCCACGACAAGCTGTGCGAGAGCGGCTTCGCCGTCCTTCCTTGGTACACGTTGCAAAAGCACCCTCGATGCTTTGACTCGCAAATTGAGCTGGAGAGAGTGTGTCTATACGCCCATAGAAGCAATTGCATTCATCAGAGACCTTGAAGCCCTTAATGCCCGTTATGGCGTTCACGCGGCATTTTCAACAGACTCGCGCCTAGTGCCTGCCGCGGCCGCAAAGCTAAACAACGCGGAAAGAATGAAAAGATCCTGCCAGAGCACATTATTTCGCTCAGACTGCCGACGGATATCATACATTAAGTGACGCCAGCTATCCGAGTTGCAGAAACAGCAGTAAAATAATAGGCGGCAGTGCGCCAAAAGGCTATGTGGACACCGGTTATGTCTTAATATTCTTCTTTATTGCATATTATCATATATAAGGTTGAAACGCGCGCACCCTTGTCCTTCTGGCGTTATGGCTATATGACTGCTCCAACTTCTTTCGAGCCTTGGAGTCTACACGTAAGACGCACGATTGCATTTCTTGTGTCCTGCGCGCGATGCCGGTGTCCAGGGTATCGCGGTATCAAAATTACTCACGTCTGGTAAAATGTTACGTAATAGTGAATATTTATCTTTTATTAACTTCTTGGGACTAGAGTTTTAAATTTGAAGTTTGCTGTCAAACTGTGCGCTAAGGTATAGCTGATTTGCCTCTAATAAAAAAAGAACATAAACTTAACTTCTCAAAGCGACCGCATACTAAATAATGTATAGATAAAAAACGTTTTATTTAAGCAAAAAAAAAGTTGAATACAGGACATGACGGCTTGAACACATGTGCGAAGAACCAGCCGAAAATCGGATGGTTTTTCGTATATCGGAAATACGGTTTCGTTAAAGGCCGACAAGCAGCCAGCAAGGAGAAAACTCTCCCTCCATTCCTCCTTTTCATCGAGAAAGAGGGAAACTGTCCTCCTTTCTGTGGGGAGTAGGTTATACTCCGTTCACCCCTAAACTGAGACTGCGATGGAAGCTACGTCCTCGTTAGACCAGTCATACGCCTCTCTTTCGCTACGTCATCACGCTCCCGACCATACCCACGCGCAGAGATCCGCGTCAGGTGATAAGAGGCAGGCGGCTGATTGGTCCAGCGGGTACGTAGCTCCCACTGCAGTCTCAGCTTAGGGGTGAACGGAGTATGGAGAATCATTGTTTAATACCTGAAGACTGGGGGCAGAAAAGGAGGTTCCCCTCTGTGTCTGTTCCTTCAACTAAAAGTGTTTTCTTTTTCCTCTTCTGCACTACAGTCGTAGGTGTTAAACGACATGATTAGCTACCACCAGCTCGCCTGCGCACTTACAGTCTTTTAACTCTAGAGAGAAGGAGAGAAGAGCGCGAGAAAGAATGGAGAGATGGAAACTGGGGATCGGCTTTCTTTCCGGCAGAAGACGATTTTTTAGATCTGTTTCTAAAAGGATACTCGTAATTTTCGTACAATAAACTATAAATACCCACAAGTTTTTTTGTTTTGTTTTTTAATTCTGTGACACGATTTTTTATGTCATAAATTTCACCCCATTTCCGGCTGGTGTTTCAAACGTGTTTGATTTATGATACAATTGAAGTTCGATTAAATCAGTGCCCTCATACTACTGTACTTTGTCGATAACAGTTACCTGCAAACATTGTTTGTTTTACAATAGTTAATACTTGCTTGGTTATTGTTCTTTATATAATCTAAAAAAATGTTCAATAGTAAAACGTAACTTACAATACAATAGGCATATTTTACTTAACACGTAATAATGCAATAGGGGGTATTCACTGGACGCCATACTTAAGTGCGCTGCGCAGAGCGGATGCTCAGAACGAGTCTACGTTAATAGGTTGTTAAAACTTCCAATCTTGATGGTGTGGAATGCACGTTGCAAACGAACTGCGGAAGCTCGCCATCAGCACGCGCTCAGCGGTAGAGCGCACAGCCATGACCGCCACTGAACACTCCCTATAGACGCTTTGCAGCAGCTGTGCATGGGCGCCGCCATAACTGACCTTCAGTTTTTGTTTCCCATTATTCTGTTTACTTCACTTCATTATTACCATAGCACGCCAGGTTATTGCCATCTTAGATTTTATTCTGTATTTCTCCCCAGCATTGGCCTTTGTGGAGGGTCGTCCAGACCAATTTCAGTGCCTCGGTATCTCGGTAAAACAAGAGAAGGTCAGCCATGGCGGCTGTATTCTGGCGCGTGTGTAAAGCGTCTATATACTCCGTTCACCCTCAAACTGAGACAGCAGCCAATGCGATAAGCACGGGAGCTCGAGGTGGATGCTTTGAAGCGTTCCTTCGCCGAACGAGCACCCGCACTGCACGGCTCAAAGCCAGAAGCGCGGGCTAGCTCGCGCATGTATGTTTGGCTGCAGTTGCAGCTTAAGCGTGAACAGAGTACGTCTTCTAAATTATACTAAATAGTGCAATTGACGTATTAAGCGCTGCAAAATTCAAATAGGTATTAAGTATTACATTGCAAACACTAAATATATATCTAGAAAAACAACTTTAATGGTACACTAGAAAAAATTCCGTTCTCGAAAGGTTCTTTGACGCCTCAAGACTCTTTCAGCCCGTAAAGGACGGTTTCACCTCAAACACTATCGCCCCCTGGCGCACTAGAAAGACAACTAAGCGATGAAGCGCTTTTTCGCATCAAAAAAGGAGGTTAAAAGAACCTCTTATAGGTTTTCAAGAAAGAACCCTTTCGTATATAGGTGCTATAAAGCACTTTTTAATGTGCAAAATACGGACAAGCCGAAGAACCCCTAAGATTTCTTTTACGATCAGATTTTTTTTAGAGTGTATTACTAGTACAATATTTTAAATGTATGTTTATTAAATTTTAATAATTTTGTTTTAAAGCTACAAATGTCTTTTTTTATTTACGTTTTGTGCTTTCAAACCTTTTATTTAGCGCGTTTTAAATATCACGTTCTTGCAACGTCTGAAGTTGTATACTTCATGCTTGAATGGGGAGGAAGAAAGTAACAGAGGAATTGTCCCATAAGTGACGTTTTTACCAAAATTATTTTATTTTGACACTAGCTCAGGAACGTATTTCCAAGATTTCGTGTTTCAAATTCTTCCGCAACACCTTCAAGTCGTCGGACGTGTTGCATTCATTTGCAAAAACTATAGCAAACGAACCCCTTACGCCATAAGAAACTTCATGATTATCGTCCTCCCCGGTGCGGTATTGCGAACATTCGAACTGCATTACCAAATGTATATGGCGGAACAAGGAAACTCAGTGCCATCAGTAAAAATGTTTCCCTTTTCGGCATTGCATGCTCTCGCGGTCGATACGAAACCTTAAATTAATAAAAGTACAGGAAAAGACGTCACATAAATAATACAAAACTAGATATTTTTTTTAAGGTGCATTCATTATGAGATGAAATATAATTACCGGAAATATTACTAACTTGAATTCATGAGAGGATGTGTCGTTGTTGGTGTGGATTGTTTTCTTGTTAATATACTACCGAATCAAAACTGCAGCTTTGACGGAGGTTCAGCAGAACGGGCCCGGTTTCGCAGTGTTTGAGCTCGCACAGAAATAAAATACATTGTGAGACAATATCAATCCTTAAAAATCCGTAAAAAAAAGGGGAAAAAATCTGCAAAGCAAATATTACAGAGTTTGCAGGAGCAACGCTAAGTCCGTTGTCTGTATACAGCATGTTGCTCCGGCAGTAATGCAAGCTAAGTTATTGTTATAATGGAGAAAAAAAATTAAGATCACTAAAGCTTTGCTTTAAGAATCATAATGTCTCACCGCCTAGCCTACGTACGCCTCTTCCATAACTCGAACAGACTTGTTCTAAAATTCGAAATGGCCGAAGTGAACAGTCTTCTTGAGTTTCTGCTTCTGGTTTTTAGGGGTGCAGATTTCTGCGTGGTTTCTGCAACCAAGTTTCCAAGCAGCCGACACGTGCCCATCCAAAAGCAAGACCGAAAACGGCTCCCTCGCAGCGCGCGCGGAAGCCATGAGTTACGCAGGGCCATCTGTCCGCCACCAATCAGCGGGCGCGTCTCGCAACGTCACCGGGCAGCACGTCGTCCCGCGCACCCTTTGTCCGCCAACGGCTCCCTCCATCCGTCCACTAAGGCGCCTCAAACACGGAGAGGAGGGGGGAAATGGGGCCGAGGGCGCCACCAGAATAAAGTGCGCCTAACCTGCACCATATTACCCGAGCTTACGTGTCCGAGCGGTGCCATTTCTCTCGCAAAACATTACGTCCGCTTTTTCTCGCTGCATCCGTGCGTTTTTGCTTATCGCGCTTATTTATACGGCTCCCGGCAGGTTCCCTCGGTCTTCTTCCGTTATTTCCCCTCGGTCGAGCGGCGCAACGGCGCCAGTCACCTCTTTGATTTACTGCGATGGCCTCATCAAGCATTAGGCCCCCAGCACGGCAATCCGCGAGATCGTCATCACCATAAAACCAACGACCTTGCGCACCGCCGCCGACCGACCAATGGCTGCGCTGCGAGCATTACGGCGACGTCCAATCAGCCGTGACTCACGCTCACGCTCGTGCGCGCCACCGCACGGCGTGTGCTAGAGTTATGTGACGCACCGGACCCCGTGCGCGGGTGCTGTAATCAACACCTCCGGAGGGCCAAAATGGCCGCCTTCCGTCATCCGACGCGTTAAACAAGCCAGTCAGGACATGCCGGGAGGGGAGGCGAAAAAAGTTCACAAATTCGTGATTGAACGGCCGACGGAGCCGGATCGGGCAATTTATGGCGGCCCTGGCAGGCCTCCATACCGGAGGGGGTGCCTTTATGGCGCCGGGACCGACGCCCAAAGCAGTCGCGGCCCCGTGCGGCCATGTAAATGTGCCGTCCGTCGAGCCCGAATCTGGCAGCAAAGGAAACAAGGGGACGCGCTCCTGGGTCTGACTTACTGCGAAACGCAAAAACCCGGCATCCGAAGGGAACTTCGCAAAAAAAAAAAAAACGGATCTTCGAAGATCTTCGTTGACAAGATGGAAGAGAAGCCGCACGCTACGCCCTTTCTGCCGAGTCATGGCGCTTCGGTGCTACCGCTGGCAGGACGACGAACCGAGCGGTGTGACCAAAGATGCTCCGCCGATTTATTGAGCTACCCAAATTAGCTACATTTTCTGGATTCGCGGGCTTTACTCGTCCAGGCATGCTGTTTAGTATGTCCCGATTCAGAATGACTACTGAGAAAGCGGCGAGTGAACGCTATGCCAAAATCTTAAATTTTGCCGCGCTTTCCAGAGGCGTGACGTCACTGGCAGGCACGCGACGGCTGTCTAGAAAACAGTATCTCGAGCATTGTTTTCGTGCTGTCGAACCAATCCTGATGTGAGCTTTCACTGCATTCAGTTTGCACCATCAACCTTGTAATTACTTGAAAGAAGTTCTGCCCAAACAGGGAATCTGTACCTGACCCGGTAAAGTCACTTTTTCGAGGTTTTCAGTAAATATTTTCTCTTCGAAAAACAAAACAACAACAAAGAACAATGAGGATCAAAAAAATAAAAAATCGATACATCGTGGGATAAAAGGGATTTTGATGTAATATTCGAGTTACTAGTTCAACCAAATTTATTGAATGAATGAATGAATGAATGAATGAATGAATGAATCGGAATGAATTAATAAAGGTCTATTTACACAGTCACGTCTGTCTAGGAGAGTGGAGCAAAATGTGGCCCAAGCGGTGCGTGGACTCAACTTTGAGGTAAATCAACGACCATGGAGAAAACTGCAATTCACCCCTTTTAAAGGCAAACTGAAGCGGTTTTGTATTTGAAGAAAACATACTTCAATCGTCTTTATTCGGCCTCCAGGATCACGAATATCGAGATTACGTTTCAATTTGGTGCACGGAGGCTGCGGAAAATCGTATTTAAAGCACCGCTGAAGCCCCTCCTTCTTGGAACGTGACGTCATAAAAAAGTTTTCGGAATCTCCGCTGTCGCGCATCTCCAGCGCTATCAAATCTATGCACGCTCACTCTTGCTATTTTCAGAAAGCTCAGAAAAAGACGTCACGACTGGTGTCAGTGCGGGCGAATATACCTGACAAGCTTGCAAATTGCACACGCTGCCCACAGCAGCGATACGCGCTTGGTGGCCTAAAGACCCTAGTATGACGTCACGACTGCTCGCAAGTTTTTCGTTGTTTTTTTCGCGTTTAGCTACATTTTTTGGGAAAACGAACGTGATATTCAGATTCACGGGATATAAATACTCTGGAATTTGCCTCTACCTCGTTTTTTTTTTCTAAACAATGCAGAAGCGTTAGGCGGGACGCTACAAACCCGAAAGCATCACCCATAAAGCGATATCTCCGACGGATGGTCGTATTTTTGTGAAAAGAGAGCGCGCTCGTACAAGGCCAAAAAGGCCCGTGACGTCGCGATTCTCGTTTCTTCCTCTTTTCGCTTTGACACCGCGACGCAAAGAGGGAGGGAAGCAAGGCCGTTTCTCTCCTCCTCGACTATGCTGCAGGAAACGCGACGTCGCGATTCTCACTCAATCGCATCCTTATTTTCCGAAAATACGGCCATCCGTTCAAGATATCTCTTTATGAGTGGTGTTTAGGGGGTTGTGGCGCCCCGTTGAACACTCCTCCTACCTTATTTTATGATGTCCAAATTTCGGTCCAGCATCCCTTTAAGCCACTTCGCGAATAGGACAAGTTCTAAGACTCAATGATGCTGGACTGCACGAGTCATTCCCGATAAAAGCCCCACTCTCGCTCTACGTTCAAGCCAAAGACAAGTCTTCGATCTTAAGCCGTCTGCAACACTAAAAAGATGTTTTAATCCTGCAATTTAAAAAAAAAAATGTCCGACATCCTACTACCTCAGTGGGGAAAAAAAAAAAAAGGAGAATCTGAAATCACTATATTGCGTTAGTATCATTTTCTGCAGCCCTACAGCGTCCAGACGAGCGCTTCAGTAATACAAAGCGCATTACTGAGATTCCAGGGATTTTCGCAAAAAGTGGCGCCAACAGCGGAGCTCCGACCCGCCACTTCCCCGCCGGGAGCGGAAGAACGGGAAGGGTCACCTGCCGCGCGAGCGCTCATGTCGAAAGCTCGGGTCAAGCCCCCTGCTCGCTCTCCGAGGCTATTTAGCGGCGCAATCCCCGTTTTCCCGCGCAGCGAGAGAACACAAGCCTGCGTGGCGTGTTGCGGCGGCCTCCCATCGAGATGCCAATTCCTCCAATCCCGGATCGCGTCAAGACAAAAAAAGCCACAAGAGGTCCGAGACAAGCCGAAAAGACCTTTCCCGTTTCTCCGGCTGCCAACACGTCACGCTGTCCGTCAAGACAGTTTCCCCCACGACACGCGACTCCCGACCTCCACCTCGCATACCGAACTCGAGAGCCTCCGCTACGCCGGAGTCCTAACACGAGCCAATCAGGTGCCTGCCAGCTTCGCACCGGACTCCCAGGGGAGCCACTCTCCAAATCAGCCGTCCCAATACAGACAAGCTCGCATCCCGAGACAGGCAAACAAAAAACGGCAAGCGAAGGGAAAAACAAAAACAAGCGGCCGCCGTGGTCACCCCGGTCCGAGTGAAGTTAGGCGGCCACGCCAGTCCGTCAACTGCCGTCGGCTTAGCAAGCCGGACCCTCTGCGGCTCGACCGCGGGTTTAGGGTCCGAATCTCAGACCCGAAGACTCGTTCTCTTTCCTTCTTCTTTCAGGGGGCATCCGCGGTCGAGAAAGTCCAAGAAGAAACACGGGTGACGAGCCGGAAATTGAATGCGCTGTTTCTTGTCCAAGCTCGCTTCCAAGTTTGATTGTACGTGCAAGAAAAATAAAAGAAAGAAAAGTACGCGAGATTAAAATTAAGCGTACAGTCGACATGCGCGAGAATTTATTTTTATTGCACATTCTCTTGCCACCCCCCCCTTTTTTTTTTGTACGCCGGTTTTACACGATCGGTTTTTTATTTAGAGTGCCTTGCATTTCGAATCAAGCAAGGTGCGAATGTGGTGACCCCTTTCAAGACGTGCCACACATTCTCCTGGATTGTGAACACTCTGAACACGAGAGACGCAGTCACGCAGGATGTAGGTTTGCCTTCAAGTGATAGATGACAGACCCAATGTCTCTGGCGAAATTGTTGGGACCTCGGCCAAAGCGCAAAATGAGCGAACGTGCATTTAAAATCTTCCGCGACTTTCTGAGAGGCACTGGAATCATACACAGCTATGAAGCGCTTTTGATAAACGTAGCTGCAAGAGCGAATGAATGTAGGTATCTGTGTGCGTCAGTCTGACAGCATCTTAACTGTGACATGGTGTGCTCGGTGAATCGAGCTCGGACTGGGATATTTCGTGACGCACTAGTATGTCCTTGTTCTATATCTCAGTGCTCCTCAGTTGGTGTGCCTTTATCCATTATGTACATCATTCTTTACACTTTTTGTCTCTCCACATTGTTCCCCTTTCTCTCTCTCTCTTTATCTCCCTACCTGTCTCTTTCTCTCTCTCTTTTTCTTGTTATGGAGTAGCCGGCATCCTTCCTAAACGACAGCCAATCTCTCTAAAATACACTTCTCTCTCTCTCTCTCTCTCCTGCATTGACTATAGCAATTGCTAAAAGTTCGCCTCAACATAAAAATAAAAAAATAAAAAAACAATAGGTACAATCAGAGCAGAATAAAACGGCATTTCTCGGCAACGCTTGCTCCTAGCTTCTCTTTAGTTGACTCGGCCTTAAAGGGATGCTGAACCGAAATCTGGATTCCACAAAACACGGCGGCAAAATCGTGTAACGGGATGCGACAAACACCAAAACATCAATCATACAGCGACATCTCGAACGGATGACCGTGTTTTTCAAAAACAGGAGGCGCATTTGACAGATATGTTTGCGTCTTGTTTCTCCGAGAAGGAGAGGAACGGCCTCGCGTCTTCTCCGCCTCGCCGCCTTGAGGGAGCGAAGCGAAGAGAGGAGGAAAGGAGATATCTTGACGTCACGCGCCTCGTCGGCCTCGTTCAATCTCGACCTCTTTTTCAAAAAATACGGCCGTCCATTAATGTGCTTGTGACATTCTTCACACCAAACTCCAACGTTCGATAAATGGCAGCACCTCGTCCCGCGCACCGCAGCGTGCTTTGCAAGCGTGTTTCGGAGCATTGTAAGAGGGTAAAAAGAGATCATGAAATAAACAACACTCACGGTAGCCAGGTATCAAATGCCAAAGCCAATGGAACAAATGGGAGGGGCGTGACAGACCGCATACGCCATAGGGCAGGGTCTTCGTTGATCAGACGACATACTTTATACAGTGTATATTATCTGCGTTGTTAGGTAGGTTAAAGCGATCGAGGAAGCATAGACAAATTTAATATAGCGGTGCTATCTTAGATACGAAACAGCGAAGGAAAATTCGAACTACAAAATCAAAAATCAAGCTAGACGTTGAATATTTTTTTAGAGAACGTGAGGTCGGTTTGCCTTCGAGGCATGGCGGCACTGATTTTGCGCTGTAGATGGGCAATTTGGCAAGTGCAGTACATGACCGCTAACCTGGCGCCTTTAACGGGCATCACATCGTATAGTAATCTCACGATCGCATGCCGGGTCGACGCTCATCCAGATCATAAAGGACAGGGGCGAGGATCAAATCCAGGATTACCGCCCCCTGGGTTCCTTAGCGCGAACTTTAGCTTTAGTTGAGTGCGTCAACGCACTCAACCGCCAATATATATATACATATATATGCATGTGTGTGTGTGGTGTGCTCGCGCGCATTGGTAGACTCATTATACTCTGTCTTTTTAGTCGCCTCCAGTACCGCGTTGTTTGACTGATTGTATACCTCACGTGATCCACTCTATCACCAAACGTGACGTCTCCCGCTGAGGAAGACTACACGCCTCAATGTAAAACCTGGCTTGTGTGATGCGTGCCGAGGATCTCCGATCTCTGCTCGTGATGTTTGTTTAGCCTTCTCTCACCTCCGGATTCACTCACTTTTCATCTCCTGACCCACTTTTCTTTTCCCTTTTTGTTTAGGGGTTGAACGTTTGCATTGGAAAAGTTAGGGCATAAACGCATGGATGCGTTCTTCCAGTGCATTCTAGGATGTTGAGTAGGATTGAACCTAATGTGTTGACCAATAGCCGAACAGGAAACTGGATACAATAAAACCGAACGCTAAAAAATATTGCTGCACATGAATGGCAATGTTAACTTAGTTGTGTTAAGTGGGGTCAAATGATGCGAGGTGGGAACTACGCAGGAAATTGCAACATATTAGGACACGCCTGAATGTTGCGTATACTAAAATTTATATCGATACACTTGATCGATCTGAATCGCCTCTATGCATGTCATGTGGTACGGAGTACGTGCATGTGCTCGGCATCTCACGATACCAAGCATGTGGTTTTTGAGTGTGCGAAGTACAGGCATGTAGGATTACCGCTGATGACTCGGATGAATATCAGAAATACACTCCAGTGACACTACATCGCCTGCTACGCACTTGGCCTTCTCTTACAGAAGAAAGCAAGACCATAAAAGCGCTTCTGAAATTTCTTACTAAAATTCATTTTCAGAATACACTTTTATATAAACGTCAGTTGCACGGTCTACAGCAAACGTACGCGACCTGTTTTTCTTTTTTCCCTACATGAACTCTTCTTCTTTTACTTTATTTAATTATATTATACTATTTATAATGTTTTTTTTACAGCTTCTCAAACGGTCAAAGGTGGTTGACCTCATCGTATAATAAAGAATCATATGTCTCTCAAGAGCAAAAGGAAACAACTCTACTATACTGGATGTCTGACTGACGTAAACATCAGAAGAATTTATTTTGCTCTGTCAAGTTTTATTGGCTGCTCATGACAGGATTGCACAGTGTGGTAAGACCACTCTAACTTGGGTTCACAGCTTCAGAAGCCATTTGTACCCCGCAAAACCTAGTTCAACTTGACCATTGTGCAGACGCACACTTGCGTAGTCCAGACAAGATAATCTGGCGTGTTGAGCCGGGCAGGCAAGCAAGCTTCGAATTTTCGCATTGAAAGTACGCTCATGTATGACTCAATATGAAATGACGGGGTCGCGAGCACGCCCTTCTTTTCGGGAGACCGCCGTCGACAATCGACACCCAACGTACGGTCAGCCTCATAAATCACATCAGTAGATTAAAGACTGGAAAGAGTTCATAAAGCGGCCACTGGAATTAAGCTCCTCGCTCGTTCTTACGATCCTGGAAAGGAAGCACCACCGCGAGCAGGTGGGGGAAAACCTTGTCCTCCATTGCCGCTGGGGCCACTCCAATTACAGCAAACATCATATGTCATAGTCACAAGGGACTCAGCGCCACTAACTAATGCAGCATTCACTGCCCCTCTCGTGCGCCCGAAGAAATAAAACGAGCGCGGGAAGCAACGCTAATGCTATGCGCCGTCGTCAACATTTCCATCAGGTGAAAACACAACGGCGAGGTGGGTAAGGCGGCCTCACGCCAAGCCAAGGGCACTTCTATTTTAAGAGCGAGGAAAGTCGCGTGCATGCTTCGCTCGTAATTGCGTTAGTCCGACTGTTGGCTCCCATCTACGTGATCGAGATGAAAACAGCTGATATAGGTTGTACTGAGTGCTACACACAGCGCATAAAGGCGTTTCCCTTCCCTGATTATGATATATTGGCAGCGATGCATATCCCGCTCGAAAAGTGTGATGGACGCGACTGAGCCTCCCGAATCCTCGAGCTATCAGCCCGAGGCCTGGGTTGATCGTGGCTATCCGCAATCGTTGATGTGTCGTCGAGGTCCGATTCGGGATCCACCTTCCCTCATCCATCACCAGGCATGCCGAGGGTTCAACGAAAAACCTTCCGTGGCCTGGGTACAGCGCTGGCGTGCACCGGGAAGTTTACGTGAGTGCCTCACGTTCCTGTGATGGACAATCCGCATTAGCTGTGGTGAAATTTCCTTTTTCTTCACTGGATCCGTCACTTGTCCTTTCGATATAAATAGTTTTATGCCCCAAAGACCGATTAATAGTTTTCTTCTTTGAATATTATGTCATCTTGCTGCATCATTTCTTTGCCGGTATATGTACGCGAACGAGTCTCTAACATACATATAAAAAAAATTAAGCAAATAGCACGTGCAGTTTCCGTCCTTGCGCAGGCGAACTGTCAGGAAACGACTTCACACATGCGACAATGTCAGACATACACATATTAATGAACCACGACAAGCGAAGCAACCATGGTACAGTGTTCCGCATTACTATAGTGATAATCCCTAACATTCACAAACTGTACGTCAAGCATTCGCTCGCACTCAAGCCGCCAGCTTAGACACAACATATTCGATGACCTCGCTCGAAGAAGTACAAAGTGACAGCGAAGACGCAAACTCGGAGCCAGCGTTTGACGCAGGCCACCCGATCTGGTTCGGGGCACGTCGCGTCCGAGACCCGAATCGAACGGCTCGCGGAGCGGTGCAGGGTTGAGCAGCGAGACAATCATCGGGTCAAGTTAAAGCTCACACGAAGGTCGACTCGTACCGACCCCCGCAGCGGCGCCTGAACTAAAACCGCTCGTTGGCAAGCGGCGCAGGTGTGACCCCCCCCCCCCTTTT
Source organism: Ixodes ricinus (assembly GCA_037355805.1). Lineage (NCBI taxonomy): Eukaryota > Metazoa > Arthropoda > Arachnida > Ixodida > Ixodidae > Ixodes > Ixodes ricinus. The sequence continues at coordinate 385,177 of JAZHYW010001535.1, read as the reverse complement.
CCCCCATTCATTCCGAACCGTTCCCTGCAAACGTGCGGCCTAGTAACATTGAACGGGACCAACCATTATCTCGTTTCTTTCTTTCTTTTTCGCCCTCCACAACTCTTCTACTACTTGTTCCTCCCCATTGGCATGAACGTCGGGAGACCATTTTTTTGTGTGTGTGCGGCCGGTGTGTGAGCGAGCCCGAGTGCATGCGTGCCGGTTCAGTGTCTCCAGTCCGCGAGAGGCGGGGTGTCACCGAGCACGCGGCGGCTACGGCGGCTACAGAAGAGAGCACGGCGGGGAGCCGGGGCCGGGCGCACTTTTGCTAATTGGAGTGGCGTCGGATATTAATCAACGCGCGACGAGGCTAATTACCGCGCCGACTCGGCACGTACGTGGAATGCACCGCGTGCCCGCGCACGCTTCCATCAGTCCGCCTGCCGCCGCGACGATGTTTCACCTCGGGACTCCCGCGCCTTGCGCGCCGGTCCTCCTCGCCGGGACGCCAGCATTGCCACGTTTCCACCACCGCTCGCTTTCTGTTTGTCCCTGCTACCGCTTTCAATTTCCGTTTTTTTTTCTCTCTCTTTCTCTCTTTTTCTCTTTCGCTATCTTCCCTTGCTTTTTTTGCGAATGTCGCGTTTCTGCTCACGTGAGAGCCATTAAACGGTTAGAATTTGTCCGTTCACGCAGTACGTGGAAACGAATTCGAGAAATACGTGGGTGAAGATCGATCATGCGCTTTTTATCCGTTGTTGGTTTTGCTGTCGCGCCCGTGTTTGTTTGCATGTGAGTGGCACGCGCGGCTTGCTTGTTGGATAGCGAGCCGTCGCCGAGGATAGGAGAAAGCGTCGTCACCTTCCGGTAGCGCGACAGTTGCCGTGATGCCGATTTTATTCGCTAGTAGAGGAAGTACAGGGAGCTACAGAAGCACTTGGACTATACGCGGAGCTCAGCTAGTGAGCGGGATAACATTACAATAAAGTTCGTATTCTATTTTTACGCAGCCCGATATGAACAGCCGGGAGTTATATATCGATAGTTTTCGGGGAATCCCAAATTATTTTTGCTGCACATAGTAGAGCAGTACGCATTCTTCACCCAAAAAGTACGATACTGATCATGCTACTGCAACCAGCCTCAATGTTACAAAGGAGATAAAAGTAAGCCCACGTGTCTTATTTTATCCCCACGCTTAATTCTCGCCTTCTTCTCCTAACACCCAGTCGTTCGAAGTAGCCAGACGAACGACGCGCTGGCTAACCTCCTTGCCTATTTCCTTCGATGGAATTAAAACAAAATGCATAACGCATATTCCAGGTTTTAAGTTGATATATACAATAAACCGGGCATATTTTGAAATCAGATTTAATCGATCTATTCCACATTGACACACCGGCAACACGCAATAGAGTTCTTAGAATACGGTACCCCCCAAACTTTGGGCCCCCCGAACAGCTTGGGGCGACGCACAGAGGATGCATAGAACGTGCCCGGCTCGACACGCCAAGCTGCTTGGGGGACCGAACGCGTTGGGGCCCCTATTCTAAAACTCTCTAATGTCTGTCTAAAAAACAAAAAAACAAAAAATAAAACGGCAAAAATCAACCGAACGTGTTTCATTCCAGCACGGACATGCTCAGTGTTCTTACAAGTGTGGCTAGACTAATACAGTATTTGGTTCAGCCAACGGTGCAGGGATAAACGCGTTGGGATAGTCGAAACATAACTATTCATTTATTTATTTCGAATGCCCTTAGGGTCACGAGGGCATTGCAGAGAGTATATATATATATATATATATATATATATATATATATATATATAGAGAGAGAGAGAGAGAGAGAGAGAGAGAGAGAAACGTAGCGCAAAGATGCTCAGGCCGAAACGTCGACTGGCTTTACAAATAATATGTTATAAAACTCCAAACAACCGTCTCAAGTACGGTTTTTTTTTTTTTTGCCGTTTATAGAAATATAGATTTTTCTTTTTTTTAAAGCTTTGCAGATTTGTTTAAAAAAAGCCGTGAAAGTTACACTTAAGCGGTTTGTGCAGGTGAGTTATACGGGCAGGAGGACATTATGTGGGTGGCTAATCTTTGCGATAAGTCGGCTAATTAATTAAAATTCGTTGATTAACTTTTAATTAGTGAAATATACATATGGTTCCAATTAGAAACTTACTGAGCGTTATCGAAAACCACTAAATCAAGTCTTTTTAGAACGACTTGAAGCTCGTGGGAAACTCAGGGGTGCGCCAAAGTTACCACTCGTGAAGCAGGCGCAAAGCTAGTAGTGGCGGAAGGCGATGATAATCTATTCATCCGTGTTCCGCCACTGCTAGCTTTGCGCCTGCCTCACAGTAGTAACTGGCGCGCACTAATAGCGAACACAAGCATGGGCACCAGTGGTAACAGTCTCGAAGCTTTCGTTCGGGCGCTCCGAAGATCTTCCAAGGAGAAGATTCGTCCTATGGCGAAAGAATGTACAGGGAGTTCCCGAGAAAGGAGAACCGTGTGTTTCGGCCCGAGTTAACAAATTAGGCATCGCAGGATGCTCAAACTCCTTGAGAATGTGACACTAGCGGTTGGGATATAACGTGAAAGTTTGAGAACATGACGTTACCTGGATCGAAAGATAATTGAGAAAAACGAATATATATTTTTAGTGAAAAAAACGATTATATTTCAGTGAAACAAACTTGTCAGCAAGAAAGAAAATAATAGTATTTCTTGCTGCCAAGTGTTTTTCACTGATATAAATACCACGAGCGTTCACAATATCGTTTCTTGTTTTGATGATAGGCTTGTTGGTCGTCGGCTCATGGAGAAATTTCGGTTTTCTCATTTATCTTTAAATCCAGGCAACGTCATCTTCCCAAACTTTCACGTTATATCCCAACAGCTAAGCTTCACATTCTCACGGAGTTGGAGCTTTCTGGGCTCTAAAGTTTATTTATTCAGGCCAAGAAACGATGTTCTCTTTTCTCAAGAATACCCTGTATATTTTATTAGACACGTGTTATTCGACTATAATCTTCGTAATCACACCCTATGCGCACACGGAGGAAAAAATGTTCGCGTGTCCCCCAATTAGAGAGGAGCATACAAGTTCTATTCTCGTCAATTAAGGTCGCCCGTCATTAAAAGAAGACAATAAGCGCGCTAACTCTGCGTGTTTCGTTACCGACTTTCCAGATCTATAAAGCCCACTCAGACATCCCACAAACATTATTCTTCCATTTTTTTCTCTTCTTCAATAATTACGTCTCCCGGCGAACCTGACGTTCCGCCTAGTCTTAATTCTCATTAGCGAGCCAGAGCAAACATTTTCCCAAGATAAACTTGACGTCTTGAAGGCACACGCTCGAGCGCATCGAAGTGAATTGAGAACATAACGAAGAAAATATCTGAGGTGAAGCGGCAACCACGGCCGTAGGTAAAGAAACGTTTCTCTTCATTGTGGTGGAGTGACGGGCATATTGGGCGAACGTCCCTAATAAAGGCGGGAGTTTTTCGTCCAACTAAATTAATTTCGAGGCGTCGCTTTTGAAGATAAACAGCGGACGTGGGCAGACACCCAACTCGGATGTTTTCATTCCTCCCCAAAATGTTTCGCTCGGGCTAAGCTAATTATGCGAGGCTGATTAGCCTAAGTGCCGATACGTCATGTCAGATTGACATCCCTAACTGTTTTTGTTCGTAGGTCACCCATTTAAATTAGGACCGCCTTAAGCATGTACGAGGCGATCACCAGTCGTTGCAAATAATTAAGACCAACGAAAGCGGTTTCAGGCTAATTGAAGATATTTTAGAGTCTTTCGTTAGTTTTGGTGTCGTACTCAATGAACATAAAAAGTTGATACTAAGTGCAGGCGAGGCGTTCAGCGACGCGCTTTGTGCACTCTCTTGATACTTGGGCTCCTGAGCAAACTAATTTTCAGGACTGGCGTAGAGCAGTTTTTTCTTAGGCTTACAACTACCCTCGTGGGTATTGGTGACTTTAATGATGTTTAGAACAAAAAACCCTGCGAAGAGTCGACGAATCGGCTCGCGATCTCGACATGCGCGTGCCCATCAGTGTGCCCTGGTTCACCAATTCTTCAACGAAGTTCATTCTGAAGGCCTTTAAGTGTCTGTGAAACAGAAGCTTTGCTGATGGATTTGCTTGAAAATGTCGGAGCGAGAATGCTTCAAAACTTTTCATTCTGAATATCAATCATGTGCTAGGCCTTTTACGTCTTCGTGACTTCGTGACCTCGGTGTTAAAAAAAGACTTCTAAAGACTAATTTTTTTTAATTAACTAAGTAAGATTACGCGAGTCTGGCAAAATGACAGCCTTTTAAAGTTATCTAGCTTGCTCCCCATAATCATTAGGAAGACTTATTAGAGAGCGGTAGCGTCTCGCCCGCCAAGAGCGGTATTGCTACCGCGGAGCTCGCGCTGTCACGTTGAAGTATCGTGTTACCGAGCCTGCGGTAGCTGTGGTAGTTTGTGGTATTGCTATGCTAAAACTCCCGATCATTAACGCTCTGCGTACCCGGTGGGTATGGAATTGCGTGCCCACGGGTACGCGATTGACTGATGCAGATAGAAGCGCATCTTATTTTGCGTATAGCGGATCAGATGGGAATATTATGAATTGCGGACATGTGTAGTATTCGGATATCAAGTCCCAGGACAAAATGCATTCATTATGGAAATAGTACATTCTTTGCGCGACACCCGCCCTTTGCCACTCCTTCCAAGAAGACCAGCAAAAATAAATAGAAAATCTCAGTAAAAGTTTGTGCATACAGTCATGTACCGAAAGCTATACACGCTGTACTGTGAGGTCTTTCATTTACATCGGAATTGGTTATTTTCCATTGTTCACGAGGGCTCTTCCACTAAGGAAAAACCAGACATGTACAAGTTAGTCAAAAAAGTAATTAAGTTACTAAGTATTGGCCTCAAAAGTAATTTGAGTAGAGTAGAAATTACTCAAATGGAAAGTAATTTAGTAAATTACTAACTACCGTAAAGAAGTACTGAATTACTTTTGCAGTTACTTTTGTAATTTATGGTAATAATAAGGTATATAGGTTTTGATCTGTTAGCGAAATTCTGCTAGCCAAACATAAAGCAGCTTGTGTTTTTACAGATATGCTTTAATAGCTTTCTACTTCTGCGTGCCTAATTGTTTTGCTTTTTTTTTTTGGTCAGCGATGTGTTGCGGATGTATCATTTCTACTTTGAGGTTTAGCATTGCCTGAGCTTGATTTTGCAGACAGTGTTCGCTTGTTTACAGGGCTGCGTAAAGTACATCTAGCAAGTAATTGAAGTAAAGTACAAAGTAAATGAAAGGTTATGTACTTCAAGTAAACTAGTAAGTACACCTCGTGCAACGTACTTGAAGTAAAGTTCTATAAATAAAATGTACTTTCAATGTAAAGTACAAGTACATTTTAACACAATCTTTCATGGTGCCTTTTCATCCCCTATACAGTTTTTGTTTGTTTGTTTGTTTTTTAACTGTTATGCACTGCTTCAGGGGTAATCGGAGGTGCATTAGATTTTTTTCGGAAATGGCGGCAAATATTGGATGATGTCAAGTCGCCACAGAGTAGTTGTTTTACTCTCGCTGACGAACTATTTTACAAAATCAACTTATAAGGCACTTATTTGTGTCGGTCTTATAGCCGCTATTACTTCACTCAGCGAAATGACCAGATGACGTCTCGAAAAACGATAGCGCGTTTTCACACGATAATGCGCCTTTTTATTATTATTATTTCAAATTAAATTTGGGGAATGTAATTTAAGTCGGGAGTTGAACTATCCTCGGAAAGTACCAGAAAAAATACATAGTAAAGTACAAGTACATGCTCAGAGAATGTACTTCAAGTAAAGTACAAGTTTTCTAAACCTACTTGCAGTAGTACTTTAAGTACCATGTACTTAATATTACTTTCATGCACTACCTCTTTTTTTTTTGTATAAACGGTTGAGGAAATATTAAGATTTCTCGAACGATCTTCGAATCTTGAAAAACCTGCATATTCTGAGTTCTGGAAGGAAAGGCAACACAAAGAGGTTACCTTTACTTTGCCTTTTAGGACGTGATTCTTCAAGTACAGCAAAAACTACGGGAGCACCAGGTGAGCTTCAGAGCGGGTACTGCATTTTGTTGCCTCCTCTGCGTGAGGATGCATGTGTACACTTCCTGTAGTGGACGAGAGTTCCTACGTTGGGGAGAAGCGGGGACAAGCTCTTTCCTCAAATGTGTCCAGTCTCCTTCAGCGTCGGGACACAAAGAAACGCCAGCCTTCGGCGTTACTCCCGCAGTTACTCGGCCTCACTTTCGACATCTCTCCGCTCCCCGTGCCTCGTAGCAGGGTTGTTGCGAAAAATAGGGGGGGGGAGGGGGGGCAGGGGAGCTCGTGAAAATTTTAAGGGACTTCGGATTCTCCAAACCAGTGGTTCTCAGCCATTCATCTTTTGTGGACCCCTTGTGGTTCGGCGGAGATGCTGGAGGACCCCGTTTGTGGTGAGAGAAAGGGAAAGGTATAGGTTAATATGATGATGATTTAATAAATATATATAACTAAGGGCTAGCCTGAAGCAGACTTCTCTCATTGACATATGGACGAGAAAACTCATCCAATTATTGAAACGTTTCTTCTCAATCTAAGAAAAGACAACTTTTATTTCCGGGCTTGACTGATGAGGCTGGGCTTCGCAGACCACGATTTGAGAACCACTGCTCCAAATCATCCTCCTCCCCCCTTTCCCTCTGCCTAAGCCACATGCTTCCCCCTCTTTGCAAATATAAGCTGATCTTCCAAGATCTTATATCTTTTTGTGAAGGACTGTTTCTTGATAACCAAACCTGCCACTAAAATTGGAAAGTAATTTGTAAATTGAGCAGAAGTTACTCGGAAAAAGTAATTAAAGTAAACTACTGATTACCTAAATAAAAATGCAATTGAAAGTTACTAAACTACTCAGAAAACTAGTTAAATTGCAGTAACTTGAGTAGAGTAGTTGAACTACGTTCAAGTCTGGGAACAACCCTACGAAGACCTCCAGTAACCCCGTTGACAGGCTCCTGAGAGAATGGAAGACAAAATTCAGTCTACGAAAACTTATAGAACGAAAAGAATGTATTGAGTTCACAATAGTTTGTGAGCTCAGGTATGAGTTTGCAATCATTAACAAGGTGACAACCTTACACGTCATATGCGCGTATTAACAAGGTGCCCACCGAAAGCGACCTCACTGTTTGGGTCAGTGGCTATTTTTGCTTTACGTATATTTGCCTGCGTAATTTTTTTTATTAGAGTTACCAAGGAAGAGAACGAAACAAACCACGATCAGTGTTAAGGTTTGTTTCACGATTCATGGGCAACTAGAAAAAACTATCCGGCCTTGGAAAACAATGAAAGACGTTTACAAATCTCTGTAACACGAAATTCGAGCGCAGCTCTTGAGGAGGAGGAGTGGAGAGTACGGAGGAGAGGGTATGCCCTCCCTCCTCCCTCCTCCGTACCCTCCCCTCCTCCTCCTCCATACCCTCCCCTCCTAACCACACTTTCCCCGCTAAATTCATCTGAAAAATTGACGCCAAGTGACCTTAACACCAATTCAGTTTCCCCGCTAAATTTAGCGGGAAAATGACGTCACATGACTTCGTGTCACGTCACCTATGAACAAATTCAGTTCCTCCGCTAGATTTAGCGGGACAACTGATGTCACGTGACCTCAACACCAACTCAATTCCACATTTAGCGGAGAGACTGAATTGTGTGTTGAGGTAATGTGACGGAAGTTTTAACGCTAAATTCAGCGGGGAAACTGAATGCGCATGTTGCATTATGGTACATGAGAAACCTACACACGAATTCAGTTTCTTCGCTAAATTTAGCGGGAAATTGAGTTAATGTATAGGACTGTGACGTCCCTAAATTCAACGCGGTTACGCCGACGCCGACGCCGTTATACGCGGAAACAAACGTCTAGCAGCTGCGCTCTAAAAAAAAAAAAGTACATAATTTTCAGCAGGCTTCGGACCAAGGCGTCGTATTGAGTCTGTGGTAACCACTGATCCGTAGGAGCTACCAGATCGTAAGGAAACACCTACTGTTCTATGGGGAACTTGATGCCTCTTTCACGTTTAGTAGTACCTAGAATCACTGAATGTTCCCAGAGTACCGAAACTCCCAGGCTCGAGGTGCCAGGATAGAGGCTCAATCTTTTCTTCTTTACTGTGGTCACCATAAGCGTTTAGAAAGCATGTTTTTGCGTAAAAATGAACGGATGAAGCACTTTATGTAGGAACTTGTATTGGAGATTAGGACAGAATGATAGGAGCGTAATGTTTTCATAAAACTGTAGTTTGCAAGGTTTTGAGGCACAAATAGTATTCTTTCTATACAACCTTGTCTCACCTGTGATTTCAGGTAGCGCGTCACGACCTGGGCGCGTCCTAACTTCGGTTTTTATTCGCGGCGCGTCCGCTTGGGTGATGCGGTTGGCACCCCTGAAACCCCTTCCACCATGCATGTTTCGGCGCCAACATGGCCGATCAATGCTAAAATAGGACAGTCACAGCGGACGGTATCGAATGCGATACTCTGGAAACATTCATTGACTCTAATATTAAACCACACAAAAAAACCAAAAACAAATACCGAGCGCAACAGGCCTGGACAGCATCCACCGAACGACCCCAACTGCGCGCAAACACTTTACAAACTGATCCAGAGGTGCAACTCGTATTAAACCTCCGAAAACAGCAGCCAAATAATCTTCCCATCGTCCTCAATACCCGTGTCGGGAATTGAGCCTTCTGTGCTTACAACGCCATCTTCTAATTCCGTCTTTTTTTTTTCTTTTTTTTTTTTATGAGCGCTTTCTATATTCCAATCTCTTATCAATGTGACGCCGGACTCGACGCCACGAGGAGCCAATTGTCCAAACGACACGGCATGGCCAATATCAGCATCTGGGGGCAACCGGACATCGCACTGGACGAGACTGTCCCTGCGCTCGTTGTTGCCGAAACTTGATCGTGTTTCCGTGGTGTACGATATCACCCTCAACAGCGTATCGCGGGGCTCTGTCGCGCTCGAGCACGCGAACCTCATATACTTTCTCTGTCTGGAATCTTTCCAGCGATTCCCTTTTCCTTTTTTTCCTCCTATATCGTACAGTCCCTCCATATAATGGCGAACATGAAGACACCCAGTGTCTATGCATTCGCCCCGCAATAACTTGTTCGTAATTACTGAAGAGAGACCTCGTTAAACCACAGCTCCGAATCACTGTAATTGGAAACATAATTGGCGAAATCCAGGCCGGACTTTGGCGTTTTTGTTTAAAGCAACGAACAATGATGAAGAAGAAATAAAATCGACACTACATTTCATAGATATATATCGTGCGCGACTAAAAAGAGGCTAATAAAAGATCCTCTAAAGTCAACGTTACTAAAACACTCAGTTGGGAAACTCGCCGTCGAAACCTGGGCCGCTGGCGTCCACCGAGACCGAGCTAAATGCGACAACAGCGCCACTCTTATCATTTGTCTGTACTGTGGTCACCTCGAGCTTTTAGAAAGCATGTTTTTGCGTGAAAACCGACGGGAAAAAACTCTTTTGTAGTAACTTTTATTAGAGATAAGTACAAAATAAGGGACGCGTGATGTTTTTACAACCTTTAGTTTGCAAGGTTTTGCGGCATAATATTATTGTTTTTATAAAACCATGCCTCAGCGCTTCTTTCAGGTAGCGCGTCCCGACCTAGGTGCATTTTAACGTCGGTAGTGAGACGCGGCTCGTCCGCTGGGGAGATAGGTGGTGGCACCCCTGTAACCTCGTCCACTGTATCTGTTTCGGCGTCGAAATAGCCGATAAAGCCAAAATAGGAGTAACGTGCGGTTCCTCGAGTGGCCGCTGCGGGAGAAACGGCGGCGTTGTGTTCGCCATTAGCTCGGTTCGGGAGGACAGATCAGGGCCACTTTTCAGGGCAGTCTCTATGGCAGTTTCCCAACTGATTGGTTTAGTAACGTTGTCTAAAGTAGAAGAAAGCGATTTAAGAAACATAAACACTTCCCTGTATAGTGTATATCATAAAGAGCTGCCTCAAATATTTGATAATATAAAAATCATAGTGCCGCCATCTCTTTTTTTTTTTTTTCACAGGCCAGAGTGGGCTTGTCACCTTAACACCAATTCAAACATTCAAGGAGTCACCATATAGTTCGGCACTCTCAGTGGCGTCACAAGGGGGGGGGGGGGGAGTCACGGCGGGCCATGTGAGAGCGGGGGGGGGGGGAGAAGAGTCGTGGCGGGCCACGCGAGAGCGGGAAGGGAGTGGGGGGGGGGTGAAACGGCGGCTACCGCCCCGGGTGCCGCTGACCCTCGCGACGCCACTGGGCACTCTCCTTACCAAAGGCGACTAGCTTCGGCATGTTTGCTCCTTTACATTTTCTAAGATACAGATAAAATATACGTATACCTACAAAGATGTCACCCAGTCAGCATTATAATCGATTTTGCGGAGAACTGAACGTGTCCACTACACCCGATACAAAAAATGTAAAATCAAAACTGCCTTGCAGATTCTATTTTTTCACGACGATCCGAATATTACTAATTTTCAGCGAAAAAGCTCGACGCGATGTCGCAATTCTCTACAAAACCGCTTTTTAAGGGGGATTCAACCGCTCGTCACTCAATGGGCAAATTTCTCTACAGAAACCGGAGTTTCAGGAATGCACCACGTTTTCATGCAATTTTAAAATTAACCTTACTTACAAGAAAACACTGGAAAAATGTATGGTAGTGCGTACTAGAGGTTTGTCCATTCTTAATTTTAAGACCATTGCGACAAAGCTGCATATTCTAGCATTTGGGTATTTGTGTAAATACATTTGACACGACAGATTTATTTGCAATAATTTCAACGAGATGGCGACACCAGCATCAAGTGCCCCAAACAAGAACATTTGTTGTTGTTTTTCTTTCCTCGGGCTCGCACGGACGGCGGCTCGCGGCACGCGTTTGCCAACAAGATCAGTTTTGCCCATCGGCGAGATTTCCCCGTCGTCCAGACAATGCGTGATTTATGTCGGCTGCGCAGCACAATAAATGGGACAAATGAGAGGCAACGGTGGGCTAGCGCACACAAGCTCGGAGCACGTGGAGCGAAAGCTCGCGCTGCAGAACCCAGGGATCCTGGGCTCAATCCCCACTGCTGCGCGTTTCGATCTGGATGAGCATCGTACCGGCGTGCGGTCTTGTATCACTACCGCGCGGTGCACGTTAAAGACACCAGGCTAGCGGTTGTGCTGCGCTGGCTACGTTGCTAATCTACAGCGAGTGACTCGTCGCAACTTTGAAATGGCTGACCAACTACAAGCTGTATAAATATCCACACAACCCCAATTAATGAGAGGCAACGGATGTATGACGTAGTGATGCCATGGCAACGTCCAAATTGCAATGTTTCACCGCCGCGCGCAGCTCTCCATTTCAAGTAGACCGCGGCCAATGCCATGAGCTATGCCAGCCAATCCAGCTATAAGAACATTCCACGTGACCTCGCGCTCCACGAGCCCCAGGCATAGCCTCCTCTATACTTACAAAGCCTGGTAGTTTGATGACGGAGCCATAGCCTTTGCACTTTCGTGGCCGCCTCTACCTTTGCACTTTCGGCGGCCGCGTCACGTGACGATCTGCCAGGCTTTGTCTTTATAGAGGAGGCTATGCCCCAGGCCAAACCGAAAAGGCATAGGCTTTCAGTAAAGTCCCTTGATGTGCTTTTGTTCGTCTTGCAAGCAGCGTCAAATGCGCCAATGTAAAATGTCCGCGCCTCGCTCGTGGCACGTGTCTTGAACATTCGCACAACAGTGATTGTCGGTACTCGTAAAAACCTTCGAGCGTGTATTTTATCCAAAGACTTTAGATCTCAGCGCTGGTTTGGCTTCGCTGGCTTGTATGACCCGCTTGACATCTGGGTCATTTTCTTGACCGTCTTGTGTTTGCAAATATCATATGCTCTGGCAAGCACAAAGTCAGAGTTCAGTTTATACACCATTCAAATGTTTACAAATCCCCAAACCAGCGTGCGATCTCCATAGCCCATCATGCGCATATTCGTCGCTTCTTAAAGCAAAGAAATCACGTGCATGCCACACCCACAAACGCTGAAAATGGCACCGACCAGAACCCGTGTCGAAACGCCGTACTGTTTTTCGCATTCGTTGCCTGACCCAGGGAGAGCGTTGATAGTGATCCCATAGCAACCGTGAGTCTACGGCGTCGCCACGTGCAAAAGGCGAGGAGACCCAAGTTCAGCCGAGTTGGCGCTATTTATGGCTTGCAAGTAACGCCATTGCATCATGCATGGTAATCATTTAAACTCATTCCTGAAAAAAAAAATCGCTGGAACAAAATGTATGCTTCGAAAGGTACGTCCTCAGCAGCAAGGCCTCCCTAGAATCCCAATTGCAGCTGGTATGACGTCAATGCAGGCAATATAAACACTGCGCTCGTGTCTACAGCTTCGCTCGCATTTAAAATAGTAATGTGGTGGGCTAGGCCACCATAATAGACCCCTGCCGAATTTGTTCCCTCTGTTGGGAGCTGTGGGATCCCCGCACAATGGCAGACACAAAAGACGCCGCTAATGTTGGAACCTTAGAAATTATACTAATGCCACTACATTTTCAGCTAACCAAGTTTTCGATTCTTACGTTCTGTAGCATCACTTGTTGCGTCATCGTGCAGTCCTTCAGACCTCTTAACAGTAGACACGTGACTTTCGAAAGGAGTATATTGAGCCATACGTATAGACAATTGCCAGCTTAGGCGCCCCGAATGGTGCCCCATGGAAGGGTGTACTGAAAGTGGGAGGTGTGCCGACCGCATCGACGTCTCCATAGAAGCGGGGTGTCGTGTGGCCCGATTCTGCTGCAGGTTCCTGGGGTGGCGCTGCCAGTCACAGCGGAGCCAAAAGGCCGGTCAGGCAACGTTTAAGGAGGCCGGCTTGGAGCGTGTTGGTGTGACTCTTTCTGCTTGTTCTGCGTTGTTTGTGAAGTGATGCAATATTATATGACTGCTAGCTGTGCCTAAGAGACAAGATACTCACAACTATGTCAAATACGGCAAAGAAAAAGACGGAGTGGTGGTGTTTTGGGCCGGAGTGCAACTGTGGGTTACTACACATGCAAAGAGAAACACTCATTGTTTTCGACACCGAGCGACGCCTCTCCGTTCGCGGAATGGGATCTTCTGATTCTCCCCCCCCTCTCCCCCCCCCCTAAAAAAAGTTATAAGAAATTATTTGTATTCAAGAAAAATGTGTGACAGGTGTGACATGTCAGAGAAAACAGAAAAGCTACAAGTGGGATTTCTCTTCAATAAAAACAGCAGTTAAAGTTGCTTCGTTTATTTTGCAACTCTTTATTTTATTTTTTCATATGATGCATGCTTACTAGGTGATATAATTCAGTCATTTTGTGGTCCATGAGCTTTGAATGAGAATACAGAAGTCACAAAAAACTCGCTTTCATTAATCCATGCTACGGAAAAAAGTATGTATTGACAACGGAACAAAACCTAGGTATTTATGTGTGCAAAATGAACAGCTGTCGAAAAACTAAATTAAAGAAGCGAGACTATGTAAGTAACTGACCGCTCCCAAACGGCATTTGCGCTTTCAATATAAGCTTCTGCCGCTCGCGCAAGTCACGCTTTTTCACAGGCGTGTGAGATAGGATGGAACTTATCATTTCTCATAACCGAGCAAACAAAAACAAACGAAGAATACGACCATTTTCACGCCGAATAAAGCATCTCTGCCAAAAGCGCCAACACTCTTAAAAAAAAAAAAAAAAACGTACTTTTATTTTTTTGCACAACACTCGGAGAGCCAATCACCTCAACTTACGGAGGCAGCTCAGCCAATGACGATGCCGAAACATATGTTTAGACCTAAAAAACGCAGTCTGAGTTGTGACATTAAGCAATGCAAAACGTCACGCTTGCATTGCCTAATGTCACAACTTAGACTGCGTTTTTTGTTCTAAGCATATGTTTCGGCATCGTCATTCGCTGAGCTGCCTCCGTAAGTTGCGGTGATCGGCTCTCCGAGTGTTGTGCGGCAAAGTAGACGCACGGGCCTTTTTTAGAAGAGAGGCCTCTGTCGGCCGGGAGACTTCTCGGGTTCATACGCGCTGTTACTGCTCAACAAGCAGGATTTTTTCCGGAAGCTTCATACCTGTTTGCTCAATGCTCCCTCCAGCCCCCTAGAGGAGATCGGTGCTCAGCGCGTACTGTGCATGTTCGTCGATTCCAAAAGCGAGCAAAGCACGCGCCGTACGTACAAGCGCTAAGAAAGACACCACAGTCAGAAGTTCTTTTCTACCTGCGACGGTTTAAAATATAAATATTATAATATGCTCCCAGAAACCAGTAAGAAATAAAAAAAGCAATCCGTCCAGAAATTGGCAGATCATATAGTGTAGAATTTATTTTTTCATTTATATCTACGACATGAAAACGTTCTCCATGCAAGTTTTGCAATGTGAACCAGCAATAAAACTGGGCTTCATATCGGGGCGTTAATTCATGACCAGGGTGGAGAAAAAAATCAAGATGATTTAAATCGCGATTTAAATCACACCGCTTTACTATGGTGATTTAAATCAAACCTTACTCACGAAAATAATACCCAATATTTTATTACCATTTCTGTATATTTTGTCTACCAAAAAAACAATTAGTGGAAGCTGCTTCCACAGTCTTGGAATACATCAGCTCAAAGTGGCATCTGTTTCGATTTCTTGAAATATATACTGCGATAGAGTTTTTCCATTAACTGAAAATCTTCTAGTATGGCGTGGTTTACACGAAGAATAAAAAGTTATGAAGTACATATCTAAAAAATGTAGTGAGAGAAAAAAACTTTCTTAGACAGGGTGATTTAAATCTTATAATTCTGATTTAAATCAACTAAAACTTATTCAAATTATTAAAAAATACATGATTTTTATCCACTTTGTTCATGACGTAATTTAGACATCGATTCCACAAGCATGCCCGCAAGCATACGCGTGTATACACACATATATGCACTCACGGATCCCGGCACACGCACATACATAAGCACATAGACACACACGCACACGCACACACACATAGACGCGTGCGCGCACATATACAAGGAGATAGTGTGCAGTGTATGACCGCTATGGTCATACACCGCAAGTCAGGCCAGACACGCAGAGCAAATCCCGCCTGAGCCGAAAGCAAGCAAAAGACGTGACGCTGGAAAAACCCTGAGCGGTGACAGTCGGCGTCAGGCCCCGGAGGCCCACGGAGTCGTCTCGGCACTCCGAGGACTCGGGTCGCCTCCTGGCGGGTGAGGCCTCCCTTCTGCAGGGCCCTGTCTCCGATTGACACCCGAGACAGGAGGAGCAGGACCCCAGAACAGACCGGTGACACGCAGACCCGTCCGACTCGGAGACAGTCGGCACCGCCAAAAAATAAAGCTTAGCAGCCGCGTTTTTAATTAAGAAAAGCCACCCGTTCGCTTTTCAAAATTCAAACGAGCACGTCAAACACTTTACGCGAATTACGGTCGTGCCCTTTACAGTTAGGGGCCTTCGGTTGCTCACTGACGTTTGTGCCCCGTCTCTTCTTTTTATGTTCTCTCTCTCTATCTCTCTTTCTCTCGCTTTATTCCCTTTCTCTCGTTTTTTCCATCTCTCATCTGATGTCTCTCTCTCTCTCTCTTTGAATTTTTTAATGGTCTCGCGTCGTGCCAAAAAGCATCGGAGCCCGAAAAATCGGAATAGAGACGACAGAAGTCGCGACAAACGAACTGGTAACGAAACGGAACACTGCACAAACAAAAGTGGCGACGAGGACGTCCGGGCGCGCGTCAGAAAAATCTTTATACGTCGCTTCGTTCACGCCTTTGGCACGGGCCACGTGTTTGTAATTCTCTTCTTGCCACCCCGCTCTTTGCTGGTTCCCTCCTCTTTGCAGTTTTTTTTAATACACTCGGAAGAGCCCCGACGTTTGCCAGTAATGTCGGTAATTATAATAACGAATGAACGCCGGCACCGCTGTGAAACAGCGCCTCTTTTTCTCTACTGTTTTTCGCGGGCCGGAACCGAAGCAAAAGGCGAGGGCCAAAGAAGATGAGCAAAGACGGGACGGCCTGTCTGTTTCAGTGACGCAGAAATGGAGACACTGTCAAAAATGTCGTCCGCCAAGATCTCTGCAGGGTTTTCTTCTTTTTTTCTTCTTTTTTTTTTCGTTGCCTGAAATTTGGACGCTGTCATTCCTGCCCTTTTCGCGTCTGTTTCGGAGTGGTGCGAATATTTTCCCCTTTATTTCTGGGGTGTTTCACTTTTCATTGTTTCGACCCTGTCAGCATAATGACGTGCTTGCACTCTTGATTACGCAAGCACTCAACTTGCTTCTTATGCTCCCCTTTCGTTCTTGAAGAACGAACGAAAGAAACGAAGTAAAGAACAGGCTCGAAGCAGTTGGTTTATGAAACGAATTAAAAGTTCCTTTCGATTTTCCGAATCAGACGCGTAATATTTGTTTAGTTTTGCAATTGTAAACAAGGGGCCGGATCACATGATCTCACTCATCTCTTCTTTTAGTTTTTTTTTTCTTTTTTCGTTTCTTATTACGTTGTACTGGATAACTTTTTTTTACATTATCGAAAAAGGACTTGAGCGAGCGAAACTACATGTTCATAAATGGGGCCCAACAAAGGGTATACGAAAAGCCACTCGTTAGTTCATCGCATCAGACAGTATAGTATAGTCTGTGAGCACTTCACTCTGAGTGGAGCGAAAGACGGAAGCGCAAGCTGGCAGCAGCTTGATCGTTGAGCCCACAGCTTGTGTGCCCTTAAAGCGGGAAGCTCGGAAAGGTTCGGACTCCAGATGGGAGGACGGTTGGGCGGAGCCATGCTACGTTGGACAATACGAATCTTTTGAGTTCGTGTTCTTTTGAAAGTGCAAAACAAATCGCCAAGACAAAAACATTTTTTTTTTTAAATACGAGCTGCACACCGGTGTCATGATTTCACAGTTATTACTAACTAGTTTGCACCGACTATTCAGACAATCCACCAGCTTCAGCGACCCAGCCAGCTACCATGAACGTGTTCTTGAGTATTGTGTTCTCCGAGCTTGTAACAATCGTCCGAAAACCGCGATGAACCTATTTTTTACACAATAGCTTAAAGGAGGCACTTGGAAACCTAGAGCTGGAGATATGCTTGTTACATTTGATGTCAACAAACACAGACTTGTTTTAATTTTTTTTTCATACACCTTTCATTTTGTTCACGTCAGATTCGTGAACGGGCGGATGTGCTGACGTTATGTTTAGTCGAAAGCCTGCAAGGTTCGGCGCAGCCCTCGAGGCTTGATATCAGTTCCCTGGAGGAGAAGGGTAGTAATAGTAATAACAATAATAATGTTTAATGGGTCAGGAAAGCCGCGGCACCGCGGAAAGGATGGAGGCCCACGGTGTCGCGTCGACTGATGGTGATTATGTGACGATATAATATACAAGATGAGGACGAGGCCTTCTGATCGTCGCGAAAACCGCTGTCCGAGTTTCGGAAGTTCGGGGACGGGGACGTGTGACCCTGGATGCAACGTCTTGACGACAGGTGTTCGGCGTGACACATTTATCGCATCCTTTCTGCGAGCCGCGATTAACATACGTGGGTGCCCCTTGGACGGAACCGACGAGCCGAACATGGATAAACGGGAAGCGAGCCGCGGCTTTCCTCGAGACCCCTTTGCTTCCCCGGGAACGCTCGCTCGATATTCGCTTCACACGCGGAGAAGGAAATCAACAGGATGATTTGGAGCAGGCACTTTTGTTCCGACGCGTGAGCTCGGGGCCCGTTTCCTCGGCGCGGCAAACAGGGCCGCTCCTTAGGGCACCTGCTTTGATTTCCAGATACGGGGACCGGCGAGAGCGCGGGCCGTCATCTCGGTCGTCCCATTCGGATCACGCACTCGGTCCGGCGGGGACTTCCCGCGGGCCGCCCACGCCACCCTAATCGACCGCGCGTCGGGAAACAAGGGGCGCTCTTTCCAGGCCGTCCACGTCGGGCGTCGAATCCACGAGAGCCATCGGCGGGCTTTCCTGGACACGGCGCGTCCATAAATAAGAGTCCCGCTTCGGTGCCGTTATCTGATACTGCGTGCCCGACCGCCACCGCCGATACCGGCCCGAGAGCGGCCAGCCTTCGGTCGACCCGATCGAAAAGCAGCAAGGTTCGGCGCGGCGGCCATCCAGCCGCACTGAGGAGCATGAATAACTGCATAGTAAATCACGGCCAGAGATACAATGGCCCTCCGCCCTGGTTGGTTGCGTTCTCCGCCGAGCGCCGCGTTAAGGGCAATAAATCAAAGGCGTGTCACGCCGCGCACCTGTTATTTAAAGACAGCGGGGGCCGCGGGAGGAGGAGGCCTGCGCTGATTGAAAGCGAAGCGCCGAAGTTGACCTTCGTTCGGCGCTCGGGCCGACGTCGAGAGAGCCTCGAGCCGCGCCGCCGTGCAGGGCCCACCGACGCCGCCATTACTCAGGCGGCCAGCCGCCGGCTCTGGTGACGTGCCAGCAGCGCGACGCCGAGGTGTCGCACGCCACTCAGGCGTCCGCGTCATTATCGTCGCTCCGGCATGAAGCGTTCCCGAAGGCGCCGTCCTGCCTGGGGACCGAGGAGCCGCCCGAGGTCCCCGAGGTACGAAGACAAGCACGCCGAAGGCGCACGAACACGGCCGCCAGCCGTCGAGAACCGCGGAACGTACGCTCGGGCCTTCGATTGACTGGCGGGAAGACTGTCAAAAATAGGGGATGTAGAGGGGTGCACCCCTTGGCCCATATGTAACACCCCAAAACAACAATTCGACGTTCAGTCCCCCGACGTCGAACCGATGATACCAACTTTGAAGAGAAGCTTGATAATCGAGCGATATAACTTATTAAAAACGCTAATGTATGCATTAAGGCTATACAGTAAGACAGTCGAGGTTTTTTTAACTCTGCTGCAAAACCTGTTTTCTTTTGTTTTTGTTTTTTAGTCTTTGATACGCACATTAGCTATTTAGTACGTTATATGTAACAGCTATCAAGCCACTCCTAAAAGTTGGTATCGCTAGCTCGACGTCAGTGGACTGAATTTCGAAATATAGTTTTGTGGTGCTACATATAAAACAAGGGGTGTACCCCGCCCCCCCCCCCTCCCTACACTCCCTTTTTCTGACTGTGAATGGGAACGGCACAAAAGACACACACTGAATAAACAAACGCAGTGAAACTCCGGCGATGATCCCTGTCTTCGTCAGAACCGTTTCTTAATATTTTTAATTTATCTCAGCTCTCCCCACTAGTGTATACTAACATAAGCTCGACATTTGTCTGGTGGCGGCAACGCACCGAGTTGCTACAAACTATAGTAATCGGACTATATGGAAGAGATAAATCTTGATTTCAGACAACGTGTCTGTGAAACAATCTTCGGTCTTCCTATTCACCTTGCCGGGAAATGACTCGCCTCTCGATGGAAGCTTATTCCTTTCCCGGCAGTCTCGAGTTTCTGTGACCGAGAGAGAAAAATGAAAGACGCTTACAAATCTCTGTAATGCGAAATTAGAGCGCAGCTCTCGAGGTATTTTGATTTTGCGATATACCGTGGTAAAGAATTTAAGAAAGAAATATCTATATGTACAAATACGATATAGAAGTCGTATTACTGCGTACATAATATAAATTCTCTACTATATATATATTTGTATAAATATATAGAAATTAATTATTTATTATAATATTATTTATCTAAGTAGGAGGAGAGGAGGGAACGGAGGACCCTCCCTCCCTTCCTCCTCCTCCGGTTACGCCGACGGAGACGGTGACGCCGCAAAACATGGAAACAAACGCCTAAGAGCTGCGCTTTGAAAAAAAAAAATAATAATAATAAGAGGAAGAAGGTTTTGGCCACTTTGCAGGCCGATTTTATTTAAAAACCTTCAAGTTTTCCGGCTGCTCTTTGCTACATTACTCAGTCACCCATCACTTATTTCCACCTCTTGGGAGAGAGCGTTTGAAATTGCGTTTAGTGTTAAGATGGTTTCCATATCGGAGACCACAAGTACAAGTAGTCTTCCCTCGGTCTCGGGTTCGCGTTTGACACCCGTCTCTTCTTCTTGACCTCTATCGACACGCGTTCAGCTTTGCCTGAAACACCTTCACCCTTCGAGCGCGGAGCCACCAAATTCAAGAAGGCGTAAAGTCGCGCTCACAATCACGCGAATAAAAACAATGTACTCAGTTCCTAGGCGTAAAGGCCCTCGCAAACACCAAGGGCTCACAAAACACCTAAGTAACGCCAACCCTAGGAAACCCAGACGGGGGAAACAACGGTGTCGAGAAATCAACGAGTGTCACGCAAAAAGTTTTAATCGAGTCCGTGGCCGCTCCAGTCTGGTGTCCTTCTCGCATGGCTGCATGCCACTCCGACTGCCACCAGCGAAGCATAAAGGCAAAGTGAACGGCTGTCAAGGATTGAAAGCCCCCACGCAAAGCGTGCCGCGTTTACGGAACACGTAATGACGAGCATCTTCGAGTGCGCGGCTGCGCAAGCATCTTGCCCTCCGCTACACGGGCGGCCAAATACCGCACAGATTACGCGCTGCCGCGCTCTCCCCGCCCACGACACGGCAGTCAAGTGAACTCCGTCGAGTAGACAGCGTCAAGGCCAGTCCGGAAGACGACAGGACCCCAACGCAGCGCCACCTCCAGTCGGTCCGTCGTTGCTTCCTGCCAGCGGTGTCAACGGGGTATCCCTGCTTGCTCGCTCGGCGGAGCCCTCGACTCCGACCCGGAGGCTGGAGACGACGCGCGGCTTGGGTGCGGGCCCGACAGGCGCGACACAGCTCAAAGAGATGACTTATGTGGGAAGGCAGCCACGACGGACGTCACCTCGGGTTCGGTCTCTTTGTCGCTTCCGCCTGTTGTTGTGCTGGCTCTCCAGCCGCGGTCCCCGCACAACGCCCGGCGGGCAGGAGAGGGGCGGCTGCTGCTGGGCCTCGTTCCGCGCTCAACCCGTGTTTATTTAAAGTTGTACACCGCCTCGCTTTTGTATCTGGCGAGTGTGTGTCGAGGTTGAGGTTTTCTTTGAAGGGGAAAGAGGGGGAGAGCGACCAGAAGGGGGCGACAGGGGTGTCCGGGCCCCGGGAACGCCTCCTCGCCACCGCAGCAGCGGCTTCCTCGGGGAAGTCCCTCTCCCGTGTCAATCGCGCATAAAGGGGCGCCCACGTGGATGGATTGCACGTGCTTTGTGCAGGTACACGCGTGAATTTCGGGCCCGGTGTATATCTCCGACGACGGGTCTTTGTTCCTGGTCCGTCGGCGAGGACGTTAGGCGAACCAAGCAGACACAAACATCGTCGATCGCAGAGGAGTACCCAGACACGCAGGCACAAAAGCGGGACGAGTTGCTCGCTACTCCCGCTGTGCACACACGCCGGAGTGCGCCACGGCGTGCACTGTCACGCTGCCGGCCGCGCAACCGGTTAGTGTGGACGCCGGTTAGAAGGCGCCGTTTCTGCGAGTGCCGGCCGAGGAAGTTCGGATACTGGGACGAAAGGCTCCACTTTTTTCCCGGTACGTAGCCAGCAAGTGCGACAATTGTGGACCCCAGAGAAACGGGTAACAGCTGACTCCGCGCCGAGTTACCGGAGGTCGCGCAAACCGCTCTCCTCCGCTCCAGGATTGAAGAAAGGCTCCGAGTCTCCCCGGAGTGAACAGTGTTTGCGCATTGTTCGTATACACGGCCTGACGTCCCCCGGCCTTTTCCTCCCCGCGAAGGGAACAACATTGTGCAACCGCGCTGATTTATTCCTGCCCTGCCTTGTTTCCTGGGAAATGACATTAGGGAGCCGATCACAATGAGCGTCGGTACAAGAAAGCCCGAGGAGGCGTCTCGGCTTCGACCTCGCTGCCTGCTCGAGTTCAAGCTCCTCTGTTGGGAGACCCGGTGCGGTTTAGGGGATGCGGGCGGGGAAACCATTGTGCCAATCGTCGCGATGGATGCGGCCAACAGATTCGACATTCGTTTTGGGACGGATGCCATTTTTACTCCCTTAACCAGGAAGGTAGCCTGATGGGAGGGGAAGTTCCTTTCTGAGCCCGAAGGGCGGTGGATTCTTATTTAGCCATTAATCACAAGAAAACGCGCAATATTTTTGCTTGTGATTTTTTTTAAGGTTTTTTTACTTCTAGTTAACTTCCCGTTGGGGGGCCGTTCGTGGAGAAAATAGGACTTTTATTTCACTCGTCAAGACTGATCACTCAACATCTTGAGACGATCGATGCTAAAAAAAAAAAAAAAGTACCACACGAGTCGTTGTGCGAGCAATGTTACAGCGAAAGACAAGGTCAATAACATCTCGCATACAGCTTCCCAGTGCTTGTCATCCCGACAAACAATGCTGAGTCCCTAGGCTGTGGACGCATTCGCGGCGTCTGATATTCCGCAGAGCTACTAAGCATGCCCAGAATGCATTCCCCAGCCCAGTAGACAAGGATGGCCGCACGCAGAAGGCGGTCATTGAAACGGTTATTACGCGTAATTAAGATGGTTCAGGGAGAAATTAACGGGAAGATGGGGCACTTCTGCATTTGAGAAAAAACGCTTGAATTGCGTTCATTTGGCCTTTAGAATAACAGATATCACAATTATATTTCAATGCGACGCGCCGGAGAGCCATAAGAGCAATTTCAAAATAGGGCTGAAGCCCCGCCTCCCTAGCCTTGGGCAGCCAAAAGATCCGTCGATGACGTCATGTACAGCGACTTTCTTTCGCGTTTTCTCGCGCTTCACACTACTTGCGCAGCAAAAGGTTTGGGTATTCGGGTTCACGGGGTAAAAATACACTAGAATTCACTTCTAACTCATTTTTTTCGAGAAGCTCCCCATCTTCCCTTTAACCACACGACATGTAAGGAAGAGACCAGTTGCTGAGCTCTATGTATAGTAATACGGTAAGTGCGACGTAGTTAAGAGAACTTCCACCCTCTTTCTCTTTCTCTCTCTTTCTCAATTTTTTTTTCTCATTTTTGTACCTGCCGTTCCGCTCATATTTTTTTTTTGATTATTTTCTTCCTCATAGGGCCCCCCGCAGCATTTCTCGGAACGACGCAGTAACTCCGCCGATCAAAGGAGGATTGCGAGCTAACTAAGCATATGCCTTCGATTCCTTTTGTGATCCAGCGCCAAGAGCCATTCTCTGCCGGCGCTCCATACAGTTCCTTCCAGGCAGACGCCGCTCCGTTCTTTCGACTTCCGCGTCGGGTGGCGAGTGCGTGCGTGTGTGTGAGTGTTGCCCTGCAGCCGCGGCTTCCGGCCTTCGCGCGAGAGCGTGTCCGAGAGATTTGCGGTTTCCTAGAAATCGCACACGAGGAGAAAAGTGATCAGCCGAGGACTACTGCACAGGCAGCGAGCGATGAGAGGAGAGGCCGCGGGGCTCCTGACCTCTCAGGTTGCGGCGAGGACCACCGCCACGGAAAGGGATCCAGCTGGTCCTTACGCTCTTCTCTCCTCTCAAACGCTCTATTTCTCTCTCAAGTTCTTCTCAAGGTCTTTTAGAAGCCTGACAATGGCGCTCGTCACAACAACGCCGCTGCCCCCATTTACTTCGATTACACGTGGTTTGGAGTTAGTTACACGGAGGGAATAGCCGCGAGGGTTTTGTTTGATCTTCCATTTAGATGCCTGCGGTTTGCCTAATGTGTTTCCTTCACTTAATTTTTTTTTTGGTCACGTATTTGCATTGTTGTTTATGCAACGATATAGAAACTTCTCGCATAAAACAGAAAACAGAAAATGCCAGTGCATTTACGTTACCGCGCCACCTGTGTCACAGCGACAGCAGCTTGGCACTTGCGTAAATCGCGGAACATCGCGTCCGGCGTTTGCGTTCGAACGCGTTCGAAGAGTGAGTAGAGAAAAATGCAGCTAACTTTGCGTCTACCGACTTCTCATTCCATCCAGAGCTCGGTGTTCTGACGCCCCCGCGCGCTCTCGCATCCTCCTCTCCCTCATTTCCTGCCCGCATTATACTTCGTTTCACGATAACTTGAGGAACTTTGAACGCTGAGGCCACCGCGAGCCAATAAGTGCGTCGGAGCAAGGCACGTGACACAACCCCATGGTCGAAGCCACGGAGGCCTCGTTACCACCACAGCAACAGTGCCGTTCGAGACAAAAAGTAGTTCTGGGTTCGTTTTCTTTTAACGGCAATTGAACTCGCACGATTGCATCTCTAGCAGCGACACTACGCTACACGACACGGAAGAAAACGAAGACATGTTACTTTTCAACGATACTTAATTCGGATCAAGCCTTTTCGGAGAACAACGTGGCTTTTGAACGATGTTTGAACGATCGCAGCCCTGTAATCGACCGCTTCCGCTCAAAACGTCGTCCTGGCATTAGCACCCGCCACAAATTCTCAGGTAAATTGAGCGAAGGTTGTCGCATGAACTGTTTCAGAAGAGATCGATACACTACACGACGGCAATGTTGTGGCGGTGGACGTTCATCCGAAGTTGGTTGGTTTCGTAGCAGACCACTCTTGGCCAGCATGACGACAGCCGGTTCCTCCGGGCTTTGCATTTGGCGCAGTGACACAAACGCTCCCGTGACGTGAGGTCACGTGCCTCGCTACGACGCTCTTATTGGGTCGCGGGGGCCGTAGCCTCCACAATTCGCCAAGTTATCGTGAAGCTGAGTGTCAACCAACGCACTGTTTATAAACAAGCCCGCGTTTGCCCACACCGGGTGCGGGCGTTGCGCGTGCGCAGAAAACAGATTCGCCTGAGGCGAAGCATCTGCGCATGCGCAGTGACGACAGCAGCGCTACCGCAGTGGCGTGACGTCAGAGGACTGAGTTGGTCTAGAGAAGCTTGCGACAAAACAGTGGCGTCGTGTGTAGCAGCCAAAGGACAGCAAGCATTGCGTCAGTCGTTCCTAATCAATGTATGCCTACCTAATCATTGCGCTACACAAGCGCTCGGGGTGGCAGTGGGCGCTTACTTCTCTTACACTAGAGATGGAAATTAAAAACACAAATACCCTCCATACCAGGCACGTAGCCAGGGAGGGGGGGGCATGGGGCCGCCCCCCCCCCCCTCGAAATTTTCGATTTTGCTGGGAACTCCCTTCCCCCTTCCCCTCATACAGCATATTGTCATGGGCGGCCCCCCCCCCCCCCCACCCCCGAAACAAAATCCTGGCTACGTGCTTGCTCCATACGCTAGAGAAAACAACCGCGATCATCTCATTGCCTGTAGGCCGAGCTCGATCCACCAGCGAGAGAGCATGCAATCTGAAAAAGTGAGGGGCGAAGACCACTTCTCATGTTGATTCTATCAATCACTGACCATAGTGTTACACCGGCCAGAACATGATCCCGATTAATGTTTTGTTGGCGTAGCTTAATCGGGGTGTATGCGTATGAGACGTTGGCTGACGCTCGCTTCGACCGACAATACCTTGATCGCCAAGCGCGACCGTCTTTCTCTGTGTATACGAAATACATTTTGTAGAAAGTTCGTAATGTAGTAGAGAACAAACGTATCGGAATAAAAGTATCATAATCGGCGGCGTAGATTCCCCGAGCTCCAGATTTTGCGTGTGTTGACGATGTTTCTGTCGGTCTTTATAACATTAGCGGACTTTGCACCGCCCTGCGAATGGCTCGATCGCTTTAGATCGCTTCGAACAGCAGCGCTGAAGTCTACAGTCACTCGCTTTTTTTCTAACGACCTTGTCAAGACTTCTTCAATACCGGAGTGAAATAAAAACGATCGTCCGCGGTGTCGTCCGCTTCCATTTTATTCGGAGACCGTTTTCCACAGGGAGGAAGCAGAAACTGCGTAGGAGGAGCTGAGGAGCCTCGCTTTTTTGCCGTTCAGGGACCGCTCCTAGAGCTCTGACTCGAGTTATTCCGTTCGGAACTGGAAGAGTCGCTACTCAACGCGCCCCATGAGAACACAAACACAGGAACGCTGAACGCAGGTAGGTTTTCGAATATCAAGGTACGAAACCCTTACTTCGGCTTCAGATCGAGGAACGCGGTCGCAGGAGGACACGGACGCGGTGGTCGCACCGGGATGTAGAGGACCAGACGCCGCGTCGGCACGCAAAGTAATACCAGAGCATCGAATGACTCCGGTAATACTCACGCGAGCCGTTGACGGCGCTGCCAATAGGCCTCCAGCGCTGAAGCTTGTGGGAGACGAGGGTGGAAGACAACGGGGCGGAGGGCACGTGACTGGCGGTCGGTCGAAGAGGCACGAGCTGGCCCGTGACAGAGCGTGCTGCGCTAGGCTGGGGCTGGGCAGGAACGATAAAGCCGTTCTGGCTGGTCTGGCCCATGGCGAACTCCGGAGCGGTCCACCAGCGAGGTTCGGGCCAGGACCGGCGGGAACGGCGAGCACTGGCCATACCGGCCTGGGCCATGACGATCCCGGCGTGGTTCCGCAGCGAGACTCGGGCTGTGATAGCCCGGGACAGCTGGTTTACGCAGCGCTGGCGTGGGAAGGACCATCCGCAGGACTGGACACGGACTCCGACTGCGAGCTCTGAACGACGGGTGACAACCAGGGTCGGCGGGCCCGGACTGCCGGCTCTCAAGGACGGGAAACCGGGAAGTACAGTAAACCCATTCGCTGTCTTCTTGGTGTGTTGCGTCACTCCTTGGGAGACGAGCGAAGCACGGACCCGATCGGGCGGCGATAATTATAGAACGATCCCACATAAAAATGGCGCAACCAACCTGGGGCCCGGTCGGTATGCCTCTGCTTCTGGTCGTCCCCACGGAGTCTCCCGAATTCGTTGAGCGGGTTGTTCACTAACGCTAACGATGCCCGTCGAGACAAAGTCTGTTGGAATTTTGGCGACTTGTCTCACAGCAGAGCTCAGCAGGTGTCTCCTCGAATCGAATACCGAAATGAACTCGAAGGACGAGGTTGCGGACGCGCTCTCTCGAGCAACCCAGGATAGTGGTTGGGAGAGGAGGTGATGCAACCGGGTTGGTGACGAGGAGTGCGGATAAGATGTAAGAAAGTCGTCTTCGGAGGCGGAGGAGAGGCACCGCATGTTCGCTGGAAGGCAAGATAACGGCTGGCAGGAGGGGAAACAGCCAGGACTTGCTGCAGGTTTAGGACGATGGACGAATGGACCAAAGATCGTAGCTTGGGGTGAAGTGATGAGCAAGTAAGAGCTTGTCGAGGCCAGAGGCTGCAGATGGGCTTTTGTCAGTGGGTGTCGGAAATATCGCGGGAATAGCAGTTGACACCGAGAACGCTGGCGGACGAGATTGTCGGCGGGTGTCGGAAGAATATGCGGGAACAGCAGTTGATACCGGGAACGCTGGCGGACGAGTTAATGAGCACTACGATTTGTATCTACTGGGCCAAGACGGCTTGTTGCTTCGCGTCATCCCAAGAATCGACGAAGGGCCAGAGGGACGACTCTCCCTTCAGGTGGGTGGATCCTCGAAAGCTACGGAGGCGATTTATATGGAATGCTTATTCGACTTCACTCCGGCCGGTCGTGGCAGTGACAGCAAGACTTTTATAAGTTATGTCGCGTCACGACCTGGCCGGGGATGAGGCGGTAGACATTTAGGTGGGCTTGTAGCTGTCCAGCCTGCCTTGAGGCGCGAACGGTTCATGCGGGCTTGCTCGCTGAGCTGCCGCCCCCTCCGAGGGCCGATGGGTCCATAGAGCCCGTATGCACGTGGACGGGACGGGACGCTGGCGTTTACACCGAGTAGCACACATTATACGCGGCCGTTGCGGAACGCTGGTATAGTATGGCCATCCCGCCGTGGGCTTTGGGTTCCTTCGTTTGCGCAAGAAACCACAATCTGCGGCAGAGTATTTGTTCGTTGTGTGTTGTTTTAACACTTTCTTCTGCGCAGAATGGCTTCTTGGAAAGACGGCCATAGACGGCGTCACCCAGGAAGTCCACCGGGAGGAAACAGGGGCCCATCCGTTTTCCCAAGTGCTCAGGGTGGCTGACACTTGTTTGGCCTGGCGAACGGTTCAAGCGGGCAGTTCTACGCCCGCGGCGACCTCCAAGCGGAACGGGGAAGGTTCGTCCGCGTCGGGTGGACCAGCTTAGAGCAGGCCCTTGCTACATCGTGGTAAAAGGGACAGCGAGCGACGGACAGGTCGATATTGTCTGCCGGCTTCGCTAGAAGAGCCAGCTGAGGCTTGCACCAAGCAAGACCGACGCCGAAGTTCCCACCACCACCTTCGCCGCTTTCGGCGAAGGTGGTGGTAGAACGTTCCATTAGCGACTCTTGTCTCGAGAGGCACTATAGCAACTTGCGAGACGGAAATTGTATACAACTGTGAGACATTCTGTCTGGCAAGATTAGATTCCGTGCTGTAGCCAATAGATTCACAGATTGCGTTATGCGCACAGTAGAGGAGAATGCGTGAACTCACGGAAGTTATCTATTGGAGCACGCTCAAGGCAGAGGCGCGGCCCTTGAGCGCTCTCGTTCCGTGCGGAAGCTTGGCCGAACGCCAGCGGGTTGGAAAAGCAACCAGTCAACACCTTCGCCGAGCGGACGACACACCTAACTTTTTTGCGCTTGTAGAAAGCACGGTAAGTAGTTTTTCCAAAAATACGCGAGCGCTCCTTGTCGTCACCTTGACGCGCCAAGGCTGCGAGTAATTCAGAAGGCATCGAATTGTAAGCAATATGTTACACTAAAAGAAAAGCTAGACATCGGCACACCGATGAGACTAGCGCTCACTGCCGCCACCCATCTATCTCCACAGTAAATTGTTCAGTTAAGAAAATGCTCTAGGTCTCAGGAATTGTCCTGAGACGTAGCTTGTAATTACGTCCTTGTAATTAAGTCCTGAGACGTAATTCTCCACGACTCGGGACTCGTCCTGCGATGAAGCAAAAAAGAAAGATTTGAATCGCTGCCACACTGTTAAAATAATCACTATCTCGTTTTAGTGTTTTTGTGCCACTGTTGCGTTGCAGTGTTTAAATTTCCGTGCATAAGACTATCTTCTCCACCCATTGCCCAATCTCAAAAGCAAAAAATTAATTAGTGCGAGAGCAAGCGATAGCAGTGATACTATAAATGTTGCATGCGGTTATATACAATGCAGTACACCCACAAAAATATCAGCAATAAAATAACCGTCATCAAATTCTTGTCTAATTTTGAATATATCATTCAAAGATATTTATGAATTGCAGCCTTCGAGCACTGGCACGCATTAATAAGTGTTCTGCATTTCGGTTCTTGAGTGGTCGTGTGCTTGTGTGCGTATGCACACAAGCGTATCTATGTGTGAGACTGCACGTGAACATGCGGTTTTGCCCATAGGTGTTCTTTCTTGTTCCGTCACGTCCCTAGAAAGAGTGTTGTAGAACCTTGGGGTCAACACCCTCCAGATAATGCTATCTCGGTCCTCGACTCGGTGCAAATTCAATGCCGATTCACATTTCAGCAATATATATCTACAAAAATAATTATGAAATGTCCGAAGACAGGAGTAGTTAGTGTTAGAGCTGACTTCGGCTTAACGCTAGTGGGTCATGTACTACACTCCATCGCGATTCCTGGAATGGAGATACCGGCGCTAACCTGGTTTTAAAACGTGCCACAGGGTGTCAAGGTGCCATCTGCCGGACGTGAGACTGATGCCCTATAGGGCTCTCCCGTCACAGTCATGTGATATGTCTCGTAGCATGCTGGAAAGGCGGAAATGCGCTGAATAATCCAAATGGTCTGGGTTCGATTCCCGGCTGGCGCAAGCGCTTGTTTAGTGCGATGGCCTGTTCCCTTCCACTCACAGCCCAATCAATGTCGAACCTCGCGGCCACGCTTTTATTCAGGCTTCACTTTTGGGCTTCGCGTAATGCCGAACTCCTAGTCAAAGAACCTTTCACGTTCAAAATGAAATGAAAGAAAATTTGATGCGGCACGCTGAGGATGGCGAATATAGATGCAATTGCAGAATCGCCTGTCGAGCTATAGCCTTTTGGGGATTAATACGCAACCAATGTATCGTTTCCTGTTCCCGGCACGCACACGACGGCCCAGGGAACAGTCTGAGTTCCCCGATGAGCCGATCCTGTTCCCCCTCTCGATCAGCTCACCAGGTGATGTTCCCTCCGGTGTGATTCATTCGCGTGATGGAGTGGCCGGACTCCCAGGCGGCGGTTGATCGCGAGCGCTCCGGCGCTTCACCTCATCCCCCTCCTTTGCCCGAGCTCTCCTCACGTCCGCTTGGCTGCGGCCAGAAAGAGAGTTTTGACCAGAACTCGTTCATCTAAGTTGTCGCTGGGCCGATACAACCCTTGACACTCTTTCTGCTCTTTTCCGGTAGCAACCCCCGGCGCGCTGCCCACCCGTTCAGCTGGCAGGGTTTGAGGCCCGATGAATGGCTCGCCCCCTTGGCCACGCGGCTGCTTCCTCCCTCGTTCATCACCGGACTCTCCAGTGTTCCTGGCCGAGCAGCGTCGGAAATCGACTCCCCGTTTCAGCTCGCGCACTTGGCATGTCTGCGTCTGTCCTGCGCTCGCTCTACGGACAACTGACAGCGCTCTTGTTCTTATACCCCGCTTTGTACACGATGAAGCAAAACAAGCTGCCGACAAAAAAAACAGAAAAACCTCAGTGCATCTATTTTTCCGCATAGCACTTGGGAGAGCCAATCACTGCAATTTACGGACACTGCCTCACCGAAAGGAGAGGCTGAGCATCCGTACTTCGTTTCACCTTAACCCCAGACGCAGCCGACTTTACGAGCTGATGGGACCAATCAGACAGCGTCAAAAGCGCACCATCGTGGTGTTCTTCAAGTTTCTGTACGTGTTCTATCAGCGCTGAACCAATCATATACAAAAAAACAACGTACAAACATTTAAGGGCTACGCGACTCGCGCGGCGTTTCTGCACGACTTGCAGCTGTCGCATTGAGCCTACGTGTCTATGATACCAATATAGCTCGTAACGTCGGCTGCGTCTGGACTTAGGCTGCTGTGTTCGGAGATATTTGTGTGTCCTTTGTCCCCCCTTGTTCCCCTTCTCCAGGGATTATTATCGTTATTCTTGTCCAGCTTGCTTGCAGCCTTGCATTAATTGCATTATCATCGTACCAGAATTCTTAGAGTGTATAAGCCCGTCGATTCACCGAGCGTTACATTTAGACGAGCTCCTGCGAAAATGAAAAGCGATACTTGGCTTCACACGATGCAGATTCGTAGTGGGGCAAAGAACGAAGTGCGGCTGTGTTCGCTGTGGAATGTTCCTCAAGTACACGAAGGAAAAAGAACACAACAACCTCGGCGTGTTATGTGACTACGTGAGCCAATACAGGGTATTCTTTTCTTTTTGTTTTCTTTTTCTTTTTCTTGGGGGGGGGGGGGGGCTTTAAAGATTTGGTTTTTAAAAAGCCGTGAAAGCTACACTAACGCAGTTTGTGGAGGTACGGCCAGAAATACATAATACAGGGGACAAAATATAAAGATATGGTTTCAATTAGAAACTCGCTGAGCGTCATCAAAAAGCACGACGCAATACTAGCAGTGGGAAAACGCGGATGAAAAGAGACGAAAAAATTGCGCGGGCTCGTTAAAGGGACACTGACAGGGTATTTATGCTCCCCAAGGTTTTTAGTTGTACATTACATATGAGAGCCCAACTACCCAGAAAACAATTCGCGGCTCCTAATTTTTTTTTCCACCGAAAACTGCCGATCGAGAACTGGCCGGTTTTAGTCGCGTTCACTCTCTTCTCCGTGGCCACGTGCCGCGCGTTTTCTATGGTTTAGACACAATCACCACATATAATCAAAGTCGTGGATCATCGAAGGCACACACACAATATTAAAAATAAAAAAATTGAACATGATACCCATTATTTGTGGCTTCTAAAAAGCTGCAAATGCGTTGTTTGGGGGAAAAAAAAAGTATCACAGCCCTGAGCCACGTGACAACCGCCGCCTCTCTCCTCCTCTATATTTCTTATTCCTCCCCAGTCCCGTTTCAGTTTCGAGCACGTTGCATTTTTTTTTTTACGTTATTAACAAGTATACGTGACGCTGTAGCGAAATATTGATTGGGTACTCTTCTGACACCATAATGAATCGCCTAATTTGCACCTGCTGCACGAGTGGTAACTTTAGTGCACCACCGCGCTTCTCACATGCCACAAATTATTGAAAAAATTCGTATTTAGCAGATTTCAATGACGCTCAGAAAGTTTCTGATTGCAACCATATCTTTATCTTCAATAACTCAAAAGTTAATTAACAAGATTAATTAATTCACCAACTTATCGTGAGGGTTATTTACCTCTACTGTGTCGCTGTACAAGATTTACGATAGAGAATAGCGGTTTGATACCCTAGTTACACTAGCGCTCTTAACTGTCATTAAGCCAACGATAGTCGACTCAATCGCGATCGGCCGGAGTTACACGCCGCCGCCAACTGTCATTGAGACGCTAACGATCATTAGAGTTAACTGAGCTGGCCTACCTTAGTTAACTGATGGGAGTTCGCCCAATAGAGCTAAAGATGGCGGCGTCCGATGCATCGCCGCCCATGGCGGCAGCGCCAGCGAAGCACTTACTATTGCGGGAGATTGGGGGAGGTACCTAGAAAGTATCGTAGCAGGAAATATTGCCGGTAGAGGTATCATTTGGGGCTAGAGCTGCCGCTAGAACGATCACTGCACGTCGCGGAAGCTAAGGCTCGGCGAGGGCGGCCATTGGGATGTCGGTGCCGATAAGATCTTTCGTTATGTCTCTCTTGTTTCAATTCGTGTGAAACGTTCTATTATCGTCTTTTTTCTTCTTTTTTTTTTTCTTTTTTTACTTCAAAACCAAAAAGTAAGTTAATTTTGTTTTGTTCAAAACATTCATAATGAATGAAAAGTGTGCATATAATTCATTTGCATCGCTTAAAAAAATTCCGAAGACACCTAAGCACTTTTTAAGAGTTGTGAATGCGAAAGCATTACGTTCTGCCCCCTATAGGAGGCAGAACGTAATGCAAAAGTCGAACCAGCAGCGGCGCGCCGCTGCCCGTTCCGCCCACCGTGTATTCGGAGACTTGACAACGACTGTGGATTTCGCTGCCTGCCTCTTCGCTCGTTTTGTGCGTTCTTCCTCTCCCTGCGGCGTACTGGCGTCGACGGCCACATTTCGCTATTGCCGAGGTTGCGGCCGCCGACGACGTAGATGCTTCAGGCGCCGCCATGTTCTTCGGCGCCAAGTGGAGGAGAAGCGGCCGCAGCGCCGGCAGGGAGTGCGGCGGTGCGCCGCGCAGACCGCCATGGCTCGCTGGTGACTGCTGCGCCGCTGGGTAAGGCAGCGGCGAGAGTGCGAAGCTCGCCGCGGCGAGTGCTGAAATCGCGTGTCCTTTCATCATCATCATCGCACTAGCTGTGAGTACCGGTTGACGACCTTAGACCTCAAAGCGTAACGTTAGGTCTATCGTTAAGCCTAATGTCAGGCCAGCGCATACCCGTGTCCCCCATCCCGCTGCGCCGCAAGCAGTTCGGCTGGCCCCTTAGCAACGATGACGCCGTTGCTATGGAGCCACATGACGCGTCGCAGACAATGGGAATTCAGGTGCCGTTATTCGCCGCTACATACAACGGCTACAGACAACGCCGGCTTCGCTCCATGGGACAGTTAATGCTTGCGCATTAAAAGGTAATGTGACATCAGTTTTGTTTCGTTTCGGTTTCAACTGTTTCCCTTGACGCGCATCTGAACTGGGTTTGTTAGGCCTATGTACCGTGTAACACCGGACAATTTAGTTGAACTCAATGACAGTCGGGAGATGCCGACGAACGTTGGCTTAATGAGAGTTGAGAGCGCTGGTGTAACTGGGGTATTAGAGGCTTTTGTCAAAAGTCCGATCATTACCATCGAAAGCACGTTTACTATGAGAGCGAGATACCTGCGGGCCTCCACGTTCCGCAATTTAAATAAACAACAACAACAAAAAAATGGTTACTATGTTAGTACCCACTGCTTTAGTAAGCAAGTGCTTGATAGGAAACAATTAGGTGGCACGTGGCAACGACCAGCTTAAAATGCATAAGCTCGCCCTCGCTAATACCCTCATCTTAATGAAGGCTCAATTAGTTTGGACGATTACTCAGCTACGAGTAAGGACTCGCGGAGTGATCAGATCGTGGCGTAATTAACCACTTACAGCATTTTCTAAGCTAGTATTAACCAGTTTCATTTTCGGCTTGCAACGTACGCGGCACGACCTATTCAGTCTCGGCTACTCTCCGCTGGAAAAAAGCATGTATACCTATTCGTGTCTCCAAGCCCGTTCTTTTCGAGTCCTCATTTTAAAGTTCCATGCTTCCGCAGGCCGTAAAGTTTTGTTGAATGGCGTTGAATTGAATTGCCGCGTGGTCTGAACTACGTGTTGTTACTCGATTTCGTTCACTCGACGCCGTTTGCTTGGATGGATCGAAGATAACGACAATTTCCGAGGTTCGTTCGACAGTCAGGCGAAAGGCATTGATTACAGCTGTTTCTCCAACTTTTCTAAATAATTTTAATTTCAGAATAATTAATTTTGTGGCGGGTTAACTCGACCCTACATAGGATTGAGTTGACTCACCACAAAAGTTAAGGACAAATTTGCGTCTATGGTTCACGCGTCAACAATACAAGCTTAAAAATAGTTTTAATCGTTTCGTAGAAACCCTTTGACGTATTAAGAGCACACTCAGAATGAAACCCCGAATAGAGCCCAAACGATTTCCAGCGAGCAGCACTTCTGCCGCTATTTTTTCTTCGTGGCTAACCTCTCTTCCGCAGTGCGACCTCATCTTTCATCTTATGCTCGACCACATTCGGTACGTTTGTCCTTCGCGCAAGGGATTACAATCTCCTCTCCGGTAACCCTTTCAATCGTCTCCCAAATCTGCTCGAAAATCTTCACGCGTTCGACGCTCGTCGAGGCGAGCGCACCATAAGCGACGGGAAAATACGAGTCGCGCCCTAAACCGCCGTCTCGGTCGGTCAGGCTGCAGGCCGGCCGCAGCCTGCGCGCCCTGCCGGTTTGCTTCTCATTGGGCAGACCGCCCTGCACGCTGAGCGGGCACTCCGTCTGTTGGCAGCCTTGTCGACTCCCTCCGCGGAGGTACACCGCGGTTGAAGCGCTCAGGGGCTCACAAGTAGACAGTGACCGATTGGCTCCAAATGAGCCACTTTAAAATGACCTGTCCGGGCGCGTCGGTCCCTCCGTCCCTCTGCGGCCGAACAGCTTTTTTCTTGCTCGAACATCTCAAGCGCACGAGTCGGGACACGGCGAAGGGTGAAACGCCTGGTCAGCCCAGAGAGCGATGCTGGGAACCGAACTCATTCGAGAGGAAAAGAAACACGACGGACCTCCTGCTTGAGACTGCGTCCGCTCGTCCGTTCCGACTGGCCGCATCGCCAGGTAGTCGGGCACGATTTCTCCGGCTCTCCGCGTACACAGCATCTCAGAATGAGGTAACATTTCAAAACGAATCTCTGGGCGGTTTTTTTTTTTTTTAGTTTCGCTATTAATAACGCTTTAGCGAATTGGGCCCGTTCTAGTCGTAATTCTGCTTGTTTTCGCCTACGTTGAACACGTGAGCCTAATGGATGAAGATCGCTGACAAGCGTAGCGACTCTTTAGCTATTTAGAATTGAACGGCTGGGATCCCAGGTTAATAGCCAAAAAATGTTCAAAGTTTATAAGATATAAAAAACAGCCTATACATACAGGAGCTAAGCATACATAGTACGAAAACAAATTTAAAAAAAAACATTTGAAAACAAACAAAGGTGAGTCACGTAAGCCTGGCGTTTACATCGTCCTATAAATATCATCCGAGCATAAATACTCGATTTCTCTTAAAATACCAAATCACAAAACAGAGTGCTCATGAAATATTTGA
The DNA here is from genome assembly GCA_037355805.1 of Ixodes ricinus. Taxonomy (NCBI): domain Eukaryota; kingdom Metazoa; phylum Arthropoda; class Arachnida; order Ixodida; family Ixodidae; genus Ixodes; species Ixodes ricinus. The sequence continues at coordinate 349,154 of JAZHYW010001535.1, read as the reverse complement.
CATGTCAACTTTTTTCATCGCAGAACGTGTTATATATAGTCTGGCACCTAACCATATCCGGCTATGGTGCCAGCAACGAAAGTGGACAGGCCAACTGCCAGCCAAATGCTGACGCGGCCCTCGTCTTCTCACCGATTGGACACCAGTGCGAGACAAACCTCTTCTTCGAGTGCCTTCGCGTTAATCGCGGCGGAAGTAAAAACATCACGTGTTCGGACATACTGCGGCACTCTGCTCCGTGAAACGAGCGCTCTCCTGGCTTCCCCTGAGAAAGAGCGAAAAAGAAAACGACAGAGAAGCAGAAAAAACAAAAAAAAAAAAACAGACACATTTGCCGCAACGGGTTGAGGTAGTTCCGAGCGTTTGCCACAATCTCATTGACTTCTCAGCGATGATGAAACGGTCGGGGTTCGCCACACCTTGCATTTCTTAAATTGCCAGTGACTACGGAAGAGCGCTGCGCAGGTGTCGTGCCCCGAGAAAGCTGTCTCTCTCGCTTACCTCACGGACAAAGAGGCACGCAAAGAAGCTCCCGGTATTGTTGTTGTTGTTTTTCGTCGGGAATAATAAGGACGCAAGTGCGCGCGCGCAATCTGGTGAAAGCGAGACCGACAGCGTGCACCGCAGCCGGAGACAGCCCGCGCGCAAGCGTCGGCGGGAGTCTGTGAAAAACACACGGTCCAAACCTCGAGACCACTTATCCCTCGATGCCTGCCTGAGCCGTGTTTTCAATTTCCTCCGTCGAGATCCGCGAGCCCGCTCGGCCGTGCCGAAACCCGCGCCATATAGTCTTCTTGGTCGGGAGCGAGTGAAGCCTTCTTCGTCAAATGAGATTCCGCACGAAAAAGAAACGTCTCTTTCTCGGCGGGACAAACTGGGCCCCCCTCGCAAACCTCTCGGAAAATTATCGGCGCAGCAGCGAGGCTGGAAGGCGGCCGCTCCTCCCAAAATGAAAACGCTCGTGTTTGGCAGAGCGGAGCGATTCGCGCGCCGGGACGTGCCGAACGCGTCTATGTTCCGAATTACAGCGTCGGGGCCTTTGGCAAAATAAGATAAGGGCGAACCGAACGCAGAACCAACGACACAACTCGGGGCCCCCGTCTCTGTTCTTTTTTTTTTGGCGGAGTTTTTATTTGCATTCGGCTGGTGCCGCGCGAGAGGGAGCGCGCTCATATTAGCGCTTCCTTTTCTGCCGGCGTCGCCGAGATTCCAGATCCGTTTTAAACGTAATATAGGTAGCCATAATCCGGGTCCTTTGTATGTGGGCGCACGGACTCGCGCCGCGTAGCCATAAAATATTCGACGCGCCGCCGCCGGGGTTCCGGCCAGCGGGGACTGGGGCCCCAAGACGGGCGAGCGTTTTTAAGAGCGCATTAGGTGCTCTGTTTGACTTGCATGAGATATGCGTGTGCTATGCGCCAGTGCGCGTGTTTATGGCCGCCCTAATAGGATAGGCGACTTCCACGACCGCCTGTCTCCCCGCGACGACGCCAGGCAAACGCGGCGAGTCGAACAAGTGTTCCCGGTCGGAGCGATTCCAGCGGCGGCCCTTTGCTTCGTGGAGACGCACATAATATGCCCGACTGCGCTCTTTATCCAGCGAGACTCGGCTCGCCGGCCGGCCCCGCTCGCAAATCCCAACGTATGGTATAGCTTGGTTTGGTCATGCCCAACTTCGTCCCGGTTAGAACCGCAACACAACTTGCGCCGGGAAAGGAGGCATCGTTCGCCCGACGCATCGGACTGTGAAGGCTCGCGGTAACGTTCCCGTAGCTTCGAGAATCCGCGCTGGCAGCCGGCTGACCATAACCATGCGACATGGCATTCGCCTTTCGAGTTTACCTCATGGTCTTCGCATTTCGAAAATGCTAGTCTTTTTTTTTTCTTTTTTTTCATTTTTCTGAGGCATAGCACTACTCTGTTTGATCGCCCGCTCCAGCGCTTCGCTTTATGTAGGCAGGTAATCCCACGTACTGAGATCAGCAGATTCTTTACAGCCATTATTGTATTGCAATATCGGAGGCCTGCGCAATAAAAGAAAAAAAATCTTATATGCTCATGGGGTGCTATAAGCCGGAAAGAACGCACTCTAAAAGCTCTGGCGCAACGGGCGTGCTTCATGCGCGCACAAATGCAGCGTTGTGCTCAGTATCTTAGAAAATACATCCCATACTTCATGCTCCTTTAAACCCCTTTACGTCACCGATGCGAACTCTTTCGGACGACGTGAAATTGAACAGCATATTCGTCCATGGAGTCAGAGCAGCACGGCGCTTCGGCAGTACAATGACGTCTGCTCAGTATCAGAGTACATCCTACTGCTCTTTAAACCTTTATCAAAACTAACCCTTTATTGACGAGATATATAAAAAGAATTGCGTAAAACATTCATTTTTTTAAATATATTAATGTTTACCAAGATCAAATAAAAAAAATAATCGTAAGGTAAACTTGCAAGTTATAGCTTTGTCGCCTGTGGGCAACACCAGGCAAAAGTTAGAAGTTTGCTCCCTTGCGAAACCTCCACGGATTACTATGAAATGTCAATAATATCTGCGCATACGATAGCCTCAAGTAAAACGGCCACCTATCGTAAAATAATATAGATAAGAGAAACACATCCATATTCTTCGCCCGGAAATATGGGGAAACGCTGTTCACGGTCGCCGCGTATTTGCGCGCCAAACTTCTTTTTTCTCGTCAACTATTTGCGTATGTTTTCACTAGATGCCGCTGTAGTACAGTGTACTATAGAATATGGAGTATAGCGTTTGGACCGGCGCGACTCGACAATGGGAACTTGTGAGGCTGCGCGTGTAGACAACGATCACGGCGCTGCAGTCGACAGGGCAACAGAAAGTAACTGCATGCGCACGTGATGCCGCACGTGTGCGTGCACGCGGTGCACGCGCACAACTACCACCATACTGACCCTGCTTGCGATGCGCCGGTGTCGGCACCTATCGCGATCTACACCACACGTCTCACGCGAGCCACTCTGGTCCCATCACTAGAGAGTTTTAGTAGATCGTTCCGATGACTCCGATAACGAAACCCGATACTCTGCCTCCGCCTTTGCGCTTACATATATAGCATCGTTATCGGGGGTATCGGAGGTATCGGAACGATCTACTAAAACTACCCCGTATTCTACTGGGTGTATCAAGGGGCGGCCAGGCTCTTTAAATCGACCGCAAAATTCGGTTTCTTAACCTATCGCGTTCCGATTTTGTATAGCGTTGGCCACAGGTGGTGCATTTTTTCTATGAAATTCGCAAAGAGCGAGCTTATCTGAGAAAAAGTAAAAAAGAAAAAGGCTTAACTCCTATGGAAACGCAGCGAAGCGACCGGTCTTCAAACCATAGGGCGCCCTATGGTTTGAAGACCGGTCGCTTCGCTGCGTTTTCGATAGGAGCTAAGCCTTCTTCTTTCTTTACTTTTTTCTCAGGTAAGCTCGCTCTTTGCGAATTTCATAGCAAAAATGCACCACCTGTGACCAACGCTATACAAAATCGGAACGCGATAGGTTAAGAAACCGAATTTTGCGGTCGATTTAAAGAGCCTTGCCGCCCCTTGATACACCCAGCAGTAGACTGTAGCTGTAGTTTCGATCTTCCAGACGGTTGCCAGACTACTAGATTAAAAAGAAACGTGAGTAAACCGAAACTATTCAAGAAAATATATTATGTGGTTTGTTGCCTGGAGGCAACACTCGTCAACAAAGGGCTAAATGTCAGTTTCAAGAGATCATCTCTTCTTTGAAATGAGTCCACGGACTCCAAGCGTCCTTCCTCTAAAGCATTTGTTCATGTAATGCCTTATTACGGTTCATTTTATCCGTGGAAATCGCACTCGCTACAATTCCTAACGAAATGGCGGCCACCGACACCTTTCATGCGCTCGCCATTTGGAAATCAAACACTGTACTCTCTGATGCAACATAAAAACAGCAGCAAATTCCCAAATGGAAATGGCGTCCGTACACCACTCAGCACGAGCGCACCATTTTTCTGGCGTCTCGAAACAGAAGGAGCATCGGTCAGCGTCATTTCTTTTCCAAGGTTGACGCTCCCAAAAGCCAAGGTTCTGGCTGATGTCCAATGCGCCCCAGCACACTATACTTCATTTCAGCATAAGTCCAGACGCAGCCGACGTTACGAGGTAATGGAAACAATCAAGTAGAGTCAAAAACGCAAGTCACTCGTCTTTTTCTTTTTTTATGACTGGTTCAGCGATGATAGAACACGTACAGAAACACGACGAAAACCATGAGATGGTGCGTTTTCGATGCCATCTGATTGGTCCCATCAGCTCGTAGCTTCGGCTGCACCTGAACTTAAGGTGAAACGATATGTATCGAGAGGAACCCGAACCTCACCTGCCGTTCTTATGTCGCGATAGATATTTCGTGAGTCGACTTCTCGTGTTTCTTGAGCCTTCAGGAACGCTACAGTCCCCATGATGCGACGTCCGTGTTCCAGCCGGAGCATCATGTTCCTATAATATCCTGTTCCGTAAAACCGCCGGCTGCAGCTCAGCAGAAGAATGACTGCGACTTTTTTTTTCTCGAAATATTCAGTACCACTAATCATTACCGACACGCAGTGTGAGAGTGCGAAAGTGTGGACACTCTAAAACCGCATGTCACCCTGTCCATAGATCATAGAAAGGAGATGGTTTTCTCTGCAGACATGATGGCATCTGCGGACGCGCCTCACGCACGTTCGAAGTATGTTTACGACATGCATGTGTGTGCTTGGAACACGTTTGCCGACCCTTTTCGTATGACCAACGTGACGGGATTGTCATAGAAGAAAGCAGCGCGCCTCGGGCAATGTCCACCGACTGTCTTTTGTATATGATAGACTAGCAGTGTGCCCGCGGCTTCAAAGGTCACAACTGTTTACAGAGAACGCGCGATTTCTTCTGCCCCGAAACGGCGAACGAGGCGACGCCGAAACGCCGCAGACCCACACCACCTGCGAGAGCGGTTCCTAAATGCCAAGCTGTCTGTCTCGCATATATGGACGAAGGCTGCTCGCCGTTCTGCAACTTTTCTCGAAAAACACGAGTTCTGTTTAAGAAGTATCAAGTAAAAGCCTAACTAAAAAAAAAATAATAAGGATATTAACATTACACGCAGCCTCATATTCGGAATACGAACCTTCTTGATTCACTGACTTTTAACGGGAAGCTGAAACGCTTCTTTAAAAAAAATGAGATAGAGGTTGATTCTATAGCATAGTTTCATCCCGTGAATGTCAATATAACATTCGTTTTCCCCGAAGATGTAACTGAACAACGAGAAGAAACAAAAAACCTGCGATCAATCCTTACGTCACAAAAGGATCTTTCGGCCGCCAATCGTGTGTCGCGCGTGTGGGTAGCGCGTGCAATGGCAAGCTTGACAGGTGTACTCCCCCGCACTGACACCAGTCCTGACGCCTTCTTCTAACCTTTTTGAAAATAGCAAGACTGCGCGTGCATAGCTGTGATGGGCGCTGAGAATGCGCGAGAGCGGAGATTCCGAAAACTTCCTTTGTGACGACACGCCCCTGGAAGGAACTTCGGAAATTATTACCTGCGGCCTCCATGAACCAAATAAAAAAAAGAAATGTTAATATTTAAGATTTTGGAGGTCAAATGAAGACGATTTAAGTGTGTTTCCTCAAATAAAAAAAACACTTGAGCTTCCCTTTAAGGCCCATTCACACATACCCGATTGACTACGTTTGACTCCGCTGAGAGGACTTACGTCGAATTTTAAGGCCGCGAGTTGCCGGGACAGGCACGTAGCCAGGGGCAAAGGGGGGGGGGGGCATGGGGCCCGGGCCCCTCCCCCCCCCCCCGAAATCTTCCTTTTTGCTGGGACCTCCTCTCCCCCTCCCCCTCATACAGAATTTTGTCATGGGCGGCCCCCGAAACAAAATCCTGGCTACGTGCCTGCGCCGGGACATTCGTGCTTGACAGACCGCACGGCAACCAATGCAAAGAGTAGCCTTCATTGCATGCGAAGCATGTGTATAGTGCCATTCACACAGGAGCGCAACTGTGTGAATTGGCCATGCGCCGGGAAACTGAGGGATAGGTGGAGACGAGCGTGCGCGGGGACGTCAGAAGGCCGAACACTGGTTGGAAGGATCAGTGGGTAGACTTCAAGCCAGCTGCCTTTGTCACCACTGAACGCGTTACCAGTGACGCCGTTACTTCTTGTAACGCGTTACCGCCAACACTGGTATGGGGAGACCGATAGACTTCCGTGATTCGATGTTCGGCCAGAACTGGTACCCAAGGTGAGAAGTGCAGGTAGCAGGCCCTTGATCCCTACTGCTGCGCAAATCCGCTCTTATACGACCGACTACGTCTTTCGGAGGTATCCAAACCTTATTGAAATATTCTTGCCTGGTAGAGCGTACGCATTGTAAACAAAGCCTCTGATAAAGCAAAATGTGAAGTGCGGCATCGCCTCTGCAGTGTTTCTATTGTTAGTGCCTTATTGTAATTTTTTACACTTTCTAAAACCCTGCGAAAAAAAAAAGAAAAAAAACTTTGAAAATGCATGTCGGATTATTAAATCATTAGTAGGAATTCCCCGAAGTGATCCACAATAAACGTCTAAGATTACAGTAAGTTCTCAAACAAAGATCCTGCGATATTCTTAGTCTTCAGCTTGCTCCACAAGTTACAACAATGTCTTGCTGGTTGCAGACTTTCCACAATGCTCGTCCCTCTCCACAGATTCACAAACTTATTCTTTGGAGAAATCATACAGCCATGGAAGCCTTATACCTTCCTCACCATCCTTCATACCTTGTCGCCTCTTTGCACTAAACTCGCATCTTAGCTTAATTTGTCACAAACTCGTTGACTGCTTTTGTTTCGGAAGAAATAAATGTGACATGCCGTTTATAAACTATTAAGAACCCGAAGTGACGAACAACACAAATAATTTGGTTGAAGTATAGCGCCCGGAACATACACGGAAGGTTACATGTTCACTATGCTACAGCAAATTTTGCTGCGCCTCGCCTCTAAAACGTTATGATGGGAATCTCAGACACTTTTTTATCCCAAAATCTACAGCCATAATACTAGCGCTTTTGTATTGTAAGGGTTCGAATCAAATGTGGCCATAATAGACACACGAATATTCGGGAACGCCTCCGCGGTTGTCAAACTCCGAAAGTTATCAAACACCTCCAGGCTTTAAAGATTTTCTCTAGAGACCTGGCGTCGCCTGTGGTGGCATAGATGTGTCGACCTCAAAGCGCCCAAATAATTAATCGCATGTAAGATCAAAACTCTTAAAATAAGAAAACACAAACAACACTCTCGCTCTCTTCGCGAATTTGAAATGTCGGTATCCGCTGGTATCCGCGGCGCATTCTTGTACAACCCTGACGTCGAATATCGCCCAGGCGCATGAAGGCTGTGTACATTTAATTGGCGCTATTTTATTCTATTTTAATTTCCTGGTTACTTCAACGCGACAAAGAGGGAGAGAGGATGTATACTTGTCGGAAACGTTGATTCCGCCCACACTCTACTCTGTCTCACCTCCCGATGGACCGCGAAGGACGCTAGGACCCACCGGATCCGACCCAATGCCGCCTGAGTATCACGTCACTTTAGCGAGGGAGGCAGCGACAACGCTCAGAGCTTAGTCACGTGGTACGTTCACACCACTGGATTGGCCGGGATGGCTCGTGCCATCCGCTGCGGTCCATCCTAAAGTGAAACGGAGCATAAAAAATTAACATTTTAGCATTTTTGTTCTCAGGAACAGCTACCACAAAACAAACCCTGAGCTTGACTGCCCTGTTTGTAATGACCTAGCTCCACAAGATTAATATTCAACCAACACTGCTCGCAGTGCTTGTTATCTTTCGGAGTGAACGTAAATTCTATGTGCAGTGTACTTCAAGTGTCTGGAAATATTCAATGATAGCAACAAGGGTACAGGTCCGACTCGTCTCGAAACTATCAAAATCTCATTGCAGACGATCATAAAGACGGCATGGCTGGCACATGAACATAACCGCAGATGGACGCGGCAGGGCCTCCATGTGTTCGAACGCTAGCCATGTAACAGCTAGCGTTTCAAGCAGACCTTTCTAATTTGAGAAATGAATACCGGGTGTCCTTGCGTGCAATCAAGCTCACAAGTAAATATTCCACTTCCAAAGTGTTATGCTCTATTTTGAATGATCAGTTTCTCGGTTAACCCGTTGCGCAAAACCTCTAGATATCGGGGTGTAGTGAATGGATCGTTTACTCTCTTCTGCAAAGGGTTACACTCGTTCTGCATCTATGGAAGGTGGACATTCAGCTTCCAAAACAGAAACTGGAAACTTTTGAAGTTATTGTGAAATGGTGCATTGAGTCACCTTAGACATATCCTGACTACGAAAACACGCTTACTCTCGACACATGGCAGTGCTAGACTACGGCAGCACTTTGGCAATCCCTGATGTTCTAAGGGTACGCACTGGCAAGTACACAATGAAAAAAACATTACCCTAATAATCAACCATCAGAAAGACTGCGAAGAAACAAATCCACGGTGCCAGTAAACGTTGGGTATTGCAACAAAATAAAGAAATATACAGAAAGCGGCGAGATCAAACGACCATTCGCCCCAAAATAAAGCTCTGCAAAAGCTAAGGGATGCTAAAAAAACAAGATCAGAAATCAGTCTCGGATTGGTAGGATGGGAGCGGGACCTATATTCTTCCGCACGTTGGAAGATATACATCACACTTTGGCAGACCGCAACGCCGACACAAAGGAACACACGCAAACGAAAAAGTCAGCACGAAAGGAAGAGGAGGAAGCAAGAAACCAACTAATCAAAAGAAACCTCCCCCCCCCTCTTTTTTTCCCCTTGCATCAGAACACGGGCAGAAAAAGAACTGCGAGGGAAAAAGAAAAAAAAAAACAAGTCTCCAAGAAGCCGGCGTCGGAAGCGAAGGGGTGCGAGTGTATTTAATCAACATAAGCGGCCTGGCACCAAAGAAAACTGCGGTTACACACGGAGTACATAAACAGCACGCCCATCGCACTACACGCACAAAGACAGCCCCTGACTAGACGAATACGCTCAGTCGGAGCAACAGGATGACAATAGTGGAAACCGGAGGGCCAGGTTGTCCTACCTCCTCCTGTTCGTGGGAAAAAAGAAACGAGAAGCTTAATGCGAGGTGTGCGGGTTTTCCTTCTGGGAAGTCATCGTTTTGTACAGCGTTGACGCTCCTGCAGCTTGAATTCTGCAACAGCTCGTTTGTCAGCAGGCGGCTCATTGATTCAAGTTGGCTGACTCGTCAAACAGTAACCGTGAGGGTGTAACAGTTTTCAACTGTCGGTCACACCTAAAAAGTAGGCCTCAAACAATAACCTAGGGAGCGGGTCACGGAGGCAATTCCCTCGTGGTCGCGCTGTGAGGGAAGACCATGCATCAAGCCTACTTACATATAGAACGCGCAGAGAAAGGTCAGAAACAACCTCGCCGGAGTGCATGTTCGGGGCATCGCCATCGTCGGCGTGTTAGCAGAATCCCCAGAGCAGGACAAAGCGAGGACTCGCTGAGCGATGCTCGCTCACCACCAATCAGTCGGGGTCCTCCGTAATTTATGATGGTTCCTATGCCCGATTCCCGCCTGTTCCCGGGCGCCCCGTTGTAGCAGCTGATTCCGGCTTAACCCTGCCAGGAGCCGATTAAGACGAATGACCGCGCCGAAGGCGAGCACTTCGTTACGGGACGGCTGGGACGGCGGAGCACAGGGGCTCGGGGCATGCTCGCCTTGCTCCTCAGCAGTCTGTTCGTCTTGCTCACGAGGTTCCCTTCTCGCTTCAGTTGCATATGTATAGACCATTTGGGTCGAGAGTCCCAAAGCTCCCCCAACATATACTCTAAGGTCTGTCATGTTTTCGGCCAGGTCAATCAACACAAAAATCAAGTAAACGATGTGAGTTCAAAATTAAACTAAAGTGAAAGAAAATCGTAGTCTAAACCGGTGTTTCAAAGTACCAGTATAGAAAATAAAGGAAGCGAATAAAAAAGAGACGAGGCAGCCTTTTGGAGCACCCCAATGCGTGATCCAAAGAATGCTTTGCCCTGTACGATTTATAATATAAAGAAGATCGCGAATCAACTTCTCACATGGTAGTTCGGGAAGCCAATGTTTGTAATATAGGGAGCGCGTCTATTGAAGGACGAAGCACAGTAAAGACGTATACACTCAACACTCTAAAAAAAAGGGTATCACCTTACACCCTTTTGTCCCATATAATGCACACCCAAACTTCAATTCGGCGTATAGCGCACTATAATCAAAACGACGGCCCCAAAGTTTACGACGGGCTCGATAACTGTGCGATATAAGATATTAAATAGCTAAACTACGTATCAAATACCACAAAAAGAAAACACTGAGGTAATGCAGTAAAGCCAAGAAAATCCAGATTCTCTTTTTTTTTTTGTAATCAGTAACAGGTACATTATTTATTTTAATAAGTTGTACCCCACGGCTATCAAGCCTCTCGTGAAAGTTAGTAACGTCAGATCGACGTCAGTGCGCTGTACGCCGACCTGAAGTTTTGGGGTGTATTATATGGGACAAAGGGTGAAATAATACACCTTTTTTTCTGAGAGTGAATAATTCATATGATCTGGCACACTGCACATTAGGTTTCACGTACTTCATCTGCCAGCGCAGCTTGTCTGTGTTGGTCCAAGCGCTTTGTGTGCCTCGTGAAACTCTGCTGCCCTTTGTAGATTTCAATGGTTTGTCCCTCATGTTCTCGGCATAAAGACGCGAAAGTACATGGGCAGGAATTTTCAGAGTGCAGCGGTAGCAGATCTTTATGTTGGTTCCTTATTTGCGCCTTGCAGACTCAAGATTAGGATAGTAGATCGCCACCAGCCCTCCCGTTTACTCACCGTGGGTAAATAAAAACTGAACATTATAAAATAAAGTATGCTATTTCCTTCGAACCTTCTAGTGATTTTTTTCGTAGGTCCATCCTCTCTGACAATTCCTCTTCAGTTACGAATAAGTTTTGCAAGTCGCCCTGAGCCAATGTAAATTTTTTTTAAATTAAGTAAATTAGATTTTGTATTTAAAATTGACTTAATTTATTTAATTCACTGGAGCTAGAAAAAAGTGATTCGTTACCACTAGATGCATTTTTAATCACGGTAGATCGATTGATCAATCTGTCCAATTACTGGAAAGACTCCGGAAGAATTACTGAGAATATAAAATACAGTCTATTTTTTTATGCATTGATGTCGAACCCATCATACTAGAACACATTCAGTTTGATTTATCTTTAATTTTGAAAAACCTACATTCGATTTTTCTTTCGCGTTCTGATTTCCTTGCAATATGACATATTATCCTTGCATATGTTTCTTCCTTTCCCTTTCCGATTTTCTTGCAATAGGACATGACGTAACTGACGAACAAGGTGGAAGGTAGACAGAAATCTCAATCAACACTTCGATTAACCGGAAGAGCCCCGCATTTTACACATTTTCAGCCTACTATAAATACGTCTTGCATGGTGATTGTTTCATTTAAATACAACACAAATGCACGCACAAAGCATCACATGATAGACATACCGTAAATAGAAAAATAAAATATTTTGGAAACTTTTTGTGAGGGAAAGGATTGATATAAATCATCACTGGAAAGGCATTTTAAATCATGGTTTAAATCGTCTATCTTTATTCTCCACCCCGCCCTGAACTGAAATTCCAGCACTCAGAAACAAACAAAAAAACCTGGCCTCATCTAGGGCAGCGCGACAGAGTCGTCCAAGTCATTACAAGCAAGCATTCGTTTTGTGAGCTGTCGATGAAGAGATAACTGAAACATAAAATGGATGGCCGCACTGACATTAAGGTGCGACATTATGAACGACTGCGGGTCGCGTACGTTTCAAGACTGCACGAATGCTGCAAGGTTCACGGTTATCGCGAACGTTTAAATAGATTGGATCGGTGACCGAGTGGATTAACGCGTCTCAGCTCGGAGCGTGGAGCGAAAGCTTGCGCTACAGAACCTCCTAGGTTCGATCCGCCACCCTCTGCCCGTTTCGATCTGGATGAGTTTCGTACCGGCACGCGTTCATGTAATCACTACTGCGTGGTGCACGTTGAAGACCCCAGGTTAGCGTTTGTACTGCAATGGCTAAATTTCACATCTGTAGCGAAGAGACAAGTCACCCGTGGAGGCGTACTAGCATCAAGGTTGTCTAAACATACAAGGAACACAATTTTAATACGAAAGCATTAACTGTCCCATGGAGCGAAGCCGGCGTCGACTGTAACCGTCTGTAGCTGCGAAACGGCATCTGAATTCCCATTGGCCAAACGCACCGCAACACAGATGCTTCGTCACAGAAGCCGGCGGGGCGCTTAATCTCAAAGCGGACGTGCCTCAGAAATAAAACACAAAGAAAAGCACAGCAACGCAGATGCCTCGTCACGGAAGCAGTGGAGCCGGCGGGGGTTCGCCGCGCCTGCGCAGTGGGGGAGCGTGACGTCACCGCCGGAGCGCCGTGTGGAAAAGGAAGACGTGACGCGCTGCTTGTACGAATGCGCTGCGTGTAGGAATGCTTTCGCATTCCTACACGTAAGCAATTTCGCGTGACCACAACACCAATTCAGTTTCCCCGCTAAATTTAGCGGGGAAACTGAATTGGCGTTGAGGTCATGCAACGTCAATTTCCCCGCTAAATTTAGAGGGTAAATTGTAAAGCTAAATTTAGCCGGGAAATTTTCGCTAAATTTCCCCGCTAAATTTAGAGGGAAACATTCGCTAAATTTCCTGCTAAATATAGCGGGAAAAATTTCGTTACATTTTCCGCCAAATTTAGCGGGAAATTTAGCGAAAATTTCCTGCTAAATGGGATGGGAGGAGGAAAGGAGGAGGGAGGGTACGGAGGTGGAGGAAAGGCATACCTCACCTTCGTGCTTTCCCTTCCTCCTCCTCAAGAGCAGCGCTCTAATTTCGCATGACAAATACATTGAGCATGACAGGAGCGCAAACTTCACGTTTACGCTCCCTTTTATTTTAACCTCCCAAAACATGCACATACTTTTTGGTCAAAATTAAATATTCAACCCCAAAACGTGCCTGAATTAAGATGAAAGCACCCATAACGTATATGCGTGTGTGTGTGTGTGTGTGTGTGTGTGTGTGTGTGTGTGTGTGTGTGTGTGTGTGTGTGCGTTTGTGTGTGTGCGCGTGTGTGTGTGTGTGTGCGTGTGTGTGTGTGTGTGTGTGCGCGCGTGTCTGTGTGTGTGTGTGTGTTTCGTATCTTTTAAAAATCCGAAAAAGCTACATTATTTCGGACTTTTCATGTGAGCTATACGGCCAGGGGGGACCTCTGTAAGTTTTTACTCGTCACGATTAGTCGAATAATTCGCTAAAACTTGTTAATTACCATTTTAATCGGTTCAACTAAACATATAATTCCAATTAGAAACTTGATCAGCGTCATCGAAAACCACTAAATCAGCAATTAGTAAGATAAACTTTGAGCGCGTGGGAAGTGCGCTAAAGTCGCCACTCGTGCAGCAGGCACAAGGCAGGCGGAGAGAAAACGCGGATGATAAGAGAAGGGAAAACAGCGCGGGCGAGTTATCGCACACGTAGACTTGCTCCAACCGCACCAGTGGTAACTTTAGCGCTCCACCCTGCTCCAGGTCTTGCTAGAATTGACTGATTTAGTGGTTTTTGATGACGCCCATCAAGTTTCTATTTGAAACGATACGTTTATTTAAACTAACTAAAAAGTTAATAAATAGGTTTTATCTAATTATTCGACTTATTGGACGAATAACAACCTATCATAGAGTTATTACAATAAACGCTAGAGGCTCAGCTGGCGCTAGTGTCTACGGGACTTCCGGTTGCAAATAGGAGCAGACAGCAGCTAGTCTACTTTTCCAGTCTTCCTCTGTATTCCTTTGGTGAAAACGTACGTAATATTTTTCTCTTCGCCAGGGAATGATAGAAATCAGCGTAGTTTCTTTACTTGTACCGAGTACCGAGTACTATGTAGCTTTATTCACATTATAAAAGTGTCATTTATTTGGTTAATGTTTTTTTTTTAAATTACTGAGCGATATTTCAGTTAGCAGAAATTGAGGCCCAGGTCTATAGTGTACAGCACGATATGTGAATACAAGCTATCAATTCAAGCAAGATCATATTTATTTCAGAGCAACAACACTCGGTTCCTGCTTTATTTTGATTATTCATGCACAGTTTGTTACTAATCCAGTACGTGTTCTTCGTTCCAGAACTCCATGCTTCGTTCTTGTCGTCTGTTTTGATTGTTTGATTTGGCATATATTAGCATCCTTTTGTTGTCTTGTCAAGCTGATTCGCTCTGCGTGCTTGATAGCATTGACTATATTCGTACGCACCCTGATTGCAGTCTCCAACGTCAACACGTATTAAACGTGTGCATTTGACTAGTTTAATGCAGTGTTCGACGCCATGAATTCTAAAGAAAAACGCTGTGGCACATATTTTTGTACGTCCAATTGTAAAACGCTCCAAACTTTTTATACTGTCACGACACTAGGCAATATTTGCTCTTATAATCGAGGGCGAAGAGAAAACGCATTTGCGTTTTCTCATAGGAATGTATTACCGCAAGTCAAATTTAGACTGGTTGCTGTCTGCTTCAAAAAATCAAAAAGCAGCACCACACTAGCGCCACCGGAAACTCTAGCGTTTATTGTCAATAACTTTATGCAACCTATATATGTCCCCCTGGCCGTATAGCTCACCTGAAAAGACCGAAGAAGTTAATCAACATATTTTGGATATTTTAGTTCATTAGGCGAGTTAGTGTGATGATTAACCCCTTGTATGTTGTCCCCCTGGACGTATACGAATAACCCGCCAGCACAAACCGCATTAATATAGCTCTCACTACTTTTTTTCAAGAAATTTGTGAAGCTTGCAAAAAAAAACAAAAAAAACACTGTACATAAAAGAAAGGAGATGAAGCTCATCTTCGTGACACTGAAGTCATAAGTGCCGCTTGTTAATAGTTAGTCTTGCGCGCGGGCACACGCCTTTGTGTTTGCTGTAATCATAGTGCTTAGACCAGCACCTTGGAGTCAGGGTTCAATAACTGCCTCATTGTATTTCTTGCGAGGGCCTCGCTGCAGGAAACGAGTGGAGGACACGATAAGCAGACTCAAGCATTATGTACTTTATGCTTTGTTTGAACCTGATACACCAGTAGTGTTCATTTCTCTTGTCATTCCGACATGCATTCTTTTACAGAGCACTACTTCCAGGTGAATGGTGGAAGCGCAAAGACAAAAAGAGAACTAAAGGAAGTATATTGTTGCGTGACCGATGATGTATCCTCTAATATGACAGCTAATCCCCGCTGAAGTTGAACTGCTTTTCAACGTGTTTAGCGAACGCTCAACATGTTTAGATTAAGACGGTGTCCCTTGAAAGGACACTGACTTAATCGGAAACTTGCGTCATAAAGCGTCATAAAGATCGCCAAAGGATTTTCCCTTTCGCTGGAAAAAACCGCCAGGAGAATGGTTCAGAAGGTCGTCAGCTCGCCAAGTGCCTCCCGCAAGCGAGTGAATAACATATCGAGGCATTTGTAATCCACACCGTTTCACTTTAAGTTGGACCGCATCCGACGCTACATGGTGTATTGGATCCAATTATAAGCAGCAACAAAAGTGCTTTGTCACGGTGCTCGCTCTCTTCGCGGGTTCGCTATCGCCGACCAAACCAATCACGCGCACAAATCACGCGGTCGGACTCACTTTGAAACGGAGAATAGAGAGTTCTAGGGTACCGTTTATGCACTTCCGATACGGTATGGTGAGCCCTCCGGTACGAACTGCGCATGCGCGCTACCACAGAAGACTCGCATAGGCGCCGTGCGTACCGGAGGGCCGATCGTACCGTATCGGACGTGCGAAAAAAAAACGGTTCCCCAAAACTGTCTAATAGCATCTCGTCGAACACCGATGCAGACACCGGCCGAACGGCCAGTGCTGCGCACGCTGGGGATGGGCAAGCGTGCCGAGGAACCGGTGAGGTAGATGTCTCAATGACCGTCATATCGGGACCCTCGGGTATACGCTGCCGAAAAACGACGGACGCCGTAAACAAAGGAGCGCCGGAACGTTCTGTACGTGACGAACAAAAGCCTTCCTTTTTTTTTCTTTTCCATTTTTTTTTTTTGCGCTCTCGTAAAGTGGAGGTGCCGCTTGATAAAACACCGATACCCGCCAACTAAAGGGCCACGCCAGCAGGAAACGAAGTGTCGTCTGTAGCCGGAGCGCTCGGGATCCCGACAGTTCGGGCTATTGTGGAGGCCTTCGGTTAGAGGTGCAAGGCCCGGATTGATGCGACGATCTGTTACGTTACGTGTGAGTAAAAGAGATCGAAAACAAAGTTGCAGATTTCGGGTCCCTCGTTGCGCGATTGACCGAGCGTCGCTATTTCATTTCACGTGGCAGGTCGAGAAGCTATTATTGCAGGTGGTTTGCGAGATTTGCACGAAGATTCGCCAAAGCTTAGCTCGAGTTCGTTCGTACTTATGTTTCTGTGTTTGCAGTGTCATTGTTTCAAACGAGAGATAATTTTGATGGGCAAATTCCTGCTGAATATAGCTTTCCCCCCCTTTTTTTTTTAAAGAATACTTGGCATTTTTATTGTTATTGACATACACTCGTTCGTGACCTAGATCTGTTGATAAAGAGCAGACGGCGTGCTTGCTTTGTGCCTTAAGTCTAATGTAACCTCTCGTAAGTTTAGTGCTTTTAGTACGCGTACATTATAAAACATTTGTTTATGAAAAAAATCAAGTACAAACGCAAATGCATTTTTTGCTATTATTATTCATGCTTATCGCGCAATTTGGGTATCCAATGTTGACCTATCGTTAAACGGGCAAGAGAAAAAGAAAAAAGAAGTGTTCGTTAGAGCCAACGCATTTGCAGGTCATTTGTAAAGCCAATATTTGCCGTGCGCCAAAGCTCTGAAAGGGAAGCAGCCGTATCATCGAAACGGAGAAAACTCGTCAGCGTCCCTACACTTTTGTTTTTCTTGTTTAACCCCATTGTAAAAACACCACCTGGAGATCTCTAAAAAATATGACAGGCGTCGAGCAAACGTCACACGAGTTAAGGGCGCAAAAGTAAAAAGAGAAGAAAAAAAGAGCGGAGGTCGATTCAACACGCTCAAAAACACCTGTGTTCCGACATCTCTTTGAAGCCAACACCACAAGAGATTTCGGGCATCCGTCAAAAGAAACGTGGAAAACAGACGACTCCCCCGTGCTCCAGCTGACACGAGTTCGCTTTCCGCGTAAAAGAATCCGTTGATACTAGCGAACAATCCCAGCAGCGGGCGCTGTCCGCGAGAACCCGCCCGAAGCGAACTTGCGGATCTATTTATACGCCTCCGGGCGCTCATAGCCGGCCCAGAGTTACACAGACAGCCGGAAGGCAGCAAATTCTCTCAGAGTGGACGGCGCAGATTCTCTGGGCGCGGAACACACGCGCGCGAGCGCTCACACACGCACACACTCACACACACACACACACACACAAGGAGGGACGCCAATTCGCAGAGTCCAAAAAACGCAGAAAGGGATCCGACTCAAAATGGCCGGCCACGAGACGTGCTACGGCGGAGTTTCCAGATTTGTGGCCATCGTCACTTCCTGCCCTAATTTATGAGCCCGGTTTCCTTTCTTATACGCCTCTAAATATATAAGGCGCGGGATTCGCGTACGTGCCGATGGCATCGGGACGCCTTTGTCGTCACTCGTCCGACTCCGGGGCTCCCGAGAAACGGGCCAAAACAGATCCAGAGCCCAGGCGCAAAAAAAAAAAAGAAAAAGAAGCAGCAGCAAAAAACAAAAGGGTGTAAAAGAATAAAGAACCAACTTTCTTCTTTACGTTTACGACCAAGCGAGCGCGAGAAAGCGCCGGAAGTTGGGTTTGCTTGGCTTGGTTCGGCTCGTCGTCGTCGGGAGGAAACGGTTGCCGCCTTCTCCGCTCCCGATGGACGTGGTTCTGAATGACGAAGCGAAATCTCGCCCCGAGCCATCCGAGTCAATGGGTGGAGATGAAAGAACTCACGTAACAACGGCTCCGATACTTTTCTCCGCGGATGATCCGCTGACCAAGCAAGCCAACGATGCCATGTTTCCCCCGAATTCGAGAGGCTTATGTTTTTCGAGCGCAAAAGTAACTGAGAAAAGGGAACAAGCTGTAGCAACGTCCAAACCTATAGGCTCGTCAGTACCATAGGTTGGAAGGCGCATAATGTCAGAACACGAACTTTCAAGGACTTGGGAAGTTTCACTTAGGAGACCCAAATTACAAAATAAATACATAACTGGGCAAAACGCGTTCGTATTATACAACTAACCTCAGGATCATACTACTTACTACATTCTACCAAAGAAAAAGTTAGACGATGTATGTGCTTCGACGACACATTCGCTTGTGCCAGAAAGCTCGCTGCCTATCGTATTACAGAATATTTAATAAAAATACAACACCGGGTTTTACTTTAAAAACACACATGTATACAAAATTAACGACATTTAGTAACTTCACTTCCACCACCACTGGCACGGGCCTACGTTCAAAGAAATTACCCAATGAGATTGTTCAAATTTGCTGGACTTCTAAAACCCACCAGATTCGAAGAAACGATTCGCTCGGTATGTTTCTCCAGATATGTTCCAACTTCCAATCAGTGTTTCAAATATTCAGCTCCCAGCTCCACAAACCTGCTGGCGCGTGAAGCTGTGAGAACCTCTGTTCACTTCTGAGCCTTGGCTAGATACTTCGGCTGGGATTCGTGTTCAAGTCGAGCGCTGAAGCCACACTCGTGCCCAGGGGTCGTGCAGCCGGTACAACAATGGCACTGCCGCTCACGCAGTTTATTCAGCTCACGCTGGTTAGTGAACCATTGTCTTGCAGAAAGTTTACTTTATTGGTTTTGCCGGCTCCACCCCAAGTGTTGTACAACTGTGTTAAGTCACACTTGACTGTGAAGTCCCGTACACGTATAGTCGCTTTTTCTTGTTGCGGAGGCTAGCGTTTTATTTCCTACTACATGTATTGTCCGGAGATGTTGAATTAAACCCAGGTCCGACTCTGTAAAATATTTCGGACAGGCAAAATGAAATTTAGGCTCAACTAAATGGCATCGAAATCAATCAAATTTCACAAGGTGTCACTCTAGACGACCTACAGACACGACTTTCATCCTTAGAAACTCAGGTGGCAAGTCTTACAAATTTAGGGGCAATCGTGACAGAGTGCAAAAGGAGCAGCGAAAACCAACAGAATGTCACGCAGCCCTCGCGTCAAAGAGTGATGACTTTGAGAATCGCAGTAGGCGGTGTAATCTTTTATTTTACAGTGTAAAGGAAGTAAATACTGGCGAATCATGGTCGGTATCAGAATCATTTGGTCAGGAAGTGTGCGAAACGAGGCTTGTCGTAACACCAACAACAATTAAGAGAGCTCATAAAATAGGAAAATTCCGGCAAGACGAAAATCGACCCCTGATTACAAGCTTTGCGTCATTTAAAGAGAAACAGATCGCCCTAGGGAACGCCATGAAATTGAAAGGGTCCGGTATCAGTATATCTGAACATTTCCCTGAAGCGATACGCAACGAAAGACGGTATTTGTGGCATTTTACTAGTCGTAGGAATGACGATACGCGGGTTAACCTAAAGAATGAAGCACTTTATCTTAATGACTGAAAGTATATTTATGATGACAACATCAACCAGGTAGTGAAGTTCAAGTGACCATGCATGCCATGACTCGACCATCACAATCACCTTACTTCTAATTAATTGTCGTGGCATTAAAAATAAGAATGACGATATGTTCTATCCTCATAGATACGGTTAAACCATCGATTGTTAGCGGCACCGAATCATGGCTAGCTGAAGAGGTAACAACAAATCGTGAGGTGTTTCCTGATCACTTTATATGCTACAGGAAAGATAGAAATAGTCATGGCGGAGGTGTGTTTATCCTCGTAGACCAGCGCATTTTTTCGAGTAAAATTGAAGTTGATGAGGGCTCGAGCGAATCGGTATGGTGCAAGTTGAGACCTCGTAATGGTAGAACCCTGTCAGTGTGTTCTTGTTAACGGCCGCCCACAAGTTCTGTTGATGTATTATCAAAATTCACAGTGATGGACGAACAAATTAAATCTGATAGTATGATTATAGGAGGTGATTTCAATTAGCCCTGTCCAGACTGGCACCAGCAAAAAGTATTTTCTGGGGCAACCCGTGGACTAACTGCAGTAATGGCAAATTTTGTGGAATTGTTCACGCTGACTGAAACTGTGTTAGAACCCACTAGAAGGTGCCATGCTATTGACCTTTTTCTTACAAATGAGCCAGATCTGGTAAAGTCTACTTTAGTAATGTCAGGAATTAGTGATCACAGTGCTGTCCCCTGTAAAATAAATTTATAGCATGTAAAAATGTTTGATAGTGGGATTCGACGTATATTTAATTACAAAAAAAGCTAACCTTCCTGAAATCAATGTTGCACTAGATGCATATTGTGTTCATTTTGAAACACTTGCAGAATCTTATCCCTTAACTCAACCGTGGGTACTTTATAAGAGAAAGATTTTGGAATTGCAAGATCGTTTTGTCCCTTCGTGGATTTTGACCAAAAGGCGTAATAAAAGTAAGCCTATGGTTTACAAAGCAACTGCAAAAGTTGATACAGCGAAAACAAAGAATCTATCGCGCTTTTAAAAACTATCCGTCAGCTGAAAATGTGGGAAAACTGAAAGGGATAACCAGTGAGCAAAACCTCAAGATAGCGAAAGCCAAATCTATTTTCTTTGAGACATTTCAGTCTAAAATCAAAAAGAACCCTAAAGAACTTTGGAAATACGTAAAAAAATAAATAAAGATGATGTATCTATTCCGTCTCTCGTGAAAGATGACGTTGTAAATTCTGACGCATCTCAAAAGGCAGAATGTTTTAACTCTTACTTTACTTCTGGGTTTTCATCGGGCGTATACAAACAACGCCACCGCCAGCTGTGTTCTAGATGGAACCTTGCCCATAGAAAATATATTGTTCGATATACATGGGATAGCAGTGTTATTAGAGCCGTTAAATGTCTCGAGGGCTGCAGGCCCTGATTGCCTCCCGACAGCACTGCTAAAATCTTGTGCTCGTTCAGTGTCCCCATATCTGAAAAAGTTTTTTTTTTTTAAGTTACTGAATTATTTCTCTCTACCAGATGATTGCATGATAGCCTCTGCCGTACCAGTCCATAAATCTGGGCATCGTAACGACGTCTTAAATTACCGTGCTTTTTCATTGACTTCCATTTCTTGTAAAATTCTAGAACACATCTTGTACACGTCTACTGTTATACATATGGATGCTCGATCCATTGCTGAATCCGAAACAACATGGCTTCCGGAGGGGTTTGTCATGCGTCGCGCAGTTCACCGAGTTTACTCACGATTTGTCTGAGGCAATGGATAACCATAAAACTGTCCATAGTGTTTTCTTGGACTTCAGTAAAGCGTTTGATGTGGTACATACCTCATAAGTTCATGCAAGAAAAAGGTATCGCATTATAAGATTAATTATCAAGTTATCTCCTGGATTTCCGAATATTTGCATGAAAGATGCCAATGTGCCGTAGTAAATGGCAGTAAATCAAGAATTGCACAAGTAACATCAGGAGTCCCACAAGGTCGGTTTTCGGAACTTTATTATTTTTAATTTATGTAACTTACATTAATGAGTCCGTCATTTTATAGATGAGAATGTTCGCAGACGATTGCACGTTATATAGAGAAGTAACATGTGATAGTGACAATTTCATTATTTAAAGGGATCTAGAGACTATAAATACATGGTGGGAAAAATTGCGGATGGAGTTGAACCTAGATAAAACCGTGTGCACGACGTTTTCTAGAAAACAAACAACCGCTAGTGCTTGTTACGATATCAACAACGCTACGTTTAAAACACTGTTTTCAGAATACAAGTATTTGGGTGTTTACATCCTCGTTGAGCTGGCATCGGCATGTAGATTATACCGTAGCAAAAAGCTTGTAAATAGTTTGGTTTCTTGCGCCGAAACACTCGTAACTTTCCACAGGTTACGTGGGAACTAATATAAAAACAAACGCGATACCTATATTAGAATATGCCTGCACTGTGTGGGACCCCCACACTGTGCGGACATAATAAATTAGAAAAAGTTCAAAATCTAGCGGCTAGGTATGTTTTAGGAAAATCTTTAAAAGATAGATGAGTTTAGTGCAACGCGCTCAAGACAAACGTTGAAATGAAATACACTGGAATGCCGCAGAAGCAAGGCTTCGTTTAAAAATTTTGCACTCTATATTTCACTCCCAGACTGGCATCCCACGTGAAACCTACCTGTTTCCCCGATATTATCTATCCGCGCGTGTGGATCATATCATAAAGTGCGTGAATATAGGTGGAAGACTGCGGCTTTTAAGAGTTCATTTTTTCCAAAAACAGTGTGCCAGTGGAACAAATTAGCTTCTACTGTTGTCCCAGTTTTCTCAAACGATGCCTTTATATACTGCTTTAGAAACGGTAGGCTCATTTGATTGGTATGATCGCGTAAAAGATAAATCCCAGGCAGAAGTTAACACGGTAAATTATAATTATTTTTATGTATAGGTGCGGCAGACCTTGGTGTACTCAGAGGGATAGGGTTTCGTGTATCGTTTATTTGTTTTCAATGTCGCGAAGTGTGATGGAGTGCGTTGAGTGAGGCGAAATCTGAGGAGTGCTTCAGATGTCGCGAGGTGTGTCGGAATACTTTTGATCTCGCAAGGTTTTTAAATGTTGTTGAAGATATTTACCTGTTAATTTGCTTTTTCTTTTGTGTGTGTACCCTCCCCGCTATAATGCCGAAAGGCGCTGCGGGTACTAAATACAGTAAATAAAAGAGAAAAGAAAAAAAATCTGTCTTTCCGGCTGGCTGGTTGTAGCTGCCATAGAAAACCTAGTCACTGCGGCCTTTGGTATCCAGGAGGTGTTGCTCAGTGTATCCTCTTCCTTTTAACGTAGACTATGCTATTCGCAACTCCAGAAGGAGGCGACACCATCCAGGGGTAAAAACCTGCAGATTTAAGAAAAAGGAGAGCTCGCGCCTGTCGAAATGCGCATCGAAAATTTACGCGGCCTAGAGACGAAATTGTAAAACAGAGGGAAGGGTGATAAAATCCGAGAGGCTGAGGTTGCAAGAAGTAGGGAAATTCTAGGCACTTCCATTCGTCACGAAAGAGCGTCACGAAAAAGCCTCACACAAACAGTTGGTGCGCACTCATGCATTAGTTAATACAACGTAACGGATGGAATGGAACGTCACGGGAGGAGTGTTTATCCGTGACGTCACGTGACATCTGTGAGCCTCGTGAAGTCACATGACCAGGTCACCTGATGCCAGGTCGCATGACGTCACGCTCTCACGCGACCACGTCAAGCCATAGTGGAACTAAGCGTATGACAACGTGATCACGTGACCCATAGCGGCCCAGAAACGCACTTTGGCTACGATGATTCTGTCAGGGGATCAAAGTACCCAACAATTGTTTTTAAAGGGGCTACTCCATCCTTTTAGCCATTTGCGGCAGAACCCTCTCCCCCACGTGGGTGACTGAATTTCATGACGAGTTTCCGCGGCTGCGCAACACCTCCTAGATAACGAAGTTGTAGTGCTGAATGAGATGACGTCATCAGAGAAGGCCAACGCTGAACACAGACTGGCAACGAGTGCAGCGTCAGCGCTCGGCTTCGAGTCAAATAAGAGCCGAACGTTGACGCAATCGTCGTGTCCAATCTGTGCCCGGCGTTGGCCTTCGCTCATGCCGCCATCTCATTCAGCACTACGGCTTTGTTATCTAGGATGTGTTGGGCTGCGTCGGTTACATCGTATGACCGCATTCAACAGTCGCCACCGGTGACTGAAAAGCGGCAATACTTTTAGTATAAACGCACTCATGAGCTTGTTGCCAAGGGCCGGAAGCGAAAGTGGGCTACGATTCTCTTAACGTCCATACTTTTGAAGCTCACCTGGGACGACAGCGACGAGCGCTTAGTTTGCAAGCATTTGGTCCAGGTGCCATTTAAAGCTGAACACACCAAATCCTGCGATCGGTAAGCAATATTTTCAAGCGTTGTGCGCTTTCGTAATATTGAATGGTTAGCCGTTTTCATCACAAGCTGCAAAGTTTTCCTTCGGTGGAATACCCATGTTGTCATCTCTTTGTTATTTGACGGTACTTTTCAGCGCAGTCTATACGTGCTGAGTACGAGTGCAAGAGAAGATAAAAACAAGCGACTCCCTAGCACACCAGTTTTGTCGAGCCCTTTGAGGCCGACAGACCAAAGATACTGGCCTGGAAAAGTGCTGAAAATGCTGGAGATGCCCTAAACAGTTCGAATACAAACGTGAGTTATTAATGCCGAATTTAGCTAAACAAGTTACATGCCGATAAGCACCTGCCCAATCTGACTAAAGTAAAGACCGAAAAATACAATCCCTACTTCTAGCACGAACAACTTGCATAGCAAAGATTTCGAAGTTTGGTGGAGACTTTGACGTCCCATGGACGGGACATATAAATCATGTGCATCACGTGCACTTAAAAATAAATCTTGTCGTAAATAACTTTTAGGGGTTGTTCGGCTTGTCCACGTTTTGCACCATAAAAGTGTTATTTTAAGCATCCCTAAACCCCTAAAAAGGTTCTTCGTAAAAACCTATAAAGGGTTGTCTTAAGCTCCTTTGTGATGCCAGAGTTTTTCATCGCCCAGTTGCCTTTCTAGTGCGCCAGGGGCGATACTGCTTGAGACAAAACCGTTCTTCACGAGCTGAAGGAGTTTTCGGGCGTCAAAGAACCTTTCAAAAACGGATCTTTTATTTTATTTTTTTTAGAGTGTGAGATTTATGGGTGACACATAAAAAATGTATACTCCTGCAGTAGTGTACCTAAAATTTAATATGTTACTGATATAAAGGTTGAGCTCAGTTTTTCTTTGCTCTAAAGATACACCCACATACTCACTGACTCAAACGATCAAATAAAAGACAATTTTGCATTCGTATCGGACATAATCCTGACCTTTCTTCTCGCTTGGGATACCTACTTGTGTTGGCGATAATTATATTTCACCTTTTCTTTCTATTTAGGAAAAAGAGTTGCAAAATAAATCGCAGTATGAATTTCTAACAGATGCCCTGGATCACATCCAATGTTTTTAAAGAAGAAACGTTCATAACTCTCTAGAAATTTGGCGTTGAACAACGCGAAAGCCGTGTTCCTTTTAATTATTAAATATCTTACTGTATTTCGGTTTGGATGCAATATTGATTCTATATAGCTCCGTGTTCTATATAAGTATATTGAAGACTTAGAATTCAGCTACCCACGAAGCCGGGTGTTTAGATTGATTATGTGAGCAAACCATTCCCAGTTTAGGATTCAACAAACATGCCATTCTGCGCAAGATAGAACTCACGTCAGCATTCTTTCTTAACGTATTAGTAGAGCAAAGAACTTACCAATTTTCTTCCAGATAGGCTCCAGCAGAGATGAGTTGGGTCTTGTCATTGTTAGCTCGTTTCCACTCTTTTCTAGTTGTTTCCACAGTCAACAGGTGCAGACGATCGTTCTGTAGGAACAAAAGAAAAAAATGGCCCGCGTTAAAGGGAACATTGCTACTACGATCACGGCTGGTTGCTAAAAGCAGGTTTTTCCGTTATTTCTAGTTAGCGTGATACGCGTCTTGTATTTCATTGTCTTTAAGTTATGCTTTCAATGTCGCGAGCAAAAATATCGTGCAAACATGGAAACTGAAATAAAATTAAAGTTCCATCTTTGCAAGTACGGTAACACTTGCAGAGGTAGAACCTTGTAAACCAAATCGCGCATTTATTTGCGTAGCTCTTGATCCACAGTAGGCATCGTCTCATTTGGCTCGCAACCTTCTTCTACGAGAGTATCGTCTCGCCGTTTCTGATGCCCCTTGATTCTGTTGTCCCGTCACTAGCATCTACAACGCTCAAACATGAGCGACGGAATAAAGAGCATAAAGAACACGTTACGTCCGTAACAGCCAGTGAAGGAGTCGGGGCGGCCCTTCTGTAAGCAGACGGTTTAGATCCATCACTGTCAGACAAGTTGCGAAAAGCGTATTCGTTGTTTATCCTGATCCCGATGCAGGCGTCGGAACAGCTCAACATACGACCGCTCATCATGCCTCTATGAAAAAAAAGAAGAAAAAAGAAAGCGGCGAATGACAGGCGCCGGCGGTCACACACTCTAACATGCAGGGAGTGAGCTTTGAAGCCAAATAGGCAGCGAAGATGTGTCGGCAATTCACAAGGTCCCTGGCCAACATGGGGGCGCTTCAGTAGCGCCGACATGGCTAACATAAGAATCAACAACAGACGGAGTACGAATGTCGGCAGGAGGAGAAATATCCAATATGCAGCACATGGAACTGCTGTAATTGGGTAAAAGATCCGCGAATCAGTTCGTCGGTAAAATGTCGCGTTAAAAAATATCTACATTTTAAAGCGCGTCTTATGGCTACACGTGTGCCCTGCTCTTCGAGCCATTTATGAGAGCGGCAATAAATAAGAACCACGATAAATAACGTCGTTTAATAGTCCCATGACGTTTCCCAGTTTATTTCACACCATTAACGAGGGCAAAACGTTGCGCTGTAATTTTGCATCACCGGCAGCAACAGCTGTCGGTTAAGTCCCGGCATCAAAATCTGTCCAACGCAAAAAAAATAAGAATAAAAATAAACAGTTGGAAGCTTTGCCACATCAGCGCGCACTCGGAGAGTTCCAACCCAATATGCTTCTCGTTTACCAATTGCAATGCAAAAAAAAAAAAAGAAAAGAAAGAATTAACGCAGATTGTCATGTGACATCTGGTTACTTGAGACTATAATGCTGTTTCACGTAAAGTCCAACCGCAGCCAACGTATACAGACCTTTGCAAAAATCGTCTTCTGCGCGCTGCCATTTTCATCTGCTGGGCTGTGGAACGTCTTCTGAGCATGCGCTGTTGCTCTTTCGTGCGCAGAGATGGCAAAATTACTTTGAAAAAGTAATTAAATAACATTACTTTTTCTGAAAACGGCAGAAATGTAATTAAATTACATACAATTACCGCAGACTAAAAGTAATGACATTACATGACAATTACTTTCCAAAAGTAATGAAATTACTTTGACATTACTTTTGAATAGCTTGAGGCAGTAATTCGTGCTCATTTTAGCTAGCTTATATATACCCAAATTCCAACCTTCTTGTTTATACCGTAACAGCCTTATGCGCCTCAAAGTGAACCATACTGAAACGTAGTTTTGCTGGCGCGCACGACATAAGTGTAAAAATATGACGAATAGCTTTTTTAGATGTGACTCAAAGACAGCCGACTCACCGGTTTCGCTGTTCATTCAACGGTGAAGGTCCTTACTAAAAGGGTGATATGTTTCCGTCTTCCTGATTTAGACGAAGCTATAGTCTGTGTCAGTCTGTTAAGTCGGGCCATGGGAGCTCGTTCTTACAATGAGTCGTCACGTGAAACGTTTCCTTTCCGCCTCGGGCGCAGTATAATCCTATCGTCCCAAGCGCACTATAGATGACGTATTCCCGGTCTTTCCTCTCAAGGAGTATTGTTCGCGAACACCCGAAGAGCCCAAGTTTTTGCGCATTGTCGCACAAAGGGGCTGGATAATTGCTAAGCAGAAGCGTCGCCAGTTGAGGAAAGGAGTGACGCGAGCTTCCTCAATGTACTTTCCTAACAAATGGGTGGCGATATTAGCTTGTAGGCTTATTCCCGAATAAACTTCCCAAGGGAAGGCAGCGAGTCATCCCGCGAGCGGCACCTGCTTTGCTCGAGGTCGCACGAAACGTCCTGGGGCCTTGAGGAGGCATTTGGAATAGACCTTTTCGAGTGACGAGCACCGTCTGGGGAGTTGTCTGCAAACTACAATTGAAGAGCCCGTCAAAACACATTGGCATCGTGCCGTTGCATCGGTTTTCAGTGCTTTTTATACCCCATACTACCGATACTAAAAACAAAGCGTCAAAATAGACCAAATACGCACGAAGATAGATGCTGACAATGTTGTTGTCGCCATTTTCGCAGAGAACCGCGTCCCGGTGTCCTGCAAAAATGGCGACAGTGGGAGTGTACGCATGCGCAGAAGTTTACTGTTTGTCCTTGCTTAGACGACAGAACAAGAAGGCTGGGGATCTGCTTGTCCTGTCCTCTCAGGTTTTAAAATTTGTTGACCACGCTGGTGATGTGCCCTTCGCCTGTTAGCCGAAACGCCGTTCATCCCTATAGCTGACAGTGCGATGGAAGCTACGTGCTCGTTGGAACAGTCACGCGTCTATCATTCCCCACCTAACCACGCTCTCGTTCATATTCACGCGTAGTGAAAGGGACGGGTCAGGGATTAAAGGGAGGTGTTTGATTGGTCCTGGTTAGCTCGCAGCTCCCACCGCACTCTCAGCTTAGGGATGAACGAAGTGCAGTATCGTCGTGATAACGCGACGCCGTGAACCTGTCTTGCCTGGAGTTCGTGAGCCGTGGCCTTCCAGCGATGTCTACACGTAAGCTTTTCTCCTTCGCCTTTCCAGCCCGCCTTTGTGCGTCTGTTTAGTTCTTCTTACGAGGCTTTGCACTCGTGCAACCATGCAAATTATTTTCTTTTTTTTTTTAGAGCTTGCAAACGAACTTTCTAATTTGGGACAAAAGTAATTTCAAAAGTAACGAGTAATTTTTGTCGAAATTACTGCGTGAAAGTAAATCATTACATTACTAAATTACCAGCCTAGAGAAGTAATTTATCACATTAATCAATACCAAAAAGTAATTTAATTACTGTAATTTCATTACAGTAATGTCTTACTGCCATCTCTGGTCGTGGGGTATATCAGACGCTGCCCATGCGTCCACAGCTCAGTGGCTCAGCATTTTTCGCCCGGTTGATAAGCGATGGGAAGGTCTATATCTTGATAACGATGTCAGAGTTTTTCATATGCTAAAAAGAAAACAAAAACCTGTCTGGAAAGACTATTATGGTTAAATAGCGTATTCTCGTGATCTTGGCGTTAATTGGAGGCATACATTGCCACGATTTGTATTAATAATAATAATATTAAAATTCACATATTTGAATAAGTATTTTTTCAAGCTCCAACATAATTCGTTGCTTATGATCTAATTTTAAACGCGCGAAGAACTATGACAATGAAAAGTGTGCTAATTATCATCACTGGTGCCAACTGCAGCATTTTTAATTGCCAATAAAATAAAAATAGTATAAAATCAATGAAAACATTCTAGCTAATGTGAGAAATCCATGTAAAATTACATTAATTGTGGGTAAAGTATATTGTGCTATCAAAGTCGCGACCTTTGACAATCGGCGAAACGTCCAAAGTCGCCGCCAATATACTTCCAAACCAAATGCCCAAAAGTAAAAAAAAAAAACATTTTTTTAATTATTAGTTTTTTTATAACATTTATTTACTTTTGTATTTGCTCGCCGTCGTTTTGCCAATCTCAGCCTTTCCAGTTCGAAGGAACATCTACCTGCTTGCACGTCTGCTCACTGCAGCACGTTTCGTTGGCGTTGGAAGCCGGTGAAACAGTAGTGAGTTTTAATATTGCGTATACGAGCGAACTCAAGCCCTGTGTGTTTGCGTTAGCTTTGCGTGTTCCACACTGCGCGTGCGCGGAGCCCAAAATTGCGGTCTTGGATGGCGCATGGCGATGAGGCGCACGCACAACGTGGGGCACGCAACTCTAACGCAAACGCACACCGCTTGCGTTTGCTTCTATGCGCAATACTAAAACTCTTCAGTAAGGTACAATCCCATACCGGCTGCAGCACTACGTTGGGACAGTGATTAGTGTTGTTTGCATTCGGAAACGACATTTCGCGAGCCATGATCGCGAGCAGTTTCGCCATGCCCGCTGAGCAGGAGAATCGGGGGACCCTCACTAGAGCGCTTCCCGTTTCCGCCGCGGGAGGGCGAGCGTCGAGCTGGAGACGCGAATACGATCCGATGGAGTCAACCAAGCAGTGCCAAAAGTGTGGCGACACGGTGCTCGTCGTATTGATGCATTTTAGCATCTGCTATAGATGGCTAAAACAAACACGCACTGTAAATGCAAAACGATCCCGAACTTCGTTCTTTTTTTTAGGAACTTGTTACATGGCAGAAGAGTTTGTTTCATACAAGGACCGTCGCCTCACTCCCTGCACAAACGTTGGCTCTGTGTGCTGCGCGGGAGTTCGCCCCAACACCGATAAAAGGCTGTGGGCCCCACGGCATTATTCGCGACCCTTTCCGGCGGACGAAAATGGAAGTGACTTCGTTTCAAATTTGAGAAACGGATTCGGCCCGTAATCAACCTTCTCTGAAATTGTCGTGGTTCATAGTATTTTCATTTCTCTTCCCTCTGCACTTAATGCAGAGGGATTCCACTTTAAGGTCGTTGTTGTTGTCGGAAATATTGTTATCCGTTGTATTTCGTAAAATTCAATGGGGGCAGGAAAGCGAACATCCACAAAAAATGTATCATTCTAATATATAATAAAAAACTGGAATATATGCAAACGAAAAAAACAAAAAACAATCAGACGCAAATTATGAACATGCGAAAAGTGTTGCCTCCTATTAGCATATCATGCGTTTAAAACTGGAATGGTTGCCTGCGAAAAGCGTTAAATTAAAGTGTAACAAAAAAGCGTTACACGAAGTTTATCGTCCGATTCATTCTAAAAAAAGATCCATTGGCGGATCCTTAGGGAATGCGCTAGCATGACCCTTGGGAAACGCCAGCGGCATCCGCTGCCTGACGCTGCATTCGCTGTTCACCGGTTTCGGCAGCCCGTCTCCTTCGTTCACAACCCGTCTTCTTTTGTCGCCTCCTTCGACCAGCGCTAATACTTGGTTCACACTCCATTTTGTAGCACAAACCAAGGCATACGTGCTCAGCACACCTGCAAGTTCAGACTCTCCCCAGCATCCGCACGCGCATTGGCTTCCGCCCCGTGACGTCACCTCTCTCTCCGCACTTGTCCTTCACTATACTCTCCTCCTCTCTTACGCGGCATCGCTTTCCTTTCCACTGTTTTGTCCACAGACGGACGACGTCAGCTTTTCCCTGTCATGTTGGTACTAATGCTAAAGCATTACTAAATAATGGTGTGTGTATGCTTATGCAGTCGGAAATTAGCCCCAATGGGCTGACTAACTTCAGTCTAAATATGGCATGATGCGATTCTGGCAAGAACCACAGCATGGAATTACGTGTTCCTATGGCTGTTGCGCAAGTCCAGTGTCAGAAATGTCAGATCTTGACAAGGCACAGAATCTCAAAAGTGCAAGTCGAGATATTATACTGAAAAACCCCGAAGACGAAAGATAAAAAGAGGGACAACCATATCCCCATCTCCAAACAAAGCTGCAAGATTTACGTCCACGCAGTCTTTTTTATACACAGCAACAACCCCTCCAACTTCGTCAGAACCAACAATTGTCACAGTCATAACCCAGTCGAGCGAGCAAGAAATTACTCGCACGTCGTACCGTCAACAAGCTCCGCGTGCACTGCTGGCTCAGAAAACTTAAACGAGTTTACTACATGATGCTCGTGCGCAAGGAATAACGTTAACAGTGGTCATCAGCTCTGCGCCGTAGCTGGGGCCATTGGACGGCAGGTACCTCGACGTACTTTCTTGCTGCAGGCCCGTTCTCCTCGGAGACCTCGGCCGCCACAACAGGGCCTCATTAGACCGCGCTACCTGAAGAACGTGCCAGCAGTGCTGGAGAACCATGCTTCCTCATTTCGATCCAAGTCCGCCGTCTCCCGGATTCTTCTATGAGCCCCCGAGACCCGGCGACAACCAACGACGCAAGAGCCCAAGGCGCAAGAAAGGACTCCATCTCAACAACGTATCGTTCCCGCAGGAACACAAAGCCAGGTGAGCAAAAGAAAAGGAAGCGGTCGCGACCAACGGCACCATAACGCAAAGCAAAGTGGCTTGCTTCTGCGGAGTGGGCGTATAAATATGACACGGCTTCTCGCGGCCAGTCAGCACTCCGAGACACCTGTAAGCTCGACTCGGCGCCGTGGCCGTTGAGGTCGTAATGACGTTCCCGCCAAGACCGTAACGGCCCGCTATAACGGGTAGGCCTCGCGCGCGGCGGATCGCAATTAATGCCAGCCTCGACGTCCCTACCCGACACCCGACCCCGAGTTCGCTGGCGCGCACGAGGGTCTTGAGATAGCTGCCCAAATTATTGAAGAACGAACTCTAAGCAGGACAGATCGCTTTGTTTTCGCCGCGGTGGCTGGGGCTGATTTTGCTGGCGAGACTCTCTTTTGTCCCCTCCGCTGACCCGTGCAATCCCCTTGAACCTCCCTGAACGGCGGAAGTTCAGGGCGTTCCCAGACTGCACCTCGAGGTACAAAGAGTCCATCAGTGATCGTATAACCGTTGAAATCGATCTCTCAGAATCCTAACGTGAACACCCGTCTCCACTTTTCAAATTTTGGACGTATTGCTCAGCCAAGTT
Source organism: Ixodes ricinus (assembly GCA_037355805.1). NCBI lineage: Eukaryota > Metazoa > Arthropoda > Arachnida > Ixodida > Ixodidae > Ixodes > Ixodes ricinus. The sequence goes on along the minus strand of JAZHYW010001535.1, from coordinate 316,452 downwards.
CGCCAGTCAAAGCGTATGTGTATACGGTTCCAGTCACACAGTGAACAAACACGTTATGAAATTCGACACACTCGCGCTACTATTACACAGCCTGGTACCGTTTCACCATTAATGCTAATGTAGACAACTCAATAAAATAAATCAAATCAAATCTTTCTGTGGACACGCGCCTAATAACATTATGATAAAAAAAATAACCGTCTTCTGTGGGGCAACTTTTTACCTTCGAGTACTGCGGCCAGTTTTCTGTTTCCTTCTATTGAGATAAAAAAAGAACCTTAAAATACCGTATTTTGAACGTACATTCGTTTTGAAATTTGTTAATTACTATTTCAAAAGACAGTTTTGAAGCACAGAGACTCCTGTCATTTAGAAAGCACTATAAAACGAGACGAGATTGATGCAAGCGCGCCAGTCAGTTGAAATACGGATAATGAAAAAAAGACAAAACGATATGCAAGGTGTCTATCTGTCTAGGTGGTACGTGTTTTCTTTGCTCAGTGCAAACGCGCCTGGAAGTTCTAGAAGAGAGGCTGCCCAGCCTAACAATCCGGAAAATAACATCCCGAGCAGTAACCACCCTAATTTATAGGCACCCTCCCCGCCACACCGACAACAAGCCCGCAATAAACAAGCGCAGATATCTCTCTTCGACGCTGCCATTGCGCACGAAATAACGACGGCGAGAGAGAAAGAAAAATAAAAAAAGAAGCCCATATAAAGCAAGCTAGGAGAAAAAAAAGTGAAATGGAGCTGCGCATCTGTAGCGCCATCGCTTACAGCGCCCATCCGCTCACAACACGCGCGAGGGAACAGACATGGTCGCCATAGATCAGAGCACAAACAATGGCGCCTCAGCGGATGACAACGACACGCACGTTCTAAATCTCTCCGCCAGGGGGAGAGACGAGCACAAAACGCGCACACGAGGCTTCCCCAGCGCCAGCGCCATCTGCGACGTGGGGCCATCTTGGCTGACGCCTTGATTTGTGACGCGGGCGAAGACTCTTTATATATTTTAATATCCCCTATGACCACACCAAAAACTAGACCGCTACAACCCGGGCTCCATCAACGGACAGATGGACGACAAGGCGGCCAAAAATGGCGTCGCTTGTGCAATGTCCTCAGCGGGACGAAAACCGGGACAGCTACCAAACAGAAAGACGGCAAAACGGGCGAGGAGAAAATAAATAATAGAGAAAATAAAGGCAGAGGGGAATCGTGACGAAATTTATGGACGCCCGGCCTTCCCCGAAGGCCGTTACGGAATTCAAAGATTCGGCTTGTGTGTCCGTTGGCGGAGGGCAGGTAGGGTAGCTCTAGGTACGTTGTAAACATGTCGGCTCGTAAATAGGGTAACAAAGAGACCATGGATTCGGTGGACAACATTGATTCCGAGTACCGTAATATTTCTCGAGGAGTAACGCGGAGCAGAAAAGGAAGAAGAATATCAGCGGGTCTGTCCTTCTTTTGTAGACCATTCTTCCAGAAACACGCCGCGCTCCGCTCCGTTCTGGGGAGGAAAGCGTCGGTTTGCGACATAAATTGTAAATTCTCTCAAAAGGGAACAGAGCACGAGACGGCTTAATCCGGGCACAACACAGGACCGCCATGTCCCTCTCATTTTCTTATATTTTATTGCAAGGGCTCGGGGATCGTTTTATTGACGCGGTGTGTTCTTAGCACCCACGACAAAAGCGTGGGGTAGGCCGAGCGTCCTTCAGTGTTACTAATTACACTGCCGGAATTCATTCCTAAAAGATGAAACGTGGTTTGAGGCATTCAAATCCCCAGAATGTGCAGGAAAAGGCACTAAACCTGATGAGTCATGCAGAGTTTCTCGTGGTCTCTGTGAAGCACGTGAGACCTTTATATGGAGTCATTGGAGAATGGCTGAGATCACGCCAATCGAAATCGCAATGCCCATATTTAGAGCTTCTATAGTCACAAACAAACGGTAGTTCTGTACTCAAGTGTGAAAAAGCATCGTGGTCACGTCTGAAAAAGCTTTGACTGCTGAGGGTCATCGATGTGATCAGTGATCAGTTCATATATGTCACGCTAACCTATAAACCATCCCAATACTCACCTTTTGAGCGCTGCCATCTTTGTCTACTGGGCTGTGCATCGCGTCGTAAGCATGCGCAGTAACTCTCTTTTGCAGACGGTATTCGACGCCGCGCTTGCATCAACGGCATACTGACTCGGCACTTTGCTCGCCCGGGTGATAAGCGATGGAAAGGTGTATGGCCGCCAAAAGTGCCATTCGGTGATATTGAATTGGTCAATGCGGACGAGCTAAATATTCTTACTAATTATTCTTATCGCCAGTAGCTGTTGCGGTGCCGAACTACAAGGAACGCTCACGGCATAAACACTAGGCTCTTTTCAAAACTTTACGTGGTACCGCTTCTTTCTATAAAGCTTTCATCGGCCAATATAAAGTACAACTTCTAATCGTATCTGCCAGCGGCCGTATGGTTAATGCTATACTTCGTGTCAGCTTAAGTTCAGACACAGCCGACGACGCCACGAGGTAATGGGACCTATCAAGCAGAGTGAGAAGCACAAATCACTAGGCCCTTTCTGTTTATGATTGGTTCAGCGATGATAAACACGTAGAGGAACATGATGAACACCATGATGGTGCGCCCATCTTCTCGTAGCGTCGGCTGTGTCTAGACTTAAGGTGAAACGAAGTATAGTTGAGTGAGAATCGTATTTATATATATTTAATGAGAGGTACAACGAGGTAGCGTATGTCTAGTACTATCATTGGTTTCGTTCAATGCGTAACCTCGCAGTGGGAACAACCGCGCCACGAATGGTTGTCTACAACGTTAGCGGCGAAACAGCGTGAAACTTATGCGGATACCCTTTTTGCTTTCCTTCTCCTCCGCTGCCATCGCGAAAACAAATTAATATTACCCATCGGCTGACAAAAACCTCCCACGCTTGGCGTCAGGTGCACAACTTCCAGGATGCTGACATCTAAATATAGTACCTCCGATAGCTCTAAAGAAATAGTAAAACATAACATCCGACTTTTTATTTTAACAAATTTTAAGGTCGTTTCTTTTTTCTTTTTTTTTTTGTTTTTTTGTTTTTTTGCTTACTTAAGTTTCCGGAAATTGTGCGTTTACACATCCAGCCTTCGGCGAATGTTATCACTCAGCTGCACTAGTCAAGGATGAAAACATGTCAGTTCTCGCTGATGCGGAATTTTGGCCTTGTTTCAGGGTCTTGTTGGAAAGAAATCACAGTTCCGGTATTCCGACTCGCTCTGTATACACAAACGGTGTAAGGATAAGGTCAAAAGTCAAATCACACCTCCTTCCTACATCCCCCTCATTATTCGGCGCTTGATTCGCTCTCAAATTAAGACAGAGGCTCAACTGATTCTTGTTAAGGACTCGTAAAATCAAAGCGGTATGTGGAGGAACGGCAAGGTGCACACGAATGGCATTCTTATACCCTTGACACACGGCGATGTGTAATGTCATTTCCATCATTAAGTGATCGGCTAATCACATCACGGTCCTGACTACGAGCATCGCGTGTGCACCGCGCTGCGCTAGGAGTGGTGCGCGCTGATTGGCCAATCAGATAATGCGGACTTTCAGCAAATCGTTACCCTGTTCCGCGTACCTATACTACACCGCACCTTTGAAGCGGGGCGCGCGCTTAAAGAATGCTTCAAAGACTCCAGTAGTGCGGTACGCGGAACACGGTAACGGTTTGCTAAAGGTCCCTATTGTCTTCCAATGGATCATGAAAGACCATTTTTACCGTAAAGCCATGAGTACTAAACTGCTATTTAGTTTACACCCGTTCGATACCCCGTGAATGCAAAGCAAAACGCTCTCAACAGTAAAGTCTTCTTCCAATGCAGTTCTCTTTTTTTTTAACACGTATAGATGTTTATCGTTCCAAAATTCAATCGCACAATTTCGTAAACTCTCTGCAGTCCAGCGCACCAGCATGGATTCTGTCAAAAGTTCGAGCCGGAAGTACGACATGCACGTGAAACCGCCGGAGAGTTTCAAGTGCCGTACCTTTCAGTCTGAAATGTCGTCGGAATTCATGCTGGAGTGCTTCGCCCCATACGGGTCTCTAGGTGCGGAGGCAGTGATTTCCAGCTGGCTCAAGCTGCCGTCAGACTGCATCCTACAAAAGACACGGAGTTTCTCTGCAGACATGATGAGAGAATTCTCCGCGGACATGTCCGCGGACAGTTTTTGTGTGACCAGTGTAACCGCCACACGAGAAAGACCTCAGGCAGTGTCCCTGCAGGCTGTCTTCTTTTGTACGAGCAGCGTGACCGCAGTTTAAAAGAGCCTTGGCTGGTACTCGAGTTTTATACACATCGGACATTATTCGGACTTGAGGCTATAGCCGGCGCTGAAAGAGTCTTGAACGGTACTCATTACAAGTAATCAAATTACTTGTAATCGATTACTTTTTTAGGTAATTTTGAAATCATTTGATTACATTGAGTAGAAAATAATCGCAAGAGTAATCTACTTACCTTTTGAAGTACTCAAATTATTTGTAGCCGTTACTATTTTGTCTCCCCTTTCTAACAGCGCACTTTTTCCTTTTTTCTTTTTTTTTTTCTTGTCTCTGTTTTTTTACAGTTACCTTCAAAAGGATTTGGAAGTAGTTTCCACTTCGGTGACTTGTAATCGATTACTTTTTTAGGTAATTTTGAAATTTGATTACATTGAGTAGAAAATAATCGCAAGAGTAATCTACTTACCTTTTGAAGTACTCAAATTATTCGTAGCCGTTACTATTTTGTCTCCCCTTTCTAACAGCGCACTTTTTCCTTTTTTTTTTCTTGTCTCTGTTTTTTTACAGTTACCTTCAAAAGGATTTGGAAGTAGTTTCCACTTCGGTGACTCCAATCCAATAATGGACAGCACGAAAGACCGGTTTGCAAACTGGGAGAAAAATAGATCGTTTGGAAAATCTGAAGTAATCGGCAAGGTGACGGTTACTTTTACAAGTAAAAGTCAATTACTTTTCTTCTCAACTAATCGAGTAAATAATTCATAAAATTGAAAGAATAAAACACGGAGGACAAGCACAGGACAACCACTCTGAAAGAAAGTGGTTGTCCTGTGCTTGTCCTCCGTGTTTTATTCTTTCAATTTTATGTATTCATGTTCAACCCGCTCGCCTTCACCAGTCCTTAATCGAGTAACCTAACTGAAATAATTTTTAAGCGATTGTGATATTAATTGTAATCGATCATTTTTTTGTTTTGTTTTGTTTGTTTTCAAGTGACATGTACAAGACTGCGCTGGAGCCGTCGGATGCCGCCCGGTCGACTTGAGCAAAGTTGAATATATAACGAAGGAAGCCTAGGTTTATGCGACCCAAATACGTCCCCGGTTGTTTTTCTTTTTCTTTTTTTTTTGTCATCGACGGAGCCGCTCATGCATGCTTGGTTCACCAGCATGCAGATGCCTAAAGCGACAATAACGTATCTTCGACGTTGAAACTAACGCACACGGCTTGGGGCCTGATTCACATGGTGCGATTTTTTTGCGATTTCGCAGCTGCGGCGTTCAGTCCCACAGCTTCCACCACGCAGCTGGGTGATCTGAAAGCAACCAACGCATGCCACATTAAAGAGTAATGAATTGTAAATAGAGTTAATTGTCTTAACAATATGCCTTGTTAATGACATTATTACCAAACCTTCAAAGTAAGTGAACAATTGGTGCAGAACACGGTGCTCTTATGTAAAGTGCCTTCATACACACGCGCGATTTTGTTTGAGTGGTGACATCTGAGCCATTTTTCCGCCCAATCGTTTTTTTATGCATTTTGAATTGCGCGCAATCCGGTGTCACTCAGCTCGAGCGCGTAGCTTTGGCTAATGTCACGCACCGAGTGCGCCAGAGCGTCACGCGCTGGCACATTTAGGGCAACAGTGGATGTCTTCACCCTGAGACAGACAGACATGTGGGCACCCAACTCTTATGCACCGTGCTCTGCACCAATTGTTATGGTAAAAGCTCGGAAAGACACTTAAGACGACTTATGTGTAGGAATGCGAAAGCATTCCTACACGCAGCGTATTCCTTCAAGTAGCGCGCCATGTCTTCCTTTTTCACATGGCGCTCCGGAGGCGAAATCACGCTCCCCCACTGCGCAGGTGCGGCGCCCGCCGCCGGCTCCTCGGCTTTCGTGACGATGTATATGCTAGGCTGTGCTTTTCTTTGTGTTTTATTGCTGAGGCGCGTCCGCTTTGACATTGAAGGGCCCCGCGGGCTTCCGTGACGAATCATCTGATATGACGCGTCACAGCCAATGGTAATTTAAGGCTCGTTTTGCTGCTACAAACAACGCCCGCTTCGTTCCATGGGACAATTAATGCTTTCGCATTAAAGTGTCAGTACTGCGAGAGCGCCAAATCCTTTTCTATCTTCATCAGTTTCGGTTTGCTCAATGTAAAACGTTGGCCAGCTTGATGACTTTTCTTTGTCATCATCCGCCCAGATTATTGGGCGTTCATCGGAATCGACATGTATGGCGTTTTTGTGGAATCCTTTTATACGGAGAGGTTAACAGATTAGCGACTGAATCGTTATTCCTTCCGTCATAAAGATCGCCCCTCTCCCATGCAGATCTGTACGTCCCGCGCTGCGAGATTCAAATTATAGTCCTAGCGTTTTACCGTAATTATGCAATGATCTGAATTCCTTTCTCTGCTACCTAGTAATTCGTGAATGTTTCAAAAGTAATTATATTACTTATATAGTAAACAAATTGTGTGAAATTGTGTTCAGTTGCGTAAACGATGTAAAACGTTTACATCATCCAGATATTTTTCTTTCGCAGGTCGTGTTGAATTAATTTACGGGTGCAGAAGAACACCGTGATCTGCACTAATTGTTCAATTACTTTGATGGTTTGGTAATAATTTCATATAATCAGTCATATTGTTAAGACGAGTAACTTTATTTACAATTAATTAATCTTCTATGTGGTATGTGCTCGATGCTTTCAGATCACCCAGCTGCGTACCCCGCCCCTTATGTCTTCGTCCTAATGATTAATGTTACAGACCCTTTTCATGGCGAACGCCACCAGGCGGTGCTCCAGTTTTTGACGTCCCAGAGAGCTTCCCGTTCTTAAAAAGAATGGACAAAGCCCACCTTAACACCGCGGCTTAAAATGTAGATGAAACATCTAGCCGCCAATCCTCCAAGTGAACGCCAAAGGTAAGAAGAAGCGCGAGATCTGTTCAAATTTTTAGAACATTGTTGAAAACCAACTGGTCTCCTCCAAGACGTTGACTTGTACATCCGAAAGCCCTCGTTATATCATTAGCTTTGTTCTCCGTATAGCATTTATGCTTTCAAGCAATGGTGACATAAGCAAGCTCGACATGCTTTCAAAGACGGAGTGACCGGAAGTCGCTTGGGACGCAATTGGCGGTTCATGTTTGTAAATAGCCCAGAATGGTATATAATACCCCTGCCATACGGTAAATTTTAATGTCATTTCCATCGAATGACATTATCAGGTCGGCCAATCGGCGCGCGCCACTCCTGGCTAGAGCACGATGGACGGGCACGACCGGGCTAACGCCACCATCGGCCCGATCGTGACGTCATCGCTTTGTCGCCATTTATTTCTACAGCTTAGCATTCATTGCGAAACTTTGCACCAATGCGGTGCACGCTTTTCACTGGAGTTGTTGTTTCAATTACATACATTTTCTCTTGGAAGAATATAAGAAGCAATGAGGGATCACGCTTGCTCGGGATTTCGGGGTTGCTGTGGAAATGTTACGTCAGTGAAGAATTCTCAGTTCTTGCTTGCTTTGTATCTAGCTGAGGCCTTCAAGGACTTTTACCATATAGGCAGCGTTTTTGAATAAACTTGAACTTTGTACAGCTATTGAATATGTTGAACTACTCGAAGGCTCGAATACTAGCTATCCGAAGGTCGAATCGAATTATTCGGTGAATCACTATTCAATGCGGATTCGAAATTCGAATATTCGCACCCCACCCCTAGATAATATATTTCAGGTGCAGATAAAAAGGCACCTTGCTTCTCTATAGCAACTTATATTTTCGTGTATTTTTAATGTACAGCTTGTTTCTCTTGGCAGCATGGCGAACGCGCCTTCTTTTTTTTTTTGTCATAAGGCGTTCCTTTACCGTATTATTTTGCGTAAAAGCGTTGACATTCCTACATAAAAATAAAAGCAAATAATATTAGAAAGTGATGAGGCTTTAACAATATTGACTTAAAACGAAAGAAACACACAAAAGGACGAAAAAGACGAAAAAATATATTTATGAATCGTACGTACTGAAGTAATTAAAAGAAACGAGCTACACAAAGACAGACTTAAAAAAGCAATCTAAAAACAGGGGGGGGGGGGGACCGCGCACAGCACGCACACTTTTCCTCTACCGCAGTAGGAAGATCACAGTCTCTCTTGAACTTTTATTGTATTCGTTTTCCTCCTCCAAAAAAACAATCCCAGGTGGAACAAAGCGTCTAAACCAGCGCAGCGCCCAGATGTGACTGTCACCACGCGGCCCATTTGTCAGCGAATTTACAAGGTACATCCACGCCGAGTTTCAGCAGCGACGCACAGTTCAAAACGAGGTCGCGAAAACGGTGCTGCTCCCGCGCCAGCTCACATTCGCACCTCCTCAAACAGCGCTGGAACTCGTCCAGCAAACAAAACAAAGGAACAAGCAAAGGGGTAGAATAAACAACCAGAGGCACACAACGAGACCCGGTACTTCACCTACGTGAGCACATACAATCGTGAAGAAGCAAGAATGAAACATCAGAAACTTCGGAACAAACGTTATACGCCGGAGATTCAAGTGCCGGTCCCGTTTCCAGCTCCACGCCGGAATCCCGCTTCACAGACAGGCCTTTCCAATCAGCGCTTAATAATTTACAAGTACTTGAACGAGGCTCCCTTGGCGACGAGGCCCTTTAATCCAGGCGCTAAGTCCGACCAAATACCATTTTTGAGCGGATGATTAGCGGCGCAAATCCCCTCGAGTACTGTTCGTTTGGCCAACCACCTCGTACACATATCGCCTACGTCTGCGGATGCCCGTAGCAAATGCCGCTTGGGCATGCGCTGCTAGTCTCCAAACTTGTTTTGTAGCTTCCCCGCTCCTTCCCTTTCCCCTTTTAAATCCCGAAAACTTCCGGTAGATGGTTCTAAGAGAGTTAAAAATACCAAGAAGAAGAAGACGCGAGACAAAAAGGTGGCGACGATCTCAAAACAAGGCGACAACCGGAGGCGGTTTTGGTGGAATATGAAGATTGAGAGGCAAACTGCCGCCGCTGCAGGAGTCTTCTCGAAGCATCCAGCGTTGTTTTTTACCAGGCGAGGTTGAAAGGAGAGCTCTACTCAAGAACACGATGGAAATACGGCGAAAGCCAACAACAACCGCCGCGCAGTGTGGCGAGAACGGACCAAATAGATTCTCTTGTCCACGCGAAACGTTTTACCCGTACACACGACCGAGATTTACATGGACGCGCGCCCGATCTGGGTAATAGATAGGTTCCAGAGTGTGGCGACGCGTCCGTTCCGCCTCAGCGAATTATCGTCGGACCAAGGGGAGGTATACGGCTTCGGGCCGCGTGAAGTCCCGCTTCCGCGGGTTGGATTTCTTTGGTCTGAGCGCGCCCTTGTGGGCCTAATGTCGCAGCTTAGCGTGCTGTCGTGGCGCTGCTGCTGGGACCTACGCAGTCGCCCCTGAGATTCAGAACTAAGAAGCGGCGGTCCCTTCTAAACCCGAGTCTACGTTCCAGGAACCAAAGGTGGCTTAGCCGAAAGCCTACTAAAAGATTCCGTGGTAAGATAAACGGGGGTTTTGCGGTATTATGCTGTCTGGAAGTTGGGCAGCCAGACTTACAATCGTAGGGCCCGCTTTGTTGACTTAATTTTGTCAAAACATGGTCACGGTAAGTGGACTTAGGGGCGCGAGAAAAACTACCATTCATTTGCTCGGGCGAGAGAGAGTGAGACCGCTGGAAAATACTTTCGTTTCTAGAGCATACATTTTTTCGTTTCGACAGATTATGACATCATGAAAAGTTTCTAACAAGCGCTGATTTTAAGAAGGAAATTGGGAGCGTGCAATTGGACTGTCAAACTTTCAGCCTATAAAGCCCTAGTCCGCCCAGTTATGGAATATGCGTCAATTGTGTGGGACCCATATTTAAAGAAAGATATAGAAAAAGTGGAGAGGATTCAGCGACTAAGTGCACGATTTATTTTTTCTGATTTTAGGCGCCTCTCCTCTGTTACTGAAATGTTGAATAGATCTGGGCTAGAATCTCTCGAAGCCAGGCGGAAATTTGCAAGATTAAGTTTTTTTATAAACTTTATCATCACGAAACTGGCTTAAGTAAAGACTTGTATATTCAGCCACCTCCTCAGCGCTCAGCAAGGCTAAACCACTCAAAAAATGTCAGACAATATGCTCCTAGAAATAATATATTTAAGTACTCCTTTTTTGTACGAACCATTGAAGAATGGAACTCACTGCCGTCAGACTGTGTGAACGCTTCAACATCCAATAGTTTTGACTCCTTTCTTGTAAACATGTTGTAACCCTCTCCTGCTAGGATGGTGAAAAACCATCCGCAGTATTTATTAAATAAAATAAAAATAAATAAATAAATAAAAACAGCTAACTTATAATTCGTGTCTTTCGTTCGTTCACTAATTTGTTTTCGATTACGTCCATCCGCTTCCAGAGTGACTCTCGGAAACAGCTGTAGCTGAATGGATGGTGACAAAATTAGTCTTGCGAGTGATAGATTTTGCTGTTATTATCACTAAAACTTCCGTCTCATAGTGTCCAGCTTGAGAATGTGGGTTTTAATTGCTTTTTCTATGTTTATTTTTATTTTTATTTCATAGTGGCGTGCACTTTACGGCAGCCCGTGTCACAAAGGATCGGGCGATACCTGACAGCTAGCCGAGTTTGATTGCGGGGGCCAACCAATGGGAGACGAGGCCTATCGTGATGCCTCAGTGCCTTATTGCGAAGACTACTCACTATGACCAAAGCCGCCAAGCAAGGACTCGGCAAAGGTAGACCTTTCAAAGAAGTCAACTGGCGGTCTCTCCAACATGGCGCCGACGACACCTATAGACGCTTTACACACGCGCCAGATTGAGCCGCCATAGCCGACCTTCTCTTGTCTTACCGAGATGCCAAGCCACTGAAACGGACGTTTCCGAGCCTTTACACAGGCCTATGCTGGGGAGAAGGACGTAGTAGCCCCTAAATGGCAATAACCTGCACTGCTGTGGTAAGGATAGAGTGAAGCGAATGGAATAAGAGGAAACAAAAACTGAAGGTCGGTTACGGCGGCGCCCATGCACAGCTGCTGTAAAGCGTCTATACTTCGTTTCAGATGAAGTCCAGACTCAGCTGATGTTACAAGCGCGAGCATGTGGCCCTGAGCAGTACTTGCACTGCATGAGCGCGTGTGCTTGGCAGGGACGCGGAAAGCGTCCCTGCCAAGCATGGCTTGTGGCACCAATGCTCCGGCTAGTCCCCTGTGAACGTTTCACGTTCACCTCGTGCTCTTCCCGCGTCACGCGGTGCCAGCGCTGCCCAGTTTGCTCCGCATGGACTATTTTTAGCCGCGCATGCTAAAAGCGCGAGCTAGCTGCTTTGAATGAATCTTCGGCGGCTGCACTAGCGCTCGTGCAGCGAGTGCTACAGTCAAGGCAGTCAAGACTAGCCGCTCGCGCTTGCACAACCTTCGCAGTTAGTCCATGCTAAGGTGAGACGAAGTATAGCCCAGCCAGCTCATCTGTCGAAAAATGCCAAGTTGGGTAGGGTAGTCTTTGATTTGGGCTTCTGATCCGCGGTGCAGTAATTTCTACGTGATTTCGTGCAAGACATCACAAAGTAAGAAAAATATCTTACGCATTGACTTGTTTACTTTTTGTGAATTAAAAAAATAATTGTTTGGCCTAAACGTTTAGCAGACCCTCTCTTTCAAGACAGAGGTTGACGAGGACGTCTGCTAGAAAGGTAGCAACGCTTGGCGATTGATTTGTGTGATCAATACGATAACAATTCAAAAGTGACTGGATGTTACAGAATACCGTTTCAGTGCACAAAAAGTTAGGGCTCAAACTAGCTGGCGATGGTTGAACATATTTTCAGACAAAACCCCGAGACTGGAGAAAAAGCGAATAACTATGTTGTGTTGTCCTTCGTGTTTTTTTTTTTTTATCAGTTCAGGGGTTTTGTTTTAAAATACTGTTTCGCAGGAAGGCGCTGCGTATTTGTTAAATTAAAGTGCCTGGATGAAAGCTGTGCCTACAGATAACGGTATTTTTCGAGGTGCCGACTAAGTTAGGTTGAGTAGATCGTTCCGATAACTATACTGGCTACTTTGCCGTGCCTTTGGGGATGCATACAATATCGTTATCAAAGTGTAAAAAGTATCTGAGTGCTTTCATCCCAATATAATCACGGTATTGGGGTCGAGATGTTGATTTTTATGAAAAATATATAATTTTGGGGTCTATTTGATAAATGAAAAAAGGAGTTAACAGCCAGCTTGGTGTTTTTTTTTTTTTTTTTTTTTAGTTATTTACTATTGATGGGGCCGAGGCCAGAACTGACGTTTCTCTTACCTGCCGGGGATCGCAAGTTTGGCCGCTCGCTATTTGGTCACTTCTCAAGCAATTGCACTCGGACTCTTCTCTAACACTTTCAAAATAAAGTTTATTGTGCTAAATGCAAAAAAAAAATTATTTAAAATAATAAAACAAAATTTCTGACAATCTCCCGATGATGATTTTCGGCAAAGTTTTGCAAGCTCTTACGTCAGGCCTACTGAATATATTTTAATGACCTTGATACCACTAGAAAGTTTAAATATAGTTATTTATATTTCATGTAAATTCAATATTATATGTGCAAATTCAAATCTGTTGTGCAACTTTGCTTAATTATTTTTTATCAATACCAAGGTATGATCGTGATCTATCATGAAGTGCAAATAAATTATGGTATTTTATGTATATAACAGTAAATAAAGTTCGAATATGTGCGTTGGAAAACGGCAAGCTTTGTTGCGGTCTAAAATAATTTTTACTTCGGATTGCGCGCTATATGTCACGTACTTTCTTAAGCTTATGTGTTAAGTATTCATTTGAGGTAAGTATCTATATCTATATTAACGCGACAATATTGTCCACAATATCGCCTATGCCAGGACGCTGTTATCACGCACTACTGACAAGTTTCAAGCTTCATTTGCAGTCATAAGAAAGAAAATGCTATATGTGCTATCTATATTTTCTGATAGAACACAATCATATCTTCTTACTAGTAAAACACCAAGCAAATAAAAAAAATATTTTTAAGAAAAAAGGTTTTAAGTTTGGGTATTTCAAATATTTCCACATTCGAATATACAGCATGTCCCCCAGGATATTTAGTTACTTTCACAGCAAAAATAAACTACACATTGCCGAACGTTTATTGTCCGCCCAAATTAAGCGCTAGCGGTCTGAATCATAAGCCAAAGTTTCAGCACTAATCGTTATCTTCTTCAAGAGTTAATTAGTGACTTTTTTTTCATTTCACTGGGAAAATGAGATCCATTTTCGCTTGTTTTCGCGCGTTTTCGTTAACTAGCGTTATTGAGCTCTTTGTATTCGAGATCTGTGTCGGTTGCCATTTTCCCATTAAAAAATTCTGAAAATCTCGTATAATAAATAAAGTAACGGTTAGTACTGAAACTTTGGCATCTGGTTCGAACAGTTAGCGCTAGAAATGAGCGGAAAATGAGCGTTAGAGAATGGGTAGTTTATATTTAGGGTGAAAAATAGCCTGAACAACTTTTTGAAGGACACCTATGTATATAACGGATTTTTTTTTGTACAAATACATTTTGAGTTTATATGAACTGACAGGATTAGCTCTTTGAGCTTTTTGATGATATTAAGATTCTTGAAATATACCTTATGTACGTCACATCTAAGACTTGTCGAACTTTGGCAAACGTCATTGAAAAGAGAAAGTTCAACTTTTCTTTTCAAAATTTTTCTATTTTTAAAATTTATTAAGCGCCATAAAATCTGTTTTGAAAGTGTCAAAGAAGAGATCTAGTGCAGTAGTGTGAAAAGTAAAAAAACAAATAGTGAGCGGTCAAACATGCGATCTGACAGGTGGAACAAACATCAGTCATATATCGCCTTGGACACTTCAATTATCAATCAATTAAAAAAATGTATGCCAACATTGCCGTTTGCGCGGTCGTTCATTTCAAGAATTGCCACAATACATGTCGTTCTTTTTTAAATTAATTGTGCTTATTCGTGGGCCTACTGGTCGAACTGCGTGGTGAAACCTTGGCTCCCCGATCGTTATCGAGTTATCTACCTTACTTCCCCGAATGAAAGTCAACGTTTTTTCTGGACAATCTTGGCGTGTAAATACGGTGTGTTTGGGGGAATGTCACGCTAAATCTTCGCAAGGTTGAAGCTAGTTTTGCGCGGCACTGCATGCGAGAACCGGCTTTCCCATGTCGCCATGTATCTCTCCTGGTGAGGCTCCTAACGGTGTATTCACAGTTCACTGGGCGGAAATTTCTTACACAGAGAGGAGCAAACGTCATCGCTCTTCGAGGTCACTTGCACCACATGACGGATGCTTGCTAATCCCCGTACTTCGCCGAGAGCCGTGGATTGCCCCCATCGTTCCCGAGCGAAAAGAAGATGGCGTCGAGCGACAAGTTCGATGGTGTGTGCAAAAAGCATGTGGCAAGCTTGAAGTCGTCTGACATTACTCTTGTGGCGTATTTCACACGACGGAGATTTTCTCCAGGTAGAGGAATATACGTTACCGTATTTTGAGATTATGTGGCTCATGTCACGGACGCTTGCTAAACTCCCTACTCTGCAGGGAGTCGAGGACAAACTGTTCCCTTCCTACAGATCGTCCCATTGCTCCGGCGAAAAAGGAGGATGGCGTCGAAAGATGAATTCAATTAGTTTGATTATGTGCGCGAAAACCATGGTGGATGCTTGAAGCCGCTGCATTCTTAAATCGACAACGTCAAAGTTGGCAGTCCGGACGCTACTTCCACTTCCGTCGATGGCAGAAAAGATTTCAAGACGTTTACAAATCTCTCCAATGCGAAATTAGAGCACAGCTCTTGAGGAAGAGGGGAGGGTACGGAGGGAGGGTATGCACCTCCTCCTCCTCCGTACCCTCCCTCCTCCTCTTTTCCTCCGCCTCCTCCTTCCCTCCTCTCCACCTCCTCTCCCCTCCTCCGTACCTCTTCTTCTTCTCCTCCTCCGTACCCTTCCCTCCTCCTCCTGCGTACCCTCCCATCCTCCTCCACGGTACCCTCCCCTCCTTCTTAAACCATACACTCCCCTCCTCCCAGTTTCCACGCTAAATTTAGCTGGAAAATTGACGCCACGTGACCTCAACACAAATATAGTTTCCCCGCTAGTTTTAGCGGAGAAAATGACGTCACATGACTTCGTGCCAAGTCACCCATGAAGTAATTCAGTTTCTCTATTAGATTTAGCGGGAAAATTGACATCATGTGACCTCAACACCAATTCAATTTCCCGCTTAATTTAGCGGGGCGGTTACGCCGATGGCGACAGCGACGCCGCGAAACGCGGAAATGGGCGCCTAAGAGCTGCGTTCTAGAATTAATCGCAATGTCAGACTGTCAACCTTGGCGCAGTTGGTGCAAGATGACGATGACTCCAAGCTTCCATCATGCTTTTTACACACAACGTCGAAATTGTCATGCGACGCCATGCTATTTTCTCGCCGGAACGGTGGGACAATCCCCAACTCTCGGCGGAGTGGCGTAATGCGGGAATTAGCAAGCATTCGTGAGGCGGCGAACGTGACCTCGAAACGCGATGACGTGTGCTGCTCTCTGTGTAGAAAACAGCCTTTATGCGAATACACTGTAATTTGTTGTTGGAGGTTTAGGCAGCGGAAAGTTAAACTACCCCAAGAGGCGCCTGGTGTCTCCGATGTGGGCGAGAAATTTAGCACGCCGGTACGATGCTCAACCAGATCGAAACGGGTGGCGGTGTACTTCGAGTCGACGATTCCTGGGTTCTGCGGCACAATTTTTCACTCCGCATTATTCTCCTTGTGTGTTTAGGTTTAAAGCCAAGTGTGCTAATGAACAAGCGCTGGCCTCGTTCAGCAGTTGAAAGAACCATGGCCGGGCTAGAGTGAACAGGTGCAACTTCCGGCCTTTGCATGAGGAGTGGTTGCTCCCTGTGGCCGCAGCTCGAAGGGGTCGCTGTAACCGTACCCTCCCTACAGCGCTTTAATTCCTTCTGAGCCGGACGTCCACCTCACCGTGTTGGCCTCTTTGCTCCAGGGTTGAGTTGGAGAAGGTTCTGGAGTAATTAGGCACAGAGGTCACGAGGCCGTCAGCCTGCAGGGACTTAAGTAGAAAGCCTCTTCCTCTTCGTCTCCTCAATAAACGAGTTTCTATAAACAAGCGTTTAATTATTGTAAGCCGAAACCTAATTCAAATGCCTCACTACAGTTATTTCAGATGCGCATATTGGCACACATTTTC
Source organism: Ixodes ricinus (assembly GCA_037355805.1). NCBI lineage: Eukaryota > Metazoa > Arthropoda > Arachnida > Ixodida > Ixodidae > Ixodes > Ixodes ricinus. The sequence continues at coordinate 299,835 of JAZHYW010001535.1, read as the reverse complement.
AATGGCAGTGATCGGGGAGCAGTTGTTCGGGATGGCTCAGGCAGAATTGGGCAATGTAATGGTTGAGCCCACACGCGGCTAAAACAAGTTGTATTGCTCTTAGGTGAGAGTGAAGACCGGTAGTTAAGCCGCTTTCTAGCCTGGCCATTGGATAACAATGCAGGGCTGCACTGATCATGTCGCTCAATTTTATTTCACAACACTGATAGCGGGCACTTGCAGGAACAAAAGAGAAGCGCGAGGAAACTTCACGATGTTGTGATCCAGGCTGCTTATCATTAGTTGCAAAGGACCAGAGTCATGGTGGGTGTAAAAAGCACAGGGGAAGCTTGGAGCCGTCACATTATTAATCTAACACCGTCAGAGTTGATCGTCTGACATTATTATTCTTAAATCAATAAACTAAACAAATATTAATCAAAAGAAAGACGACCTAGGGAGGGTTTATCCCATCGTGCAGCGCTTTTGGTAGCGCACTTGCGTGAGTTCGACCGAGTGCGACTGCAATGGCTTGCGACGTCCATCTTTTTACGGGTTGCTACCGCAACGGTGCCGTTGTAAGCGGCTTAAAACCCCGTCGCCATAGCAACCCGTAAAAGGATTAACGTCGCAAGGCGTTGCTGCCGCACTCGGTCGAACTCACGCAAGTGTGTGAACCGCCCTTTACGGTGTTTTCAGACTTTCTTCCCGAGCGTCATAGTTGAGTCGCAACAGCTGGCTTTCTTTTTTACCTCACTGAGATGCCCAGCCGCTAAAACGGGTAATAGGGAGGTAACCCTAAGACAATATTTTGGACATAAAGCGGTTGTGTGTATAACTATATAATCTGTCTCGCGACCAGATGAATGAAGCGAAGCGTACCAAAGCAGAGCAAGAGATAGTGAGTTTCAGTCATGGCTGCGCCACACTCTAAAAAGCCCGTGCGTCTAATTTTCCCGCACAACACTCGGGAGACAATCACCGTAACTAACGGAGGTACCTTAGCGAATGACGATGCGTAAACGTATGTTTAGACCAAAAAACGCACTCTGAGTTGTGACATTAAGCAATGCAAACGTGACGTTTTGCATTGCCTTATGTCACAACTCACACTGCGTTTTTTGGTCTAAACATATGTTTCGGCATTGTCATTCGCTGAGCTGCCCCCGTAAGTTGCGGTGATAGGCTCTACGAGTGTTATGCGGGAAAGTAGACGCACGGGCCTTTTTTAGAGTGCATGCACATCAAGGGGCGATACAACGAATTTCGTACTTTGCGCAAATACCGCTTAGAACGGATCCCAGACGGGAATGACCTGTGAAACACCCGTTCGTTTTTCACCACAAGCAATCAAAGTCGCGGAAAAAATTAAAAAAAAAAAAACTAGCAGCGTTTATTCCCTCAGTTCGCCGCCAGAACAACCGGCCACATGACGAAACAAGCGGCCACGTGATCTGGAGCGGATTATATGTTGCCAATGCCGATCATAGTCACGCGCTGTGGTTGGCAAGGCACAGGACCCGCGATGAGTTCCAGACATTGTTATGGTTATAGGCTGTTGTCGTCATTGCAGCGATTGGACAAGGGCCACTACCCGAATGCTTCTCGAGCTATCGATTACCACGAGCCCACAACGAGTGCCCAGCAATGCCCGGGTCCAATCTATGAGCCGCATTCAAATATCGTCACTGGGCAGTACTACGACCGCCCGGCTACGTCATTAAGTTTGCGAAGGAGTGATTGAATGAAAAACACTCGCTTTAGTCCTTGAAATTACGCTGCAACAACGGAGCGTCTTGGCCGGTGATGTTGCGTGCGAGTATCCTTGAGTTCCCACTAGTGCCAGTAAGCTCCTGTAAAGCAGTTCTTCAATTTTGGACACAGTTCAACATATGGCACGATCGACCATAAAAACTCAAAAAAAACCTGCTATTATGTTTTTTTTTGTGACTTTAGACAAAACTGAGCAACGGTTACTGAAATGAGTAGCTGGTAATTTGTATACGCGATAATAATCTATTTTGTTTTCACTATCATTATTTTTCAAGCGGAAAAAACATATACTATATAATTTTTTTTAATTCTTTGTGTGTTTAAAGAAGGTGGATATTTCACTGGAGTTAATTTTTTTTTCAGAAACATTAAACTTAAAATTTGGAAAAGGAGCCACAATATGCAAATGAGCATACATTTAAGTTTGCCTGCCAGAAGGTTGAATACCTTGTGTTGAAAAAAAAAAAAAAACGAACGGCGGTGCATTTGTATTACGAAACAATGTTTGCCTATTTTTGCCATTTTTATTCATTTTCACGCGAGCCTTACAACAAACATTAAGAAACAATCTTAATAACATTTGGCACATATTTTCAGGCTATACCCATTAATACTTGTTACGAATTTCAGACATAAAATTTGAGCACTTGTCGAGGAAAATGATCGTGAATTAACTCCCATAAAGCCTATTTCGCAACAAATATAGCTCACAATATAAGATTACAATTTTAAAAAGGGCCACATATGCAGAGTAGGCACTATTTATCTACACCTCTTAAAATTTAAACAAATTCGGTCGAAATTAAACTCTGCCCATTTGTACTTCCAAACCATGTACGTTCAAAAACGTCACTTTCCCAGCGAGCAGAATTTTTAATTGAATTATCTGTTTTTATATCAAGATGAAGACATTTTCTATTCTAGATATTCGCATATAAGAAATATTTTTTTAGGAAGCAACGAAGCATGAGAAGTGCGATTCAAATATCTGCTTATACACTCTAAGAAATAGGGAGTGTATGAGGGCACACCTCTTGTCTCATATATAGCACCCCAAGAAAAACAATTCGACGTTCAGTCCACAGATGTCGAACCGACGATACTAACTTTCAAGAGCGGCTTGATAGTCGACCGATACAACTTATTAAAAAAGCTGTTGTACGCATTAACGGCTACAGTAAGAATCAAGGTTTTTTTGGCCCTGCTACAAAACCTGTGTTTTTTCCTAGTTTTTGATATGCACATTAGCTATTTAGTACGTTATATCCAACACCTATCAAGCCGCTCGAAAAAGTTGGTATCGCCAGCTTGACTTCAGTAGACTGAACGTCCAAATGTAGTTTTGGGGTGTTACATATGGGACAAGGGGTGTACTTCTATACAAACCCTATTTCTAAAAGTCTATCGTCATTTTTTCATGGCCGTCGTGGGGCGTCAGCCTTAACTACAGAAATAGCTCCCCGGCTGCCCTGCAGAAAAGTAGACACTGGAGCAGTTTTAATGCGGAATGCATTCTAATGGAAGCAACACACCGACGCAGGTTTGGAACATAGGGGATAAAAATTGGGACAAGCCATTTTGAAAGACCAATGCTTGCCTGCTGAAACCCGAGCGTTGTGCGATGAGCTGGCACTTGGCACGGAACGACCTGTTTTCGACAGCCGTTGAGCCCGAGAGTGGCGACCCCTATGGGTCGCTGGAATCGCGAATAGTACAGGGACATGGCCTCCCAGATTCTTGGAGCGCAAAGCTCCTCTCTAGCCATTCTATTCATTGCGAGAGACTACGGGGAAAAAATGACTCGAGGCTGTTTCTGCCGCGCGGTGGCGCTACGAACAGGGCCGAGAATCATCATCATGGAGCTTGCTTGTATAAGCCCTATGCCGCGTGCATACGTTAAACGTTTCAGATGCCAATGCCGTCTCTGTATATATGCCATACGCTTCTTCCTCTGGGAAAACGGGCGTTTGGAAGGGCCGGAGAGACAAGGGACTCACAACGATGTCAAATATTCCGAAGAAAAAGACAGATGGGTCGTGTTTTGTGCCGGGGTGCAACGCGCGTTATAACACATGCAAAGGAAACACTCCTTGTTTCGGACGTCGAGCGACGCCTCTCCGTTCGCGGAATGGAATCGCCTGATTCCATGAAATAATTCTACTGCGTCAAGTCATTGCATTTTTTCAAGTGAGGAAATCAATTCAGACATTTCCTGGTCTATTAGCTTTGGCTGAGAATGCAGAAGTAAAGAAAAGCTGGGTTTCATTAATCCATGTTACACAAAAAAGATGTATTGATAGCGGGACAAAAAGTAGGTACTTAAAGGTCTGCAAAATGTACAGCTGCTCAAAAATAATTGAAATAGCTTTGCCACTAAAGTGGAGAGGAAAGCATCGCATATTATATCATCCTCAAACTTCGCTTTCCTTATGTTCGTATTAAGGTGAGATAGACAACTATTCTCCTATAACAGCAAAAACGAAAACAAAAAATGGAGAAGCGAGATTATGTAAGTAACTGACCACTGCAAGTCACATTCTTTCGCAGGGGTGTGAGATATAGGATGGAACTTATTCTTACTTACAACCGAGCAGACAAAAAACAAACGAAGAATGCGACCATTTTCACACCGAATAAAGCACCTCTGCTGCGACCGCCAGGCCTCTGTCAGCCGTCGGATGCCCGCGCTCTAGAGTAATCTATACAGTTACTCTACCGCGCTCTGCCCCACAGCGCCCTCACCGGCCTGCTTGCACATCGCGACACACTGACGGCCGACACCTCCGTATTCTAGTGCACCTTAACGACTTTAATCATGGTTCTGCCATGGCCTCCTCTACACACTTTTCCAAAAAACGCTCCTAGGCCGCCGCCATGTTGCTGATGCTGATGCGGCTGATGCGACTCTCGCACCCTCTATCAGCAAGAAATATTTTGCCCCCTCTCTTGGACTGTGAAAACCCGCTCAGCGCGATTCTCTATCTATGTTTTGCCATTTTGCATTCGACGTTTTCTGGCCTTTCTTGAAAGTTTCCACTTAATTTTTTTATGCGTGCTGCGCAGTGCGTACCCTTTTTGTGTTATCACCCACTGTGAGAAACAGGGCTGGTAAGTGCCTGACATTCAAGCTTTTCTGCTCAACATTCACGGGAAACGAAGGAGAGGAAGGACGTCAAATGGCCGTCGACGCGATTTTGCGAACAATGGCTACGTTTACATGGATGCGACTGCAGCGCATCGGATCCAGTTAAGGAATCCAATCGGTCCATGTAAACGGCTCGGATCGGATCGGATCCGATCCGATCCAATCCGCTGGGACGGTGTGGTTTGAGATGGTCAATCCGAATCGAGACTCTCCATGTATATGCTAGCGGATCAAATCAAGTGCTCGAGCGAGGTATATCAGGGGAGTTGCGTTGCATGCCGCTAGGCAACCCGGAAACCTCGGAAGCAATCGAAAGGTTACGAGGTATATGTTGTGACCCTTCGACACGAGGTGCCGCTACTGGTCGATCCGAATCCATGTAAACGCAGTGGTTGAAGTGGATCCGATTCGCTAACTGGATTCGATGCGCTGCTGTCGCGGGCTACGTTTACATGGATGCGACTGCATCGCGTCGGATCCAGTTAACGAATCGAATCGGTCCATGTAAACAACTCGGATCAGATCGGATCGGATACGATCCGATCCGCTGGGTTTGAGATGGTCAATCCGAATCGAGACTCTCCATGCAGCGGATCGAATCGAGTGCTCGAGCGAGGGATTACGGGAGCTGTGCTTTGCATGCCGAGGCAAACCGGACACCTCGGAAACAACCTGAAGGTCACAAGGTTTGCGTTGTGATCCTTCGACACGAGGTGCCGCTACTGGTCGATCCGAATCCATGTAAACGTAGTGGTTGAAGTGCATCCGATTCGCTAACTGGATCCGATGCGCTGCTGTCGCATCCATGTAAACGTAGCCCAAGTAAACGTAGCCAATGACAACTGTTCTCCCCCTCTCAGAAATAATCCGCGCAGAGTCCTCTCCAAAAATAGTTGTCCGGGTTGGGGTGGGAAACGGGTCAGTCGCGTTCGTTCCTTTGCCTTGGTGCTGTTGTGAAAAAGGAAGCTCTATCCAAAAAGTGCCCGAAAACGAAGTCAGCTTGGATTCCGTCCGATCGTCAAGATGTGACGGTCGTCGACTGTGACTGTGTTATATGAGATCTTTCTCAAATAAATTATTTTCAGATAACGCTGCATCATGTGGTCCGTACCACATATTGTTCTAATGTTAAAACTTTCTAAATTGTATGTCCGTGTCCTGTCCATCGCTAAACACGTTATTTGTGAGCGTGAAAAATGCATGCCTTTCGGCTATCTTCTGTTGTAATTTATTTTCGACAGCTAAGCGCTTTGTCATTTGACACGCGGCTAATCGGGCGGCGCCGTCAAAACTTATTGTAGAAAAAAAAAAGAAACGACAACTAACATTCCAGTCGCATTCGTTCTGTCGCACGCGTACCCCAAAAGAATAGTGTACAAGGTTTTTTCGCTTTTTTTGCTTTTTTCAAATTAGGTACAATGCTTTCTCAATGCCCTCGAGAAAATACATGCACCATGAAACAGAAAATATAGCGGGAAAAGACGAGAATTTAACCGCCAGCAGCGTTTGGAACTGCGCCTACGCAGGCTGCGCCTATTGAGATCACAGTCCACTCGGTTACGGTTAGCAGGGACGCCGGTGACAGTCTAGCCTCAAACTCAGTGACTGGGCTCGAAAACGGTTTGTTGCCCTGGGGTCGAGTGTTTCTTGGAAAGGTGTATACTGACAAAGCCTGGCAGATCGCCACGAGACGCGGCCGCCGAAAGTGAAAAGGTAGAGCGGCAGACAAGAGGCATGTAACGGGAGCCCCGCTGCGGCGTGACGCCGAAACACGCTTGTCCCGAGCGATGGAATGTCCGCTCGTGCTTCTCGCGTTCCTCGGGCTACCGCTTCTTTTCTCGTCGGGTTTGAAAACCACGTTTCGGGTCCCCGCCGCTGCAAAAACTGTGCGCTGACTACCGGCTTCCCGGGAAACGCTCTGTGCTACCAGATCCTCGCGCTCCAAATCTGCGACCGGGCACTGTATGGCTCCGTCATCGAACTGCTGGGCTTTGTGAGTATAGAAGAGGCTATAGTTGTGCGAACGTGCGAGACGCGTACTACGATCGAATGCTGCGCCGCCATTTGCTTTCAACAGGCTGCACGGGCACGCACTCATGCACTGCCGCATTTGTCGCTACTTGTAAGTTGTAATGCCCGAGTCCCGAGTCGCACTCGGTCAAACTCACGGAGTGTGTGAATCGCCCAAGGGTGGTTGACACACTGGCGTGAGTCCGACCTAGTGCAACTCTAACGACTTCCGACGTTAATCATTTTACGGGTTGCTAAGGCAACGGGGTTTTAAGCCGCATTTTAAGTTTCGTTTCCAGGCCAAGGCTTCGCCGCACTTCGTTATTCATGCCAGTCCCCCGTTAGAAAGTGATCGGAACACACGTAACCCTGGATCCTGTCGAAGTCGTCCGGGCCATCGCGGTCCATGGCTCGAAGCCAAGCCGCTCTCGCTGTGGATCGTCCGGCAACTTATGAAACCGAATGTCGTTCGCTCTATCGTACCTTGTGTTGCACTGTCTCACAACGCAGGCGGTCGGCATGGTGAGTGCTGGAGCGCGCACACAACACACGCCGAAGACGCCGAGCACACGCCAGAACCTAAACCGTCCGCGCACAGAAAATGCGCAGCGACCAGCAGACGACACGAGCCTACGTTGCTATGGTTGCCGGACGACGGAAATCTCGGATGTGTTTGAAAACGAAACTTATCAGCAATCATGTGATATTGGACATCCGAATTGGTTTTAGAACGGCAGTAAATTCGTCACTATTTCCATAACTTCCTTTTTATTACTGGAACACAAAATAAAGTAGAGTAGATCTTCAACCTTACGCAGGTATTTTTGTAACGCTTTGTTGCTCAAGCTGGCGAACATTGTCACATGGTCGTTCCGGGCACCCCAAGAAACACGATTTTCAAACATTGTTTACAAAATGTGAACGCAGTATTTCGCCGCGATATCTAGGATTCAGGATCTTTGAAGTCTCAAAACTTTTATGCAATTACGTCTGGGCATATCTATTTCCTTTGCACGAACCGTTTGAGTTACTATGGAGATTCTGGACAAGCGACTGGTCAGAATATTAGCAGAAATATTGTAGGCCTTCAGTCAGTAGCGTCACGAGGGTCAGCGGCACCCGGGGCGGTAGCCTGCCGCGACACCCCCCCCCGCTCGCGCGTGGCCCGCCGCGACTCCTCCCCCCTTGTGACGCCACTGCCTTCAGTACAACGAGCAATTGGACTGACGGATTTTAATTTGTCTGGGCCTTTGGATGCTGGAATGAGAGCTGAGTGCCTTTGAAAATGATGGAGGCGGAACCTGGGTCCCAAGAGCCTCGTACGATACAGCGTGCAGCTCATGGCATAGCAGTTCACTGTGCGTCATATCGTTCATGTTCGAAAGCTGATCACTCACTCTCCGGTTTTTCATCCGGCCCGCTCCGTCTCCGTTTAGCGGCGATTTGGCCCGCAGCAGCGAAAAGGTTGCCCACCCCTGCCTTCATCCATTGGTCGCATCGTTTCCTCGTCCGTTTGGGAAGAATAAAATGTGAACCTTCCGTTCCCCGGCACAGTATCTCCAACACCTCGGCACACAACACCTATAAGGCATTGGCCCTTACATTTCCTGTAACCACTCTTGTCGACAAGGAGCGAAGTGAAAAGCAAGGCTCTTGTCTCGTCTCCGCACATCCTGTGACCTTCTATATATACGTCGCAAATCCTTTGCCTTGCTTTTCTTTGATTGCGAGCCGTCTGGTGCCTGATAAAGTGGTCGCCGCGTCGCGTAATTTTTTTTAATTTTTTTACTTATATTTATAGTTTGTTTCAGCTTAAGTTCAGACGCGGCCGACGCTACGAGCTGATGGCACCAATCGACAGCGTCAACGAACTTGCGGTCCGCATCAACGTTATTAGAACAACTCAGTTCTGGAACTCCGCTCCGGAGGGGGTCCCTTTGCGTGGCGCCTGTTAGAGGGCGCGCGCTCCGCATTAATTCTCGCTATCATCATCATTGACGGCGTGGTTCTGGCTTTTCTAACGAATAACAGCAGCAGAAAACTTTCAAATTGTTTCTGCTGCTCTTTGCAGTCACATTTTTACTTTTTACTGGCGAAAGGACAAAAACTAACCCAAAACCATGCTGAACCTCGAGAGGAGTCGGGACTCAAAAGCAGCCGCGGAGCAGTAGCAGACGAAAACGCGTGGATTAATGCAGCCGGCAGCGCCACCTAGCTGCAAAAAAATCGGACACGGTTTCGGACCCCTCCAATGTACAGCGTCTATGGGAAGTTCCATAACTAAGTTGATCTAGTAACGGTGCTCCGCATCTTAAATACGGAGCGAAAGTTCGTCTGCTTCTTGCGCAGGAGTTGCGGTGACGTCAGAAAGACGCCGAGCTCTGATTGGCTTTGATTGAAAGGATAGTGGGTAGAGCTCGCTGCTAGATGCCTTGAGGTCTACCCACTATATCCTTCAATCAGAACCAATCAGAGCTCGGCGTCTTTCTGATGTCACCACAATCCCTGCGCACGAAGCAGACGAACTTTCGCTCCGCATAAGCCACGCTTAGAGTATCGACACCCCGACCCCCTGATTTTCCTCTGGGTACCGCCATATTGGTGCGCTTAGTGCAGAGTGAGCTGATTAGAACTTTTGCTAAATCACCCGAGCACCAAGGAGCATGCTGCGAGCGTAGTTACACGCGCTGGACGTGCCGGCGTCTGCAGCAGTAAGTGTTCCAAAGCAAAAGCCTAAAACAATGGCATCTTGCACGCGCGTTCGTCAACGCTTTATTTTGGTCATTTACTTCAAATCATTTATACCGGGAAGGCGAGCGCGTGAGGCGCGTGTACTACCTACATTCCCAGCATTCTCCTTGATGCTTGGGTAATTTAACAATAGGTCTATTGACGATCAAGTTTGGAACGTCTCCAGTCTTACATTTGCTCGATCGCACGCGCAGCAAGAACACCGTCTATGGACGATAATGTACTACGAAGAACCGGAAGTTTATAAAAAAAACGGGCTGACCGAACGCCGCTCACGAATTCCGAAATAGAAGAATGGGATTATTACGGGGTGCCGCTAACATGTGTTTCTTTTCTACGTGAGATGTCCGTCTATATCTGCCACATTGTCTTAGTGATACGGATCATTGTAATGCCAAGACCGACTGCATAACCTTTGTACTATTTGTTTGCACGTGATCTGAGTATGTTTTTTTTACGTGAATACGGAAAGACGAGAAAAATCGAAAATTCATCAAATGCCAACTTCAGATATTGTTTCGTTGAAACGCTTGCGATGCAAGAGAAAATAGAAAGTTTATTTTCCCTTTAGAGACTATTCTTGCCGCTGCTTGTACGCTGCTTGTCAAACACTGTTTAACCTTTGTGAGGTTCAGCATTATTGCGTCGAAACCCATGCAATGAATATGTACGATCTGTAGTTGGTTATTTTCGCTACATATGTGAAACAGAACGAGCAAAATGTTGACGACTCCAGTGTACAAGTGAAGGTACCCGTTATCGTCTTACTCCCATGGCTTTCTGCTCGCTGTCCAACTCGTCACCGCGGTACTAGAATGTGCCCAATTCGTCACCGGTCACCGTTAACAGAGTACACAAAATCCCTGCCATTAAAAAAACAAGAAAATACTAGAAATTTGAATGCTAGGCTGTTGAAGCGAGTTTTCCTGGTGTGTGTTAATGAACCATATTCGACGAAAGCGATTTGTGAGATTCGGGTAGAAACGATTTAGGTGTTTTAACGTTAAATCCCAGCGTGCAAACTACGCGGTCTTCCATGCGCCAATTGACCGTCTTATGTCCTAAGAAAAAAAAAAAATCTTGATTATAAAAAAAAAAAAACGTTGCACTGCATATTATATATATATATATATATAAAAACATTTTTGCTTTTTAGGTGGCCGCAAGGAAGGCACCTGCTCTCCTTACGCAGCATGCCTCTGGTGGATTGTGGTTCAGTTTGACAAGGAAAGCTCTCTCTCTCTCTCTCTCTCTCCACAGCGTGACGGAATGAACATTAAGGCCACAGCATTTATGAGTGCTCGGCGGCGTTAATATGCTTCGTTTCACTCCAAGTCCGACCGCAGTTCAAGCTAGGATCTCATGGAGCCCAGAGCCGCGTATAGAGATAGTGACGAAAGCCACAGTGGAGCGGCGAAAGCGGCAGCGCCGCCAGCGCCGCATGCATATTCCCCCCGTGAAGAACTTGCGTAGTAAGAATGCGCTGGGAGGACCTGAAAAATTCGCGTAGCGCGGCGCAGGTATTTTTTTTTTTTCTGGATGAGGCTGAACGTACATGAATGTATAATTGCAAGAGATTGGTGAAAAGGGGAGTTTCAAAGTGCTGAGTGCATTTACTGAGTAAGGAAAGGCGACATTGACGAGAAAACATTCCCTGAAACATGAGGTGCAACTGCGAATGTGGGATGGGTCGTGGCAGCGGTCGCCGCCGCGAGTGCAGTCAAAGGAAAGATTGAGTGCGTTCTGAATGCCGCCGTGCGACAACGTCACGTTCGTTGCCCCTTCAGTTACGAAGAGTCGCAAATTTCAACATCCTTACCTAGAAATATTGATTGGAGGGTATTTGTTAAGCTCATGGCCTTCGCTAGGGGAATATTTCTGGCTATAGTGGTTGGTCACAAGAGGTGTCAGTCATCGCGTCGAAGGTCATTGAAACAATTTAAGTCAATGAGGTGCCGTTATTTTCGCCCTATTCTAACCAATTAATGACCAAACTCTCTACATAAACGGCTCTGCTAGTGACGATCCTTGGCGGCAGTAAATCTCAGCACGCACGCGTCTAGGAGAGTTTGCCGCGGGGTCCGGTGGCCGAGGGTGTTCGCGTTCTTCGCGCTCGAAGCACGTGAAGCGAGAACTCGCGCTGCAGAACCCAGGGATCCTGGGCTCGATCCCCGCCCGCCCCTGACCGGGTGGATCTAGATGAGCATCGTATCGGCGTGCGTTCGTGTATCACTATACTGCGTAGTGCACGTCTAAAACCCAAGGCTAGCAATTGTACTGCCCTGGCTTAAATTTCTCGTCTGCAGCATAAAACAGTGTTGACATACCTCAAAGGTAGACAGACCGACCTCATGCTGTCTAAAGACGAACGTCCTGTTTGCCTTGAAAGTTTGTCAACGGACTACTGACGTTGCTGGCCGTCTATAGGTCAACGCGCTGTTTAGAAACAAGCCCACACGAGGTGTGGACGAAACGCGCAGTTTTCACACCAGGTGGGGGCACTGCGCTTGCGTGGGAACCAAATTCGCGCGAGGCGTCCGCGCATCCGCCATGCCAATAGCAGCGCCGCCGCAGCACCGTGACGTCAGGGCCGCCTGTCGGTCCATACGTTGTTTAAGGCATAGAGCATACAGCACTGCCAAAGCTACTGGTCGCGCGAGCGCGTGGCTTGATCTAGTGTCATTTTTTCGCGACAGCGAGTGCAAACGATAGGCTAAATCAAACCACGCTCTCGTGTCAGAAGCTTTGACAGCGTTGTTTGCGCAAAGCACATGCCACACACTCGAACGCTCAAATAGGCGCCACCCGAAAAGAGCCACCTACTGAAATTCGGTATTGGCCAACTCATTGTAATGAAACAAGCGTGGGGACACGTGCTAAGCGTAAGCACGGCATGCACATGGAGAAAGAAACGCAGCAACGTGAGGTGGCGAGTGCTTACGACGCCGCAGTCGTGTTTCGTAGTTGATGTGAAATCAGTATGGCGTATTCCTGCCGCTTATGCACAACACACGATTGGTTAAGTTCTTATCCGGTGTATATTTTTACTAAATTATTATGCCCTGCGTATAGTTATTAAAGTATTGCCATGTATAATTTTTTTTAGGATGCGTGTTTTGCATATGGCGTTCACTCTACACAGGAGAGCTACCTGAATTGTTTTCGTGTTCGCTACTAGCATTTTTCCAACACCTCAATTACGTTCGCAGAAATCTTAACACACCAGTGTCAGTTTCTGATTTCTTGTGGTAATTTGAATATTTCATTTAAAGATAAAAATAAAAATAGGTATATTCAAGGTGATCGTCGTTGGGAGCACCTTGTAGAGCCTAAATGTTTTCTTCTGGTCTCATACTGTTCTATAATTGACGGCTAAAACTCTTTTCTTTTGTGTCCTCTTTTTGTTTTTGTTTTTTTCTTAAATTCGTCAGGATTGCATTTTACTCTAACATTTCTATATTCGGTTATAAAGTGCTGATGAATTCTTGGTAAACGCGTTCATCCCATACTTATTCCTACAACAAATAAAACAATGCACTTGTACTTTGTTATAGTGCTTACCATTTTGATGATGCTGGAACGGTGCCACTGTCTAGGCGCTTTCGAACAAAAATGGCTTTATTGGACACATCAAGCAAACAAAAAGAACAATTGATTGACACTATACGGATAAATCATGCCGTTTGAGCAGTTTTCAGTCGGGAAGAAATTGTGTTCAACTCGAATTGTACTTTTTTTTTATTCGTGGTTAATTTACTCAGGTAAACTTGTATTTGACCTAAAAACGTACAAACTTATGGGAAATGACACAATTGAGGAGTAATAAAAAAAATATCGCATTTTATCTTGAGACTTATTAACAAAACTTCAATGTTTAAGCAATTGACAAAAAAAAACAATAAAAACAGAGATTTGTAAAGACAATAAACAAATGTTCACCGTGCTAGGGCTAATACATTTTGTGAGGCGGCTCATTCTCACACCAACTTCCGACAACAAAAGCTGGCTTACCTTGCGAGATGCAGTCAAGTCCGCTTCGAGAATTCGTATATGCCACCTGGCGGCTGCAATACACTTGAAACGCGTGAAGTCTGACACCAACTAAACCAACTGAAGTCGCCAAAGGCTGTCTATACTTGACCAATCCACCAGGCCCAGAATGTCTTGACGAAACGTAAAAACGCGGCTATACTTCGTTTCACGATAAGTCGGGGAGCAGTAAAAGACCATATGCGCAACATATGCGCAAACTAAAAAAGTAAGATAATATCGCATTGGCAGCGCTTGATTAGTTCAGATGTGGTGATGGCACCCGAACAAACGAGACGAGCGCCGTGATGTTTCCCTTTGAAGCTGCTTGGTTAGCCCCATCGCCTTCTAGCGTCGCATGCGCTACGGCTTGGATGTAACGAAGCATATCAGGAAGATTTCTGTTGTGTCACGTCTCGCCGTCACGTAACACTGACGCCAGGTCGCAGGTAGCGGGCACCCTGCGTCTCTTGATGGTGGTGTCAACGTTCCATGAATTGAATCAAATAATAATCTAGTTACACTAGGGACTCTAAACTCGTCAAACACAAAGTTGGGGCCGAAGTTGACGGAGCGCACCGATCGGCTATCACGACGATGACTTCGCGCTTTTTTTCGCCAACGTCAAATTGGCGCGCTCCGCGAACTTTCGGCTGCAACTTTGTGTTTGACGAGCTTAGGGCCCCAGCACTCTTAACTGTCACTAAGCCAACGACACATGACTTAATCGCGATGGCCAGGAGTTACACGGCGGCACCAGCTGTCATTAAAAGGCCCCTAAAAAATATTTTTAAAACAGTCTGGTTGGGACACGCGTGTCCAGAAATTAATTTTACGGAAAAAAAATTTTAGAGCAATATTGACGGCGCGAGATTTATTTTAAATTCTGTGCGCAAAGTCCATGAAGTCACGGAATGGTCATACACTCCTTCTTCCCCAATGAGATGGTCATACACTCTCTCCACCTCAACATGATGGCCAAACCGATTCACCTCTCCTCCACGCACCCGAAATGCCGAGAGTGAAAACAAGTGGAAAGGAGGCGACTACCAACTAAATCGCAACTCGCGCCGTCAATATTACTCTAAAGTGTGTTTTTTTTCTCGAAATATTTTTTGACACGCGTGTCCCAACCAGACTGTTTAAAAAAAGTATTTTTTCTCTCTTCAGGGGGTTTTTAAACTGCTAACGATTATTCAGTTCAAATGAGGTAGCCTGCCTCGGTTATACTCTATTTCACGTTATGATGCACCGCAGGAAAGGCTACAACGCGAGCTCCTTGCTCTGGGGCACATCTCGGCGGCACAAGCTCTCGTGTATTCATAAGGGCAGCTGCCAACGCTATGTGCTCGCGCTTCTAGCCTTCGCTGCGGTACAACATAAGGTGAAACGGAGTATAACTGATCGGGGTTCGCCCCAATAGAGCTAAAGATGGCGGCGTCCGCCTCATCGCCGCCCATGGCCGGCGCCAGCGAAGCCCTTACTATTACAGAAGATTGTGGGAGATATCTAGAAAGTATCGTAACAGCAAATATTGTAGGAAAAGGAATGATTCGTGGTCAGAGCTGCCGCTAGAATGATGACGACACGTTGTGAAAGCCAACGCTAGGCGAGCGCGGCCATTATAATGTCGGTGCCTATAAGACTTTCGTTGTGTCTCTTTAGCTTGGATTTGTGCAACGCGGTAGAGGGTTTTAGAGCGATAAACTGGCAGCTGAAAGTGAACCCCAATTGGCCGCCGCCATGCTGCAAATGTTTGACCACTAGACACGTGGCCTTATAGTTTTACGTCTAAATTTTAACAAAGTACCGCGCAAAAATAATTGATTATTAATCTTTACGACCGGTACCGACGAAATAAGTTATGTTTCGTTTGTTTTAAGTCCAAAATGTGCTTTTACGACAAAAACTTGGGCAGCTTCGCAATGCCGCAGCTAGATGCCGTCAGCCGCGGTGTTGTTGTTTAGGTTTTTATCGAAGCTAGACACTTAGACACTGGTCTCTGGGGCTAACAGTATTGAAAAAAATAGTTTATTGTGTTTTTTACAGCGATCGCAATACAAATGTTGGCTCCGTTTTGCGTAAAAGCCTCAGGATTTGGTACGGTCATGTATCTAGTGGTCAAAATTGTACAAGATGGCGGCAGCCAAGCGGGCGTCACTTTCGCTTGGTGAACGGGATACCAGTTTATCCCTCTAAGTCCGTCTATATCTTTGAACTCGTGTTAAACGTTCCCATTGTAGTTCCTTTAGTCTAAAAACAATTTTTTTAAACCCTTTATGATGAATGAAAGTGTCCATATAGTCATTCGCATCGCTATTTAAAAATATATGTGACATCAGTTTTGGTTTCGTTTCGGTTTCAACGGTGTCGCTTGATGCGCATCTCAACTGGGGCTGTTAGGCTTATGTACCGTGTAACACCGGACAACTCAGTTGAGCTCAATGACAGTTGGGAGATGTCAACGATCGTTGGCTTAATGACAGTTGAGAGCGCTAGTGTAACTAGGGTATAGCTGCGTTATAGGTAGCGTAGAGGCTGAGCATATAGTGTTTTGCGACCTTTGCTCCGCTGCCAGCATCTATTCGCGCAGGCTGCAAACACACGTTTCTTAAAACCGTTACGTCGTGTCGACGTTGGTTCGTTCATTCTTTGGTTATGTATAACTTGTCATTACGTCAGAGTTCCTTGCAGGCAGAGTTGTTCCAGTTTAACACCTTCGTCTTCCTGCAAGAGGGAAGCGTCCTCTTGTTGCCCCTCTTCAAATTTCGGCGCCGCTGCCATGAGCCAGCTTCTGGAGAGAAATACAGGCATTTTGATACATTAGCCCATCTTAGAGGGGGGAAACAGCCGCCGGATGGCCAAATAAACATGTTTTTCGTGTACTGCTTGTCACTATATTAGGCGCTGGAGGAAATGTTAAGTACTTATTTTTTAAAATTTCTTGTTCTCATTCCACCCATTAAAAACACGGCGAAAGAGCCTAAGTAGGCACCTGGTTCGCCGCACCACCGTCTTCTTCCGCACGACAAGTCCGTCTGATATGGTCACCGAACGTGGAAAGACGCACACGCGAACGCTGCGTCTGAAGAGTTACAGCGGCGCCAGCTTCCGAATGCCGTCTGCTACTAACGCGGCAACGCTATGCTGAGCGCAAGTTCGTCTGCTTCTCGCACAGGGGCTGCGATGATGTCAGAGCGTCACGCTCTTATTGACCGATTAAAAACTTTTCCGCTAAATTTAGCGGGGAAATTTACCCATCATGTACCGCGCGGTTACGCCGACGGCGACGGTCACGCCGACGCCGCTCAAGCCGGAAACGCGGCCGGATCCGCACAGACGGAAAGTAGATTTTGGAGCCCGGTGGCGAAATCGACTTGCCGCTGGCATAAAATCTGGATATGGGTCCCGGACTGATCCAGACTTTCCGCCAGCGACGAGTCGATTTCGCCACTTGGCTCCAAAATCTACTTTCAGTCTGCGCGAGCCCGCCCGCGAATCCGCAAGTGTAAACGCGCCATTAAGTGGATTGGATTACTGGATTCATTTTGTTCGCTAGAAGCATACTGGAACCAAAGTGGATTCATTCAGGCGGCTCCGGTAGGGCAAAACCAAATTTGTGAGCCCTAATCCTAAACTGCCAAACAGTCCGCGTTACGCGCGGGCACCCCTCGCTCCGCCTGAGGCAACATATAATAGCGAGTTTTAGTATTGCGTATACGGGTGAACGCAAGGACTGTGCGTTTGCGTTGCGTGTTCCACACTGCGCGTTCGCTGAGCCCACACTGCGACCCTGGATTGGCGCATGGCGTGGACGCGCATGCGCAGCGTGGAGCACGTAACACTAAAGCAAGCGCACAGCGCTTTCGTTTGCTCATATACGCAATACTAAAACTCTAATCTAACACCCAAGCTTGCACCAGGCCACATCGGGACTGCCAAGCGTTGGGCAAGCTATAGGGCTACCATTCGGAAGCCGGCGACCAAGGCGTATGATTCTTGTTTTATTCCTTTGCCTTAGTTTGTTCTAGTGTGTTTCCATGTTTGTTCTTTCTCCGCTTGCTGCTGACCATTGAAGGGGCCCGAGGACTCGTTAAGCTGTATTTTACAGTTGTTTTCTTTTTCCTTGGGTCGCCCTAGAGCCACCAATAAGCTACGATTTAGAGTAACGACATTTCAGTCATCTTGGTGCTTAAAATCGTGGTTGCCAGTTATCCGAAGCTTTATCTGAAATCGCAGGAAACACTCTTCCGTTTTCGAGAAATGTTAAAACAGTTCGCGACAGAGTAAAACGATATCCACTGACCTTCCTGACACCGCCTGTAAAGCTGATGAAGTCGCATTTTTGAATTGTGGCGATCGACAGTTGCGTCCACTCTGCACTAAGCACCAAGATGGCGGCACCCACTAGCAGATCGGGGAAAGGAGTGCAGATATACTCTAAGCGTAGCTTACCTAGTGGCTCTAGGTACCCAAACACAACCGATGAAAATAAAAAAATATTATTATTATGTGCGCGGAAATACGCTTTCGAGGAAACGTTGCAAAGTGTGTCGATGAAACGTCGCAGTGTCGACGTAACGATCTGTCGATGAAACGTCATTCGACGAACTGATTGCGACTGGTCCCGGAGACGGGAGCATAACGTGGCAAATTGTAAGCGTTCACATCGGTGATCCCGAGAGTAACAACGAGAGAGCTGCTCGAATTGGGGTTGCCCCAATGCTCGTCAACGTTATTTTATTTGATACAATGTGCGACACCTATGTTTTCGTGCAAATTAAAGATTGTATATCAAATCATCGCCCTTCCGCCTATGCCCCGCCGTTCCGAAGCGGCCGAAATGCATTGCAGACGAACTTTATCCTGCGGAAGGAGACGGCGGGGTGCCGAGATCAGGTTTGTTTTTTTGGGCTTTTGCGCCGTGCTTTTAAATGGGAGGAACGTGAACAAAAAGAGTTCGATACAAGGACTTAACGCATATGGCTGATATTCTCCAGCGCATAATATTTTGACGGGCCTTACACGAGAAGAGTGGAGTTATCTATAGCAATTTGGACTAAGGTTTTGTACTGCCACAGGTGGCTAAACTACCGATGTGCCGAAATAACATGGACAGAGCTGACAATGTCACCCTTCACACATCTACGTATTTCGCCCCTCGGAGCGCTAAATGAGGTGCTACATCTCTAAAACACCGTAAAAGGTCCCAGGCTGAAGAAATGTTGACAGCAAACCAAGAATCAAGCGACAGCTTTCTTCTACTCACGTTCACAGGGAGATATTTGCCAACAAAACAACAATCCAGGCACCGGAACATACTTTTTTTCCAGAAAGAAACGAGACCATGACAACAAACATCCGCAGTCGCGATATAGAGTTTATTAGTAATAAATAATAGGAATATAGACATATACAATTTCAAGTTCATCATCTCGATGGTCGTATGTACAATGCGGGAAGAGTGGAAGCACTTGCCAACTCAAAAACAAAACAAACGCGTTCCTCAGAACCACAACAAGCAAAAACAAATTCTGGGACAAGTGGCCAGATGTCACCGACGGAAAAGGGCTAATTTCCTTTTTTTTTTGTTTTAATTTCAGCTTTTGTCGTTTTTATCGAAACCAGAGAAAGTGCAGTTTCACTCGTGCTGCCACAGTCACACACGCAGACGCACCATAAAGCCACGCATGCGCAAAACGACTGTGCTGACGTTGTCCCCGGATCACCAACGATAAGGATAAAAAAAACAAGAAAAAAAAAAGGGTATCAAGGAAGAAAAAAAAAGAAAAGAACGACAGCTCTCGTTCACTCTACCGGGATCGATTGATAAATGAGTTACCGCTTTCAAACCGCGCTGGTGTCAGATCACAGCGCACAAACTCCGACTGTACAGAGTGCACCGAGCTAGGGCTATTGTACCTCAGAATTAAAACAAACGCCAACGTGTCGACAAATTCGTCACTACAAAGTTTAAAACTGGCTAAAGAAAAAACAAAACGGCAGATGGGCGTTTTTATCCGTACTCGCCGGCTACATAGATCGCTTCCCGCCCTACGGGATGACAGCGACCACGGAGGCAACGCAACGGCAAGGTAAAAAAAAAAAAATACAGAAGACAGAGAACGAGCAGAGAAATTGAGGACTGATTGAGAAATTAAAGCGTGGGCCCGAAGCTAGAGCATTCTGTCTGCATCGTAATATTCAACTCCACTCGATTTTACGGCACACGTTCGGTCGACACACCTCCCGTTTCACCTACTTACCGATAGAATATGGAAGAAAAAACTCGAACTACTTTCTCAGAAGCCTGTCTTTTGGTCAATGGACTCTCCCTGAGCTTATGGATTGGTTTCCAGATAGTCTTCGGAATATTTCTTTGGAATCTCGATAGGCCACTGACCTGATGTACCGTTACGTTTGCATTATAGGCGCTTTTGCTCCTTGGAAGGGTAATGATCGTTCTTCCACTGAATTCGGACCGAACGTGAAATCTGGCGAGCTCGTTGCATCCTGACAGCGGCATGCGCCCAGCGCGGCCTGGCGGGCGAAGAGCGTCGACGGGTCGACGCCGTGTCGACTCTAGCGTGCAGTAGCTGTACCTCTAGAGTTCGGTGGAGGCTATTCACAAGAATCACGCGAGTTGAAGGGTTGACAGATAGTTCGAGAGACAGGGCACTGGTAGAGCGTGACGCCTGGCATCTCAAGGGAAGCGGTCCTGGGACGAGAGGCAAACATGTCTGATTGCAAAGAGACAAGTGTGCGGGTCGGTTTATATACCTAAAAACAGCTTACAACGAAGCGCGATGCGTTCTTTTTTTTCGTCTTTTTTTTTGTTTTCTTTTTTTCTTTTTTACACAAGACCTCGGCGCAATTTGTGCACCAGCCGTGCCAGACAGAGTATGACCCGCTACAAAGCCGTCGTCATCACCACCGTAAAGAAACATCGGCAAGGGTCAGGCCCCACTCTAAAAAATTCGGCATTGCACGTGTAGCGTCTGAACACAACCGCGGTACAACCTAAGTCGAATGAATGACTTTACAACGGTTCCTTAACCTACGGCCACCGCAGTGCAAAACACCGGCTTGTATTGAACGTCCAAGAGCGCCCCTCGCTCCGGATCCCGTCGTTTCTGGGAAGGCTGTCGAGCTGCTTTGCGAGACGCACGCGAGCGAGCCCTCGAGTTGGCGAGAGCGCCATCTCTGCGTGATATGCAACATCATTTCGGCGCCGCTAAATAGCCGACTCCGCGCCACTCGCACGCACCCCCTGATCTCGAAGCGCTTCGAGCGGTCGCCTTCCCCGTCCTCACGAGCCGCCACAGCGAACAGCACCGAAGAGCAGAACCCCGACGGCAAACGCCCGCCCAGACATCATCCCCCCTCTCCTGTAAGCAGCGCCAAGCCAGACAAGTGCTTCTATAAATTACGCCCGCCTCGCCAGAAACGTGGTCCTTGCCAGTTGTCACAAAGAAACTCGGGGAATCGCGGTTGCCCTAATGCACGCCAAGATCGCGCAGAATGCGGGTCCCCGGCGAGCCAACGGCAGAATTTCCTTATTATCCGCGTAAACGCATCTTGAGGCGCTGTTTCCGCTGCGTCGGGTAACTCGCGCTGCTTGAAAATCCACGCGCGGGGATACATAATAGAAAAGATGCCACGACTGCGCGCCCGTGGACGAGGTTCACCTACCGAACTGACAACCCAAGTGAAAATACATGGTCGCACCACGCCATTCCCGGAATCTTCCAGACGACGCGCGCTTTCACCGGTTATTGCGTCGTTTCAATCTTGCCGACTCGACCGCCACCGTGCCGAGCTGCAGTTTTCAAATTACAATCTCGGCCCGCGCGGACTCCTCTCCCTCCCCCTCCCCCCTTTTTTTTTCTTTTCTTTTCTGAGTGCGTGTGTGTGTTTCTGCGTGGCTTAAGGGTAAAGCGGATGGAGGTCCAAATGACGATTGTACTTTGGGGCGTGATTGCGTCTGTCCGGATGGTGGCTCCTCTTGTTGCTGCTGCCTTTACTGTTGTTCCTTCCTCTTTGGGTTTTCGGTTGCTGTCCCGAGAGTAATCGTCCGCGAGAATGCCCAAGTTCTTACTGCCTAGGAATGCTGGCTAAGTCTTTTCACGCGATTGTAGAGGCAAAAATAAAAAAAAGGTAGAAAAAAAAAGGGGGGGGGGGAGGGGGCGGACAAATATTGCCACGCATGCTGTTCGGTTTCTGCGGCAGTTCGTGCTGTCGCGTGCGGTGCTCGCCAACTGCGAAATGCCCCGTGACACTAGGAAAGAAACCAAAATTCGGAAACACGGTGTCGTTCCTTTGTTGCGTAACTGACTTTCCGCTAGAGACTTCAAATGCATCCTTTCTATTAAGAAAAAGAGAGAAAAAAACGTTCCACGCTCTCGATACACATCTTTGGTTGTTAAGACGTCATTGAAACAGCAACCAATGACAGAACCAGCGGGCCCTTTCGCGCCATCTATGAGCAACTAACTTCAACTACCCCCAGTGGAGAACTTGCGCAAAGTCGCACGTTGAATAAAAACTTGTGAGCATCGGTGTGCATAAGGATGAAAGCATCTCATTTCTCCTTTAAATAAGACGAATCAAAGTCGACTTTTACATGGCAATTACACTCAACTATGGTACATTATATGCACACAGGAGACCCCAAAACAGAAGAATGATTGGAATTATGTACACGTATAAAGGCATTTCGTCAACACGGTTCGTCGTGTGCTATGACACTCGATAGCTGTCACTATTGTGTGGTTCTTTTGAAGAACGCGAAAAGATAAAAAAAAAGTACATCACATGCTTTGATATGAGACATCCAAGTGCACCGCTCAAGGTATGTGGTCACCAAAAAAGGTCTACCGCTCTAATAAATTTGACAGCGCTCTCTCCTGTCACGTGTTTTTTCAGACAGTCGCCAAGAAGCGTCGTTTCGCGAATGCACAAGGGGCTTCTTCTCCGAAACCTTTCGGCTTAAAGTGAAAGGTCGTTATTGCAAACATTTTGAGATTCCTCTGTGACTGGATATGTGATGAACGACAAGAGTGAGCTTGAAACGAAGAGGGAAAGAAGACAGACAGCCTAAAACACGGCAAGTTCATCATAAATTAAGGAATGTTGGTACAGTCGCGACACCTTAAGACTGGCCAATCGATGCCCTCCGGCGCCCCCTTGCCGCTGTAGAGGTGTGAACAATCCGTTTCGCTTGAGCATGTAAGTCGCGGCTGCCGTGACCGGCTTTGTTTAGCTCTCCTTTAAGTGAGTTAAGTAACGCTCGCCCTGCCGATTTAAGTGGCGGGACCGGGTGCGACAGGAGTGGACATCGGCTGGCCTGCTTACGCATTTCACTTCAAAGATCACTGTTCCTCGGTTCACGAACCGTCATCATCACAACAGGGTTCGAAGAACGGTCAAAACAAAAAGAATCACATTGAAAGATTGCCCCGCGGGTCAACTACTCAGCGGGCCGACCGTGAGTCCATGGGTCGGTGGTGTCCACACTGGAAGGCGAGTCCTTTACAAGCGGCACTCTGCCGTCACACGTACTTACTCGACAACTGCTTGGCCAGTTCCGTATATTTGAGGAATTTCGAGTGCGGGCTCTCTTCTGCTGGAGCAGCCGGAGAGGTTGCGGGAGAGGCGGCCACGGCCGCGGAAGGGGCGCCCGCAGGGGAGCTGTGGCTGCTGCCGGGGTTGCCGGCCGCTGCCGGCGGAGACTCCTTGCAGTGCTCCCTGTGGGCGCCCTTCCAGGTGGGCGAGTCGCCCGGCGGCGCCGAACCGTCTTTGATGAAGTGCATCTTGGAGAGGTGGTGTCTGTAGGCACCCTTCGAGACGAAGTGGGTGTCACAGAAGGCGCACTTCATGAGCGAGTCCGACGTTGCCGCGTCGTTGCAGGCCCAGCTAAAGGCCAGGATCGAGCCTGGGCTAGCCGCCTGTGGCACGTTTGACCGCGACAAGTGGGCGTCCGTCTTGTCCAGCAACTTCTGCAGCTCCTTGAGCGGATGGTTCGAGACCGCGTCGCCTTCCCCGTTGTGGTGGCTCCTCCTAGAGCGTGACGCCGCCGCCGCCGGCACCCCTGCTAATCGCGGGCTTGAGGTCTGCTTGGGCTTCGGGGACGATGGCGCCTTGACGTCGCTTCCAGGGGCGTCGCAAGAGGAGGATGATGACAGATCGTCCGTGTCCGGACCTCCGCGCTCGGAGGACCGTCTGGAGGGCCCGCCGTCCGCGATGACGAGGTCGTCAGCGCCCGGAGAACTGGCCCGAGTTGAGATGGACTCGGCGGGAGATCTGGGCTGGCTCAGGCGCTCTGGGTCAAGCACAGTAGGATCGCCGTCTTTGTCGTGCCTGGGCGAGGAGACGCCACTGTGAGGCGACGCCGCGCTGTGGCTCGCGGGACCTTGGTGCTCTTCGGAGGGGCACGGGGATGCCAGGCCACCCGTGAGTCTGGGCGAGTGGCCCGATGACTTGAGGGATGCGTAGCGTGGCGAACCAGCAGGGTGCCAGGGTGGGTAGACCTCCTCGTCAATGCCGAGCCGCTGCAGAATCCCAGCCGAGGTGGGCCCGCCGCGCTTGCCTTTGCTGTCGAAGCTCTTCTCGATAAGTCTCTCGATGGCGTTCAGAACAGACGTTGAGGAGGACGACGTCGAGTTCGGCGTTGTTTCTGACTCGGCGGAAGCGGCCCGGTCGGGCTCGGCTGACTGCGGTCGCGGCGACTCGAGAGGGGAGGCGGCGGCGTATCGTCCTCAGCGCTCTTGCGCGACTCGTTCGAGGAGCAGGGTTCCGGCCGGACCTGTTGTTGCTGCAACGCGGTCTTGAGCAACTGCTGCGAGCGGCTGCAGCTCTTGATGTGCTGGACAAAGTCCTTGGCGTCCACCTTCTCGGCGCACTCTTCGCAGGCGATCTTGCCATCGGTCTCCGTCGCCCCAGAAGCCCCAAGCGGACTGGCCGCGGCCTGCGGTCCCGCACCAGCGGCAGCCGCACCTGGGGCTCCGGGCCACCCCTGGTCGTCATCTCCATACGCTCGAGTTCGAGCAGCTTGCGGACAGGCAGCGACTTCTTCCGCCGCTCACGCGTCTGTCTTCGGCGGCCGCCACCCTCGGTGATCGAGCGCAAGATGTGCTCCTTGTAGTGCGAGTTCTTGACCATGTGGTAGCTGAGTTCCTTGAGCGAGCCAAACGCCTGGTCACACACCTTGCACGTGAGTACCGCGTTCACCTGGGACTGGTTGGCTAGCTTGTCCTCCGGCGTCCGCCAGGAGATGATCTGTTCCTGGCTGATGATGTTGGTGTAATGCTGCGTGACCCTCATGTGCGTTGTCATGTCGGCAAGCGACTTGAACGACTGTCCGCACCACATGCACTTGAGGATCTGCCTCGTCTGCTCGGCGCCCTTGCCTAGCCAGACGTCTTGTCCGCGGACCAGCTTGCGGGGCAAGGGTACGCCGTCCTTCGTCGTAGCTCCGGATGCGCCCGGAGGCGTGGCTGTAAGCTTGGGCGGTGGTGGCGTTGTGTGGCCTGCTGATGAAGACGTGGCCGGCTGAGATGGAGGCACGGCCGCGTGCATACCGGCCATGCCGCACCGTGGAGACTGCTTCATATGTAACGTCATGTCGGCCAGCGACTGGAACGACTCCTTGCACCAGACGCAGGTGAACACGTCCTTTGTCTGCTCCCCACTGCGGCTGATCCACTGACTTTGCCAAGGGTTCTGCCGGTTCGAAGCCGGCCGGAACGAATCGCTCTTGGACTTCTCAGAGAAGCCGGACTTCATGACGGGTCCAACTGGAGTGCCCATATCTGACGCAACCGAACGCTCGCGCTTCACTTTGCCGTTCCACGAGTGATGGTGCTGATGGTGGGCGTGGGGTTCGGCCGCCATATTTCGCGCAGCCAGTGCAACCGGCGACGGCGCGTTCGGCAACCTAGGTCCCAACCATGGAGTCCCGCTGGCTGTCAAGCCGACAGGACCAGGTTCCAACCTGCTCAGTTTGGCGGGTTTGTGGTCACGCATGGGAGGCCGGGTTCTCCGCCGAGACACCGACAGGTCCAGGGGGAGTCCGTAGCTCCGTTAGCTGCGGGAGGATCTGGGGCGCCCATCTCTTCATCTCCAGACTCGGCGACTTCGCTCCCCGAGCCTCCGGGCTTTTTGATGCTAAAATCGAGCGGAGCGTCGTCTTCGATGCCGCCTTCATCAGCTTCGTTTTCTTCTTTTTTGACAACGACCATAGGCTCCAGGACTGGAATCTCGTCGCGAATGGGTTCCGTGACCATCTTTTGCGGCAGTTCATTGTCGTCGGGGTCCTGCTTGAGGACAGCCGCGTCATTCGCAGGATACTCATCTTGCATAGGGGAAGCCAAACCAGGGGGTTCTTCTGTAGGCGGCACTGAGGCGGCTTCGGTCTCCGTTGATGGTGACTGGGGTGCAGCAGCAGCCGTGGACGGCAGCCGAGGTGGCGTCCCCGTCTGCTGCGTCGGCGGCGACGTACTTCGAGTATCGCTCGTCACCGAGACGTCCTCCCGAGCATCGTCGGCCGCTGCGTCCGCCTCTCCTTTCCCTTCACCCTCTTCCCCTGCAAACGGAAGAAACAAAAAGAAACAGTGCATCAGAACTTTGACCTACAAGCACAGCGATCAGATTAATAATCATTTAATAGTGGTGGGCGAATAGACTTTGTTCAAATCTGGGTGCATCGGCCCTCCAGGAGGATGCACGTACGCCTTATGGTACGGATGAGCACAAACATTTCCGTTTCCGAACGGTCTCCACAACTGTGTACTCTTTCAGCAAACAAACGAATCGAGTGGACCCACGCGTTATTCGGCCAACTTCAAAGACTAACGAGACTAGCGCATTCGAATCATAGCGACGGAACCGACCGCGTACCGTGCCAATAAACTGGCTGCCCACTATTGCATGTTGGACATGAGAAGTGCAGGAACCCCCCCCCCCCCCCACACACACACACACTCACACACATTTTGTGGCTTCACGGAAAGGAAGAAGCGTTCATCCACGAAGGCATCGTTCTCCCAAGATTTGCGCCCACAAAAAAGAAAGCTATGCCTTGCGCGTTGAGCGGAGCGCTGTGCTTTCTGAGGACGGAGCCTCTCCTACAGTCCTTACGTTGCGACAAATTATAAACATACTCAATATTTGCAGTGTTTGCTATGCAGACACGGCTTAACAAACCCAGGGCTTCCCGCTACTTCTTTCATGATTGGTTCTCTGGCGTTCTTATCGGCTAACGCCGCAATCTTATTGGCCGCGGACCGATCATAAGGTTCTCAGGATTTGCCACGCCCTGTATTATTTAGGCCGTCAGTGACTTTAGGTCTTCAACACACCCAAAGTGTTGGCGGTTGTTAGAACATTTATTCGCGAAAATAAAAATCCTTTAGCACTTAAAAAAATGAGTAAAATTAATCGAGGCAACTGTCTTTCAGAGATGAAGCTCTTGAAGGCACTGTTAAATACATTACGTAAAAAAAAAAAGAATTAGCGTTTGCCGTCATTGGCGTTTTCGCCGTGTTTCTTTGCGCTACTAATAGAGTCGCGAGTAATTACTTCGTTCTTATAAGAAACATAAATGGCCTATTCCGTTTCTAGTTGAACCTACAATTCTGTCTGTTTTAAGTTTTGTCTAAATGACGTATCCGAAGAACCCTTGTAGGGCGAATTATTCGTCAAACGTACCGTATAGTTATTATACACCCAACCAAATCAGCAAAAAGGTCCATGCAGAAGTTATTGGTGGCTCCAGAACCGCTCTTATTTTCTGTTCCGATGGGAGAAAAAGTAGCGAAGTTACCATCTCTTTCAAGTGGCTCACAGTTTACTTTTTATCACGGCTTCGTCATGGTGGAAAGCACGTCGCACACAGACCTGTCTGCTTGCTCACATGCTGAGCTTTTATTAGGACACTTGACTAAGCAACTCGTGTTGTCCAGAACTAAAAAGCAGCGATCACACGACAGAAGCTGCTGTACAAGCTCAGGACAAGAACACTAAAACCATTTTGAGCCAATATATCCGTCAGGCTTAGCCAGCGAACTAAAGAGGGCTTTATCCGATATGCCAATAGGAACCCAATGGGAACTGATAGCGATGACAGCATAATTTTAATTAGCGCGAAATTTAAAACACCAAATAAAACGACTTGTGTCTCAAATGGGCACGGGCCAGACAGATGAATCGGCGAATGGTTGCTTTCCGATAATTCTAAGTGGAGCTGGTCGATGTTTAACATGTTTGCACGGTTTCGCATTATGAACGCGAGTAGAGAAATTCCAAGAGATTCGAATCCGAAGTGTGCTGGTACAGAGTGGGCAACTCCTCAAGAGGTCCGAAAAGGGGCTCGTAAGATGCAGAGCGCAGCGGATGTCCACGCGAACGATGCAACATATCCATTGCTTGGTTGGTTTAGCGCGTTCTAAACAAGCTTCGACGTGCTTGAGCACGCGCGGTCCCAATTACGTTCTGTGCACGACTGCGGAGAGTACATATCTGAAAGGGCATCCACGATTCTGCTTCACATTCACGTGCGCTCGTGTGACCAGCCCTTCCCCAAACCGCGAGCTCGCGCACCACTTCTACTGCGTTTCCATCAACTTTAAATATCAGTCGTGACGTCAAGCCTCACGAAGAGATGGACGCCGGCGCGGTAGTTACAGAATTATATTTCAACCAAACCGCTCGAAAAAGAAAAAAAAAAAAAAAAGAGGTGTGATATTCGTTTTTTCTTTTCTATCGTCTAATGAACTAGCATTGTAGCGACTCCGAACAAGCGATCAAAAAGAGAGCGTCTCAGCTTCCCCTTTCAACGCCCTCGTCTGACGAGTGCCAACCACGTTTCTTCTTGCCGCCACAATCGCCGCGGCAGTCAGCGCCCAGTGCGAAGAAAAGGACGGCCAAATGCCGCTGCGGCGCGCACAAGCTCGCCTCGGATATGCCAGCCTCCCCGATGCAACTGCCGCTTCAACGCGAAAGATCAACCGCACTGCTGAATGCGTAGATGATAGATGACCGACGCGGCCGGAGCTTGTGAGAGCCAGGTGCTCGGAGCACGTGCGCCGCTATCGCGCCGTTTCTCGAGCCGGGGGCAGACGGCAACCCTCTCGCCGCAACGGCGCACCTCCAGAACGGTCGGCCGTTGCTCGTGCCGCGCAGTAGACTGTAGAAGTGCACGCGATACGCGGAGGGTGCGTAAACGCGTGGGATCCAGTCCTCAGTACCGCCTCGGGAAGCAAACCGTTACACGGAATCAATTATTCGAAATCCGTCCCTTTTGCAATTCAATTTTTGTAATTTCACCGTTACATTTTCGCGCAAGTAATTTGCTATGCGCCTTAATTAGAGGATACTTGAAACAAACTACTTTAATTACTTGTTACTGAGAATTAAAGAAGAAACATGTACGGAAATTAAAGCGATATGATCAATCAACTTAACAACATATGTGTTCCCCCGTACCTCAAAAAACGTTACAAAACATAGAGGGTGTTAGATTTTTCTTCGAACATATTTATATTGAAAAAGTCGTGAAAGACACATTAATGCGGTCTCTGCAGGTAAGTTATACGGTCAGGGAGACACAATATAGGTGGCTAATCGTCACGATAAGTCGGCTAATTCCCTATAATATGTTAAATAACTTTCCAATTAGTGAAAATAAACCCGGGGTTCGAACTAGAAACTTCCAAAAGCGACATCGAAAACAACTAATTCATTCCATTTTAGAATGACTTGAACCACGTGGAAGCGCTGGGGTGCGCCAAAGTTACCACTCGATCAACTGGCACAAGGCTAGCGGTGACAAGACGTGGATGATGGTCTTGTCATCCACGTTCCCGCACCGCTAGCCTTGTGCCTGTTGCACGAGTGGCGACTTTAGCCTATCACAGCGCTTCCCACGTGCCCCAAATCTTTCCAATATTTACTTATTTCGTGGTTTTCGATGACGCCCGGCAAATTTCTAATGGGAAGCATACGTTTCTTTTTACTAATTCCAAACTTATTAAACACATTTTAGTTCATTATTCGACGTAGCGTGAGGAAGAATCTCCTATATTACGTCCCCATGACCCTATAGCCTATCTGCACAGACCGCATTAGTGTACCATCGGGTTCGAATGAAATGCGAACAGGGACGGAACTTCAAGCCCAGTACCGGCGCAACTTCCAAGCTTGGGTATTCGAATTAGAATCAAACACCCGGTATATAGTCGCATAGAGCGTAACTTGTTGTAAGTAGGATTCTATGTTTTCGGAGTTTATTCCTTCGGAGTTTATCCGAGTTTATTTTTGTTTGACCCCCAATGCTCCGAAATAATGAGTTTAATTTCTCAGTGTTTCCTAATACAAATAAATAAATGAAAAATGTTTGGGTGCAAACGTATGCTAGATTAAAAAAAAAACGCTTGTATCAATTATTATTTTTTCAGCTGGATTTCGCGTTGGCGTCACTGCCATCGGCAATACTAATTTTTACCCCGACAAAAGTTCAAAACAAAAGTTGCTTCGATATACACTGATATCTTAAAATCAATAAACTCCCGGAGGCAGTCGCTGGGAAGCACATATTCATACCATCCTACTCCTTTAACCTACCCCGCGGTCGCGCGAGGTGGAGTGGTAAAGGATGTAACATAGGAGTTTCAACTGCCCCTCTTCACCATTTTATGCAATCTCTATGGCCATAGCTTCTACTGTTACAATAACACAACCTCTCCTTCCTCTAAAGCACAAATTGTACGGCCCAAACTGGAAACCAAAACAGTGGCTTTTGTCATGACCCGAAAGTACAGTGGCAAGGGTCATGAATGAACCTTGCCGAAATAAGTGGTAAGACCCCTTTCGACAATGGTCCGAGATTTCCAAGATAACCGTGGTGGTATTTCCCCAGGACCAATGAGGCTGTGGGCTGATCATACTTAATTGTAAAATACCGTCCTCTGTGTGTGTGTGTGTGTGTGTGTGTTTGTGTGTGTGTTTGTCTGTGTGTGTGTGTGTGTGTGTGTGTGTGTGTGTGTGTGTGTGTGTGTGTGTGTGTGTGTGTGTGTGTGTGTGTGTGTCACATCAACATCAAAAAATTTTATCAGCGGGTGCTTTTCGGAGCTTTTCAGATTTATCTAAAAACACGAAACCCTACTGATAAGGTAACTTACGATTTGTTTCAGAGCAGTGGCGCTTACCATACGTTTGCAAAACACTGCACTGCGCGTTTCTTTTTTTTTTTTCTTTTTTTTGTTGACGATGTTTTGTTTGAAAAAGGTGCGTTTACTTTCGGCTGACTCATGCGCACGAGAGTATGGCTTTAGAAGGAGTGTTGGCATGCGCGAACCCGCCCACTCGAAGTGTTGCCTCATATCTGCACCCTCTCGAGTCCGTGGATTTTGTCGGTACATCACACAACTATTGACGACGTGCGCAAGGAAAAAAAAAGCCTTGCTGCGGTCAGGTTTCCACGACTTGCCGAAAAATCAAAAAGCGTTCATCACTGGAGCTAGTACTTAAGGGTGGACGAGTAGGGGCTCGAATCGCACTGTGTGGTATTCGTAGCCTTCACAGTGCTGGGGCAACCGACGACATGCGCGTTCTCTCTGCAGTGCTGAAGATAAGAATGACGCTGCGCTGTTCGATTCAAACCGCTCTGTGCCCAAACCTACCAGTAATGTCAGACACTCAACATTCACGGTGTCCGTTTAAGACACTGTTCTTTTACACGCACCATGTCGTTCGCAAATGATAAGTAGCCAGACATGACGTCACGGCGAGGCAAATCCTGGGCGAGACCTAGGGATCAGTAAGGGAGGCGGTACCGAAACATCTCGGCGCTAAATAGACCGATATTTCACCAGCCAGTCTGGGAACACCACCGTTGCCGCAATGCATCGAGCGAACATGAGTCTTTCTGCAAGTGCGACAACCTCGCTGGAGCTCTGCGCAATACACTGCACGAGACCGCACAAATCGTCTCGAGCACTGCCACTTGCCTCCTGCGAACCAAAGTTATGGCGCTTCACGCGTGCGCCGAACGCTTGGTGAGATCGGTAAATTGTAAGACGCAAGTTTTAAGGATGCGCCAGGAGCTCCGCCTCCAGCACGCGAGCTCGGCGCGTTCCGTCGCGCTATGGTCGGACGCGTGCTGACGACACTCCGCAGTGCTACCGAAGATACAAAGCTCGCGCTGGAGCCGGAGCTTCTTGCGCATTCTCAACTTCTATCTGATGAGATTCAGTATACCCATGTGAAAACTGCAAGTGCACGTCCGGCTGCAGCCGACGCTACGATCGATGGAACCAATCAAGTGGTGAGAATGCGCCACGATCCCGCGGTTTTTTTTCTCAGCGTGATTGGCTTAGCCGATGATATAGTAAACGCACAAAGACGACTACCGCCGAGACGATGCGCACTTTTTGTCTCAGTTTCATTGGGTCCATTAGATCGGCTGCGGGCGGATTTAAGGGGAAACTGAAGCGGTACTGTATTTGGGGAAAAACACTTAAATCGTCTTCATTTGGCCTCCAGGATTTTGAATATCAGGATTATTTTATTTTTCAAATTAGTGCACGTAGGCTGCAGATAATCGTTGTCAAGGTAACGCTCAAGCCCCTCCGTTTCCGGAGCGTGACGTCATAAAAGGAGTTTTCGGAATCTCCGCTCTCGCGCATCTTCAGAGCTATGCACGCGCACTCTTGCTATCTTCAAAGGGGTCAGAAAAAGACGTCACAACTGGTGCCAGTGGTGGGGAATATACCCGGCAAGCTAGCAATTGCACTCGCTGCCCACACGAGCGACACGCACTTGGCGGCCCAAAGATCCTCTTAGGACGTCACGACTGATCGGGGTCTTCCGTGTTCAATGGCGTTTAGCGGCATCTTTGGGAAAAACGAACGTGATATTCAGATTCACGTGATAAAACTCCGCTAGAATCAACGTTAATATCTTAAATCATCGAATTAGAGTTAATTTATTTCTCTAGATATGTCTGGGCAAAGAAAGATAAACGGAAGGTACAACGTCGTGAGGAATCGGTTGATTTTCCACGAAGGCAATTATGAACGGTAATCCTTTACATTTAAGGCAGAAAAACCTGCCATTGCAATCCATTATCTTTTTTTTTTTTTGTTCATGCAGCCGGCGTAACTTTCCGCATAGGCGAGGTTAAGAACCGCGGTGTTTCGTTGACGCCTGTGCGTAAATGTCGTATGGCAACATCGCGCCCGCCAAAGCGATGCGTATTCTGAATCAAAAAGGCGTAACCTCAGACAGGAACCAAAGAGAAAAAGAAATAGAAAGAAAGAAAGGGGTCCATATCACATGAGCGAATGACGTTTTAGCGAACAGCGGTCATTTGAGCGAATCGACGTTTTAGCGAATGACTGGGACGCGCGTTAACCCACCCGCCCACCAGCGTTCACGGTTCTTCGCGGCGACAGTCTGCGGCAGCTCATTACAAAAATGTCAACCCACGTGGCCCACCCGCAAACGCCGCTTCGCGGAGGCCGATCGTTCGCCAACTGAGTGCTTCGCGGAGGCCGACCAACTGAGTGCCACTCACGTCACAGATGTCCAGTTCTATTAATATTTTATATAGAAAACAGAAAAAAAAGAGACATTTCAGCTTACTGAATGAAAGAGCACTTTTTTAAAGCAGTATGGCTGTAACCATCCAGACAATGTGAGCTGCAACACTCGATCTGACCTTTTTGCTACGCCTGCGGTCCCCGCAAGCTCCATTATCCTTCGACGTGTCCCAATGAGTTTAGAGACTGGTTACCCAAACTTCGCGCTACGCCCCTAGTCTGGACCAGGGCTCCTTCAAACGCTTTTATGTCAAAGGAGCATGCCGGGCTGTTCGCGTTCATACTGTCTACGATAATAATACATACGCCGTCGTTTGCATTATAAAAAAAACTGCGATTTTCCTCATGTTTCATGCCTGTAAGAGAGCTAGTGTAAGGAAAGGTACAACACAGACTTGGACGGTACCCACTACAAGAAATAAAATTACTTGTAATCAATTACTTTTTGGAGTAAATTTGTAATAATTTGAATACATTTATTAGAAAGTAATCGCGAGAGTAATCTGATTACTTTTAGTACTACCAAAACATTACTTGTAACCGTTACTATTTTCCCCTCCCCATCCTAATGGCGCCCTTCGTTTGTACAAGTTCCCTACCAAGGAATCTTCGAATCAAGTCTTTGACAGGATTATTGTTAACCAAACTTTGTGGATTAAGACGGTAAGTTGTATAGTTCGGTGATTCTAAGCTAATAATCTACATTACAAAAAAAAAAAAAGGTTTCAAACCGGAAAACAAAAGTGTTGTTTTGAAAATCTGAAGTTATCGGAAAAGTAACGGTTACTTTTTCAAGTAAAAGCCAACGTCTTTTCTTCTCAGGTAATGAAATGTAACCCTTTTTAACCAAGAGTAATTGTAATCGCAATTGATTACATTTTTTTTCTAAGTAACGTGTACAAGAGTGCCACCACGGCCAGCTCAAGTAAATATTTATTACTACGTTTGAGAAGTGTCCATTACAGCCTATATAGTATACATTATATAGTATACTCTGCCTATCCATCTAGTACCTTTCATTAGTGTCCAGTCGAAACAGAGAGCTCGTGGCAGTCCATAGAGTGCCCTTAACAGTGAACGACACTATCGCCCCGCCCCTGCTTGAAGTCAAGATACGACGGTTCAAAACAAAATCGAAGCAAAGTCGTTGGATCGACGATCTCAATCTCACCTTTAAGGTCCCGACCTCGCGTCTACACGTCACCTTCTTTAATGTCAAAGTGTAAATCTGCTTCCCGGAAGGCGACATTAAACGAAGAGTATACGTTACGAAACACAGAGCTGTCATGTCCATAAAACGTTAGAAGCACAAGCTGAAGCTGCTTGATGTTTCGCAACCTTCGTATTCCGCAACCGCATAAGGACGTTAACGGGCGTGTCCAGGAACACAGGCGGAAGAATCACATCATCACAACGCGACTCGAGCAAAGCACGGAAAACGTCCAGAGAGTCCAAATGATATAGACGTGGGCGAAATAAAACCGCCTATATGCTCCATCTTGTCCTGCTCCCGCTGCATGAGGATTCGTGCCGACGGGTCGCGTTCAACGGCAAGCAGATAACGTGCAATGTCTTCGCTGTAGTACACGTTCATGAAGGTGAGACAGAGCGAGGGTGGGACCCAGGCCGTACTTTACGGTATACGCGATCGGCGCGGAAAAGCAAGAGGCATTGAACGCTGCCGGTCCGGCCAAGCAGACGTAGATCTAAGGATCCCCGAGCCTTCCACGTCAGTGAATTCGTACACCCGAAGATACATAGAAGCTCCACAAAGCCAGGCTCTCGAGATGGGTTCGGTTTTTCGAGAAAGGTGTGAGGTCCAAGACCAATCCCAAGGCGACGAAAATTGAAACTCAGCGTTGCCTGTCAAAGCCTTAAAAAAAAGTCGCTTAATATGTCCGGGTAGCGCAATGAGTTCCTTTTGTTCTGTTTTGAGTACGTGATTGGCCACGCCACGAACCAAAATGTCTTGGTTAGTCAAGGGCTATCGAATCTATCTATATCTGTTGATATATCTTTAAAAAAATCTATAATTAGGTCTCATTAAAACGAACACTTGCTAGAGTTCTACCCCTGACGGCGGCGGGCGTTTGAACTGTGCAAGAAGCCACGGGAATCCGTTAACGATAACAGGCAAAGGAACGCGAAGCTGTTTGAAGAGTACCAGAGAAGGAAGCTTCATCAGAAAGCGGTGCTCTTTCGACGATCAAACCCAGCGTGGATTACCCCCCCCCCCCCCCCGCATCCAAGCGCATGTCCCCTTCCGTAACTACCGCCACCAACCGCATACATGTCGCTGGCGAGACATAAGTTTCTAAGTCTCCTTTAATCATGGTTAAGACAGACAGAATTAGTGCCAATTTTCTCAATACGCTCACAGGGATAGAGGAGCCATATATACAACGAACGACGGGAAGATGGTTGTTTCGAATCTTTTCAGCTATATTTTTACACCCTTACGGTATCCATTGGAAGTGCGCAGCACTGAGACGTGCTGCACCTCTTAATTAAACAAAAACAGTGACTCCATCAAAAACAGTGACTCCATAATACTTTTTGTTAGCTTGGTGTTTGCGTACTTTAATAATGCAGGACTGCATATCGCGCGCGAGATAGCGCGCATTGCGTGGCTCCAGAGGAGTACAGTCGTTAAAAAATATCAATAATATCAAGCAAGCACCGATCGGGTGCAACACGAGTCACGTGACCAGCCTTGGAGCTATCTTACACTAAAAAATATAGGGCAGTGTCGTTAAACAGCTGGGGTAGTGCCCGTTGAACATATATATATATATCTTGAGAATATTGTATGAGATGGAACCATCTCATACAAAAGCTACATTAGAAAAGTAGTCATTTAGAGTAGTCATATCTGAAATTACTGTATACGGCAAGCATAGATGCATAGTTCCTTATACGCAATGTTCGTTCCTTTACGTGCGCGTGTCAACTATTGGTGGGTATGACAGACCTGCGTATCTCAAAGCAGGAAGGATGACATAATGGGTATTGTCCCGACAATTGCTGAGGAAAAACCAGCTTGGAACGTACAGCAATTTATACAAGCTGTGTTGTCTCACAACGTACTACCAAAAGTGGGGCATAACATAGATACGGTATTTCTATGTAACATCATCGGCGTTTTTTTTTTTTTATTGCTCTTTGCTTTGGTGGGTGCTTTTGACTGCAAAAATTAACTATGAATCGCCGAAAGCTCATTCTCCGCCCTAATATGGCGCTAGCGGTCCGAACGAGATGCCAAAACGTAATCTAAACTAAAAAAAAAAAAAAAAAATTCAGGAGGTGGTAATTTTGTACTTTCCCCAGACAAATCCCATTTTTCTTTTTTTAGCGGTTTAAAGAGGAAGTAACTTACTACTAAAGAGACAATGCTGAGTAAACAAGACGCAGAAACACCAGCTTTAAATTGTATCACAATTGTGCTGTCGTACCGCCTATGGCTGTGCTTTTAGCTCGCAACTCATGAGAACCTAATATTGAATGACATTTTTATGTTGGAAAGGAAATATTTACTCGCAGCATTGTAGCATCGCTAATGCACCACCCAGGAACACCTTCGTATCACACTTCGCTCCGCTAATGCCGGCGATTCATACAGTCCGTTTTACTATGAAAAAGGAATAGGGACCACGCCGTATAGGCGCTTAACCATGAACAAGGAAACAATTACAATAATGTGCTGCATAAGCGTCGCACAGCTTTCACGTGGGTTGTTATTCTTCCGAACACAATTAAGCTCATCATTGCACAGTGAATTGACGGAGTAGAAGGTTAGCTGCATGAAGCAGAGACGCATCCCTGAGCTTCCCGCTTAACGCCGAGCTGAGGAGTGCAGCGGCGCAGGCCACCACCAGGAGTTTACCGACGTTGAAGTCGAGTTTACCGACGTTGAAGTCTAGTTCACGGCCGTTGGGCTGATAAAAACAATACACTAAAACTGTCCCCCCCCCCCCCCCACCAAAAAAAAAGGAATAATACGGAAATCGACTATTCTTTGTTGACACCAGTACAGCTAGTATCACTAGTTAGCATGCATTAATCCTTCTCGCTTTCTCGGTGTCGAGCCGTCCTAAATAAGCAGAGGTTCCATGATGGCAGCAAGCGCTTATTTAGCTGTCTCGAAACGTCGCCCGGCGCCACATTACAAAAAAAAAATCTTAAAAAGAATATATATATATTCAACGGGCACTACCCCAGCTGTTTAACGACACTGCGCAGCCATATTGTCACAAATGACGACGAGGTACAGGGCTCTTCAACCCTTGCGACTCAGCGTGGGAGCCAGATGCGCTTCCGACTGGGTCACGCACGCGGCAATATGCGTAGGCAGCTCGAAAACAGCACGGCAGGAACAGTGGGCTACTTGACGCCGGTACAAATTATACCAAATAAAGCTGGTTATATGATTTGATTCCAACGAAGCAAAAAAAAAAATATCACATCCAATCTTTTTTTCTTCTTTTTTTCAACCGCATCACTCTACAGGCTCGTACGCCCCGAAAACTTTTTTCCACTCAAACTACTTACAGCACAGCGCAGCTTTGAATTAGTATTAACTAACGACTCAGCGGGCGCCTATACAACGCGAAATAGTTTTTTTTTTGCTTTTCTAGTTTCTTTTTTTGTTTTGTTTTGTTATTTGGTGCGTTCTGCCGAGATCACCTGGCGCGTTCCAGCGTGGACACCGCACACCGTTGTCACAAGTGCATCCAAAACAATGCACGTGCGAAGATCGCCTCGGAACTACTAAAGTATAGCGAGTGCGAGAGTCGACTGCCATTTGCACTGTGGCCAGCGTCCAGACCAGAGCGGTCGAGCTGCTTGCTCACCTTGCGTCTCAATTCATTTGTGTGCGCGATTCACTGAAAGGATGAGAACGGCAGAAAGATGAGCTTCGGTTGCCCCGTCTCCATCTAGCATGAGCTTCCTACCTTCGATGACGCTTTGGCGTCTCGTGAGTCCCGAGCGTGCACGCGCCGCCAAAGCACGGCGGAAGGCAAAGAGCGCCTGCTCGAGCCCAGAGGTCGCGCCTTCGAAAGTGACGCCCTGCCGTTCTCGCTGCACATCGGTGAAGACTCCTTGCCCGATAAATCGGTGACTCTTTCTCGACTAATTAATCGGTTTAATCTGTCTACTGCGGAGGCTGGTAGAATCGTTAAACGATTCCGAAATTATAAG
This sequence comes from Ixodes ricinus, assembly GCA_037355805.1. NCBI lineage: Eukaryota > Metazoa > Arthropoda > Arachnida > Ixodida > Ixodidae > Ixodes > Ixodes ricinus. The sequence goes on along the minus strand of JAZHYW010001535.1, from coordinate 261,351 downwards.
TATGTCATTCGTGAAGTGAACAGAATTGTTGGGATTCATATAGCCCCAGAGATGTAGAAACCGTACGTTTTAATCAAACCATTTCATTTTTTTTTTTGCATTCAAATACCGCGGGCTGATTGCCGAAGTGAAGAGAGAACACGGAGAAATGCACACACCTTTAAACTGACGTCTACATGCCAACTACTAAGCTCCTTTTTTCTTTTTAGTACAGCTAGTTAGGTTTTACTTTTAGAGATTAATAGATGATAACGTTAATAGTCGATTAATTTTGCAGCCTCAGTCTTCATTTGCGTTGTGAGCAGGAGAGAATCGCCAGATAGCTCGTAGGATTCAATGGATAACATGGCTGTTGTATAGCGCACCCCCAGCACCCTTCCTAACCAAGTTTAACGCAGCCAGGGATTAGCCAAGACAATGAGCCACTGTAGGAAGCTTGGTCATTGCTCAGTCTCAGGAGCAGTCACTAACCCCGGGCACGTCAGTGACTGCCCGGTCAGTACCCGTGAACCACGCAGTACGCACGAAGCTTGAGTAGCTTTCTCTCTTCATATATATATATATATATATATATATATATATATATATATATATATATATATATATATATATATATATATATATATATATATCCAAACTTTCAGCAAACCTGCATTACACGCGGGCTCGTGCAACGAAAGCGCTGTCCGAGGTAACAGCGAGTGTTTGAAAAAGACAGGAAAACAAAGATGAAAAAAAAAACACTAAACTAAAATGTTATACTTTCACTGCGTTACAATATTGTGTATTGTCGCAAACCATGCAGTGTCACGAATAAAATAGCACCGGGCTAATAGCGAAGAGCCTGCACCGGAAGAGGCCCTTTCGTTAACTTGGTTTATCCGCTGCACGCAAGTAATTTTCATTTGTTTTATCGTATGTATATGCGTAACCATCGGGTACAATGTATGGGTGCCTGAAATGTATAATCAAGCTCAGCTTGATATTAATACCGTTTGGTCATAGAAACTATACTATCGCAGAAACTACGAGAACGGTAGTGTACAGCATAATTTCACCGGGTCTATCCTTTAAAATTCGAGAGAAAGGACGCCTCCAAGCTGCTATATCTTGTATATTTACACTAACTATAAAGAGCGATTTGTATCCGTGGGGTAATATGGCCGGGACGAACCGAAGGGCTAACAAATCCCGCAAATCGGAAGCTCGAGAGGTATGAAAGACCGCCTGCGTGAAATTATTCTTGGCGCTTGTCCTGTATACTTCTTTTCCTTGTCGTTTTTTGCGCTATTTTATATGTTTAACTAAGATGAACCAACTAGCCCAACAACGAACCCTACTAAATTATTCTACCACTGGTCAACAAATGACTTTTTAATGTCACACGGTTTATATCTCTTTGGGCATCACGGCAGCAGACATTTAGCCTATATATTGGAAAGGGGCCAGGGAAGTGTTTAATTTTGCATGCGTGTACCATTCGTGTTCTTTTCTATTTGCGTTGTTTTAGCGGCAGCAAGCATTACATTGTCAAGATGGCACAGTTCCGTTCGCAACATCAGCCGATTTTTCCATCGAAATCGAGTTGCCACCTCTGTAGCGCCGAGGCCAAGCGTCGGCCTACGGCTCCCCATGTGGCGGGTTCGAATCCCGGCCGAGGTGCCCGCAACCTGACGGAGGCTTATTGCGGAGGAGTTGCCGTGTAACCGAGCTTTCGGTTGCACGTCAAAAGATCCCCAGGTGGTCGAAATGAATCCTCAGTCCTCCGGTGGGGCGTGCCAGATGCCCTTCGTTGGTTTGGCACGTAAAATCCAGAAATTTGACTTTGATTCCGAAATAGAGTTGGACAATAAAAATGTAATAAAAAAATTGTTATCCATCACAAAGGGTGGAAAAAAGTTACAAAATGAGCATACGGGCGCGAACAAGGTGTGAGCCACAACTTGTTACCAAAAGTACTCCGAATGAAATAATGTACGTATCGGCATCACGTCTCAAACGTTAGTACAACCTCACTAAGTTCGACGTTGAAGTACATGTACTACAAGCAAGCGCTTTTAGCTGAGAAAGCACGTTGGCTGCCACCACATTTCTGCTGTCATCTGTATTGGTCCGCCACTTTGGCAAAGTCGACGAGTGGACGCATGCTCAACAGCAAGCAGGTCAACGATCCGATCGGTGGACGGAGTTCACAGATTTACGCTTCGAAGGAGTTGCATTTGTAACCGCCTCTTTTTATTCGAGTCTACACGAATAAAGAGTAAGCTATCGCTAGCAAACGGCAAGCAGTCGTCTCACGATATACGACCATGTGTAGCGTTGTTTTGGCTAAAGTTCAACCCAAGCTTACAAGAGAAACGTTTGCGCACTCCGCATGCCTCAACGAAATGATGAATCATCCGGAAAAGGGCGGAATTAACAATCAGAATATAAACAGCAAACAACACGGATAGAACGGATTGAAAACCAGAATGCCTGGTCTGTTTTGTCCTTTATGTGATGTCTGTTTCCCGTTTTCTGGGCGATGAAAACTAATTTCTAGCGAAAAGAAGTATATTGTTCGCGGTGTGTATCGGTGTGCGGTATGTGTCGGCTTGCGGCAGCTCAGCCGCCTTGGTGGAAGTCAATCGAGGCCTTCGAATAACGCTACATTGTAACCGAACTTTTAGCCGACGCCCAAACACACGCTTCAGAACTAACACGGCCGAACTGTCGTGACTGGGTCCGGGTGCACGTTGAACGGGGTAGAGAGAGCACTGAGAAAACCACTCGAAATATGCGGAGCTGGATGAGAAGCAACCCAATGGTCAAAAAAGATTAGGAAAAACAAAAAACATTCAGGAACTCCTCTGATGTGCCGGTTGTCGCAGGGACACCCGCGGTAGCGTGCCCGCGGGCGCCCAGTGAGAAGGAGCCGCGAATGCGGCGGAGCGCGTCGCGGAAGCCGGAAACCGGACACAAAGCTCGCCCGCGCTCGACGCAGCCGGCGCGAATTAGCCGATCCATCAAGGTTTAGCACCTGTCAGGCACAACGGCGCACTCGCTGGTCCGCACCCGAGCGGGCCTCACGCGCGCGCGAGCTTCCCGCGCAGGAGCCACAGCGGCCTTTGTCTCGGACCCGAGGCGTCGCTGGCTGCAACGGACGAGCGGACGATGCGCGCGAACGCCCTGCGCGCGCGAGAGGGACGCCTCCGGGACCCGCACGCAGAACCGCAGGCCCGCAAACGCCTCCGTCGCCGCTCTCCGGGATGCGCTGGTTATCCGAGACACAAAGATCGTGCCCTTACGTTCCAAGCCAACAGGCCGATATTCGGAGTTTGGTCAGACTACCGTTCCACCGTTCGTCCGCGATCACTAGGGGAGTTGTCGTAGATCGTTTTCGCCATCCCGCAACGCTCTGCGCAGCCCGCTAGATACCCGTAACATTACAGTCAAGGCCATCGGCTTCGTTGCGGAGGGACAAATACGGTCTACCAAAACTCCCTATTTTCACCAACGCGGTCAACTTTCCAAATAAAAGTTTTGGTCCTCCGACAACGAGCGGTTTTCCCCTTCTCTCGGTCGGGTAGGGAATTACTTGCCCCGCTCCCCACTTCCCCTTTTCTCTGGATCTCACTATAAGAAGTGATAGGGAACACGTTTTAAATCGCTCGAAGCGAGCATGTCTGCACGGAGCTGCCGTGTACAACGATGGAGACGGTTGTCAGTGGCAGACGCAGAAACAAAGACTAAAGCCAAAGTCACACTGCTTATACACAACAAAAAAAAAGACAGTCTGCATACAGTGCAGTGGAGACAAAGGCAGCTAGCTTTCGGTCTCCCCCTAATCTCTCCAATCAGAGATCGGCGTTCTGACGTCCCTCTCGTCTCCTCCTCTCCCTCACTTTCTCGGCGCATGTGTTTTACAAACAACGTAAAGCACGTGGGTATATTTACCTATCGTTTCGCGTAGTTCAGATAACGTAAGCACCGTGCTCAGTGGATCATTATTTGTTTTAGTAAAGACCATATAGTTAGACATTTATCTATATGTGTAGGCATACCTGTGACCAAGGAAGTTTGTCCCATATGCGGAATATCTACACCATCAGATTCGGTTGTATCGCCGTTATTCTTCCATGCTAACGCAGGAAGCGACCGTGCTTTCAGGAATGCCAATGTCGCCGTTTCTGGTACCAAATATTCAAGAAAGAAAAGTCGTCCAAAAAAATCACAGAAGCCACTCCGCTGCAAAAATTATCAGCAATATATTCCCTCCCGACTGGCACGGACTACCGATAACACAACAGCGCAAAGTAAACGTTGACCCGATAGCCTATCAGTTTGTGTACGATGCGTGCTCGCAAAAACCAATTAACTTCCGGTTCATTAAAAAAATAACAAAGCCTATCTTAAGATTGCTGTGTGAAACGTCGATGAAACATTTAACCAGAAATTCTCCAGGCAAACGCCAAAAGAACCAAGAAGCGCGACATCTCTGCGAATTTTTCGAAAATTCTTGTAAAGCAACATGTCTCCTCCAAGACGTGAAATCGTACAGCCGAAGACACTCGCTAAATCTCCAACTTTGTTGTCCGTGTAGCATTTATGCTTTCTAGAACTGGTGACATAAGCAAGTTCGACAGGCTCGCAAAGACGGAGCGACCGGAAGTCGCTTGGGACGCAAAGCAGCGGTTCATCTCTGTAAACAGTAAAAGGGACTATTGCCGAGCTATGTCATAATCTCAGCCCGCGAAGTTTCTTCGCCTTGCCATTTTGTACACTGGCTGTGGAATGCGCCTTGAGCGATGAGCCTCGCGCATGTCTCCACAGCTCCTACTGACTCTGTATCTCTTGCCCGAGTGTTAAGCGCGGGAAAGATGTATACGAGCCTTATGGAAACAACGGTATCCGTCACTCGCGCAGCTTGATGAGCGGGGCTTTGTATCGAAGCAAGCACGGCAGAAAGACACCGTGTGTGCCACCGCGCGTCCCCCAAATGGATACCTGACCATCAACTAACGGACGCAATTCGATTTTGGGAAGTACTGTGTCTTTGTAGTGCTCTCGTGGGCTGCGAGCGGTATACAATACAAGGCTATCAACATTCGCGAAGCCGCCAAGAACGTCCCGCCGGTTCCCCAACGTTACTTAGCTGCTGGACAGAAGCTGTTCAGTTTTCATTCCTTCGAACGGCGCCACAGTCACAGAAGAAAACGAGCGGAGCTACCGAGCCACCCGAAATCGCAAAACATCACATTTTAAGGCCGACGACGTTCTTCCGAGGAACTTTTAAGAGGCCCTGAAGATGCAAAACAAGAGCAGAATCGCCCATAGTGAGGAACATGCACGTCTAAAACTAGACCCATGATGACGATGAAGCACGGTCGGTTTAGCATTTGCGGGGTTGCAATTTTGACAGTCTTTCGTGTTCCCAACCTGTGTAGAATCCTGAGAATAGGGGCAGTCGTTCTAGCAGGGTGTTCTGGAAACTATATAGTCACGAACATGATGAGAACGGCAGGGATGCCCTTCAGCAGTCCGGCCTCAAGCGTGAGCTTTCGACTTTCGGCAACGCTTCAGCGTCTCGTGAGCCTCAAGCGTGCACGCCCAGCCAAAGCACGGTGGAGGGCAACGAGTGCGCACTAAAGGCAAATACCCGTTCTCACCCTGTCAGTGACCACACTAATACTTCATCTCTGCAGGAAGTTCGCGCGACCGCAGGCCTACCGAGGTGCCCTCAGCGCGCACACTGCACGTGCTTGCATGTATGAGGCCACTAGCCAGAGACGAAGGCCGCCACAACCTCCATGAGCTTCAATGGGGTTCTAGGTTCTAAGAAGTGCACTACATGTTTCCCGGTGTTGACGCGAACCTGTTTTTTTAAGATCTACGACTATGTTTAATTATGCTTTTTTTGTGCATTGCGTTTACACCGATCTTTACTTACTGTTTACCTGGCCACGTTCCAGCTGATTATTTTCCAATGGACCCTGTTTTTGTAGAATGTAATGGTGTACCTCAAATTATACACTCATTAAAGGTCTCGCTGTCCTGTGGCATTGATAATATAAACGCTAAAATATTACGTAACACTAACCTGTCTTCTAGTTTATTTCTGACAAAAATATTTCGGCAGTCTTTGGAGTCGCGGGTGGTGCCTGAGGACTGGAGAATCGGCAAGGTCATTCCGGTCAACAAAAGCGGCAGTAAGTCCTCTCCCTCAATTACAGGCCTATATCTCTCACTTGCATCCCATCTAAGATCATGGAGCATATTATTTTCACGCATCTGTTTGATTTTCTCGAAAGCAACTCCTATTTTAACAATGCGCAGCACGGTTTCGGTCGCAACTTCTCTTGTGAAATGCAGCTCCTATTTCTTATCTAAACCTTGACTCCGGCTACCCCACTAGTGCTGTATTTCTAGATTTCGCCAAAGCCTTTGACAAAGTGCCACACAACCTCCTTTTGCTGAAACTATACTAAAGATTGACCCTAATATACTAAAATGGATCAAATCATGCCTTCTTCAACGTCATCAGTTTGTTTATGCTAACCACACCAAATCCTCCCTGTGTTCTGTTTCTTCTGGTGTACCCGAGGGGACAGTACTCGGCCCATTACTCTTCTTAAGATACATCAATGATTTTCCTCTCAACATCTCTTGTAATGTGCGACTTTTTGCCGATGACTGTGTAATTTACCATAAGATAATCTCTGCTGATATTGTAACGCTTCAGGACGACCTTTCTAAAATTTCTGAATAGTTTAACACAAGGCGCATGTCCTTAATTCCTAACAAATGTCAATGCATGTGCTTTTATCGTTCATTTTCAATTAACTATCCTGTATTTCTTTTGAACTCTGTCCTCATTGATTATACCAATACAAATACTCAGGCTTGCATTTCACACCTAATCTATCATGGCATACTCATATTAAAACAATTATATCCTATGCAAACCGCTCTCTAGGCTACAATTCGCCGAAATTTTAGACCCTCACCTGAAAACCTAGAAGGTTTTTTGCACACCACTATCGTCCGCCCTAAATTAGAATATGCGTCCTCCATCTGGCATCCTCATCAGAAAAATCTAACAGAGTCCGTTGAATCCCTTCAGAACCGTGCTGCTCGCTTTATTTTTAATGACTAGTTTCGCACCTCAAGTGTATCATCAAAGAAGTCGCAACCTTTCTCCACTCTCCTCCCGCCGTCGAATTTCCCGTCTTTATCTTCTTCACAAAGTCGTTTACACACCTTTCTTGAAAATGTCCCTTCTAAAACCGTCCACCTACATATCATCAAGACTGGACCATTCATGTAAGATCGCCCGTCTCAAGTCAAGCGCACCAGCATTCCCTCATCCCTGAGGCAGTTGTGAACTGGTATGACCTCCCGGATGCCATAGTTCCCATACCCGACTCCAAGCGATTGCGACTAGCACTTCAAAACCACTTGTACTAACCCACTCCTCTCTATAACGCCCTTGAGGCATTTAGGGTATGTATAAATAAATAAATAAAATAGAAGGAGATAGCAAGCGATTTTAGAGAGGCGCCTATTTCCAAACATCGATCACCTCGCCTCCCCGAAAACAGCCACGTTCTAAGGCTCATAGCTGCCATATTTACATGTAGACAAGACGTTTGCTCCTGCCATCATACGATATTCGAATCTCCTCCTTGCAATACGTCCTTGTAATGACAGATCTTTACAAGTAGGCAATGTGATAGTCCCGATATAAAAAAGGCATTTCCAATGCGCGGGAGGGCCATTGCACAGTATGTACCATAACGCCAGTGAGGGTGCCACACGACGGGAACGAAAAGTGCGAGAGCGAGCTGAACGCTTTGGATCGCGTTCCGGCGGTACATGCCGTACAGCAAGAGCAGAAACCTACAATCCCGTGCTTGCATGCACGGAGTGTCCGCTTCCGTCGGAGGGTAAACGACGTAGCGGAACGTTTGAAAGGCTCACGCAAAGGGATAGATCGCTTCAAGACGATCAAGCGAGGGTCGAACAAACAGAAAGAAAAGAGCTTTTTTTTTCTATTTATCCATTTTAGTCCTAAATGTGATCGTGGACTGTAAAGTCAGAGATCAAATCTTCATCCTCGCGCCCCTTGTGCGCGTGGGTACCGATTGCTCGCGTCAAGGTATACAGAAGAATACGCAGCTCATTTATGTGTTTCAGGCAAAAATAGCAGACATTCGGAGAACGCCCTTAGCTTCGTTTCGCTTCCTATACGCGTGGGCTTGTACTCAGAGCCTGACCAAATGTAGCAAGTTAATAAGCAAAACGAGTTAGATATCGTAGTAGCATCAGATCGTCTACAAATCACACGTGGATTCAGCAAATATTCTCTTTAGAAGAGTGAGCCGGACTTTTCGCTACAAATCAGAGTAATGGCATGCGCTCGGCAGGCACTACAAACTGCGGGGGTAACTTTCCTTTCAATAACTTCGCGACGTCAGCGTTGCAAGTTCCACCTCACAATGCGTGACACACTGACACCATTACCGTTTCAAAACGCTAGGAACCCCAGAATTCGTTCTCCGCCCTGGTATATGCGAGCTGCAGTGTTTCACAAAGAAAGCACTCGGTACTTCCTCTCCCACTCCCTCCCTGAAAAATTCATGCCGCCCTCGCGTATACAAGATGTACAAAAAACAACTAATGTTCGATTATTTATTTTTCTCGCGTTTCCATTTTTTGTTTGTTTTCGTAACATCAAATGTTTTAGCTTCTTTTGTGCTTTGGTGTAAAGACAGGAAGACAAACCAGAACTAGAGGCTCGTTACAATGAATGTATTTATAGTACGGTGGTTGCACAGTGCCAGTTTCAGGGCCGGCTTGCCAGAAACAGCGTCTCAGCTGAGCGAGACTCAAACCGCGTCTCAAGACGATCGCGCGCCCCAGCCTTTGCAGTGCTTTCTTTCACCCAGTCTCAGCTCAGACGCTGTTCTAGCAAGCCGGCCCAAAAGTTGGATTATGACCAACGTTATAACATCAACCGAGCCGCAGCGGGAGCTCCTGAACTAAAACCTGTAAAGAATTGGAGGCTAACTACATATACCGTAGCAGAGAGACTGGCGCAAACTAAGGCTGCGCATGAAGCGTAGGGACAAATAAAACAGCCGCAAGAAAGCACCGCGAGCGGAAAGACTACTGAGCCGTCTATCGCTTATGCATATGACCTGGCCGCAGATGTATTGTACGTAATATACACCGTTCCAGTGTTTACAAATCACATCCCAGCACGCGCATGTTCGTCGCTTCCTAAAGCGAGCAATGCACGCGCCATACGCACGAACGCTGAAACTTCGGTCAGAATTGCCCGTGTGACTTTAGAAGCCCGTTTCTGAGGCCAACGGCCAGGTCGACGGGACAGCCGAGGTGAGAAGCGCGAGCCATCAAGCGCTCTTTACTTCGAAGCGCACCTGCGAGCTGTCGTTCTGCAAAGGCGAGTTTCAAAACCGCAATCTCGTGCATCCATTTCAGCATTTGTTCGTATACGCCGCGTGCTTTGCTCACATTTTGGAGGGGCAAAACATACGCGTACTGGGCTATCGCACGCTGAGCTGTGATTTTTGTAAACATTGGATCGGTGTCCACGTTCACGCGATCATAAAGGTACCGATTGCTTAGGGACCTTTATGGTCGGCGGCGAGTCATCTTACAATTCTCCGCGCGTGGGATGTGCTCGAAACTCACGAGCGCAGGGCTCATTCGCCGATTGCAAAATGACCTACGTCAATTATACCTTAATGCTGGCCGTGTAAAGGAGATATAGAGGAGGCCCCAATCATTTAGAGGGCGTCATTTGTGGTGTACGTAACATAAGCCCTAGGCTGCAAACCAGACCCGTCAGGGCACTTCATTTAACCCGCTCCGGCCAGTCTTGATTCACACTTGCCAAACAAAGAGCAGCGACCCGTAGCACAACAACGAGAAGAGAAAGTTGCAATCGCACTCGACTGTGTACACGAAGAAGGACAAGTTAATCTAGTGAGAAGTCCAGCGAGCAAACCCGAAAATCGCAGCTTTAATGCCCTGCAGCGCTAATCGTGAGGGACGACACGACGTGTGGTCCTCTTGAACACTGTGGTCAGACAGATGTGCACGAGACGATAAAGCGCTACCTCCTTCGGCCAAAACTAAGGTGGACGGATTCCACATTCGGAGCTTAATACTCGTAGACGGCCACGCAATGCGAAGGCTAGCACGCTGAGAGAGGTGTCGATGTATTATATTACCTGGCTGTAGTTATTTCACCCTAAAAAAAAATGTTCGTGCGTCTGTTTCCGCAGAACACACGGAAGCAAAGCCATCTAAAGGAGGAGCTTCGCGAATGACGAGGACGAATGTAAGTTTATAGTCGTCCCATTTTCAGAACTCGTCGTTCACCAGCTATATACTCTACATGGATAGCAGCCGTTGGCTCTCCAGGCGCACTGCTGGAAATAGACGCGCGGGCATGTTTACGGTGAAAGAGGGAGGAGGTTGTTGGCTTATGCTGCGGATGTCCTGGTCGCAATGGCTCCGCTCAGTGAGAGTCATCGAAAGGGCGTACGAACACCCATCCAGCACCACTTGTCGCCCTCAGTCAAGAAGTGTCGAGGGCAGTGAACTCCCTTTAACGTCATCGAGTTACCTTCGCCACCTGAAGATTTAGGAAGTTATAACGCTCGCGATGAAAGCTGTCAAAAGCGAGAATGAACGGCTAAACACTTCCTGCGAATTTACGACCAAACAAGAAAATGTGCGGCGTCAGAAGCCACGACAAACATTAAAACATTTCCTCGTGACGCGTTTAAACTATGGCTGCGCTTACAAAAGAACGCGGTGAAACTACATGGTGCGGGAAAGAAATATTATGCGTACCTCCTTGGAACATCGATTGTTTTTATTAATATTATGATTAGTATTACTAGGGTAGTAAATGGGCAGTTGCAACGAAAAATATTTCTCTAGGGGTACGTACGTCCTAAATGAATAACAGGAAGTTACAAAAATGAGTGATTTCTACTTCATCCATTTAAAACGGCTCGAGCTCTGGGACGTCAGGATTAGCGATAAATGAAAGAATGTTTGTTTTGATTTTTTTTCCTTCGATAGTTCTCTATCTGTTCCGTGCGCTCGACATCTCTGACGCTCGCCACAGATGTTTCGTCGCCGCACTTCCGCTAAATTAACTGAGCAGTCGACGTCGTTTATACCTTTGCCACATATATGAGTCACGGAACTGTCAAAGGAGCTAAGTTCGGCGAGACAATTTACGCGAATGTGCAATCTCGTCGTGAATCTACAGTCGTTTATCTTTCATGCTGTGAGTAATTACTGTTTCGAAAGGATGATGTTCACCCAGATTCCATGGACTGCCGCACCGAACAGAATAAAACTAGGTGACATGGGTCGAGCGCTGCAAACGATAATGCTCTCAAGCCTTCATCGATAGCCTACATCATCCACCAATGTATTATAACATGAGCTTTCCTTACACTTCAGTGAAGATACGCCGAAAATAAAGCCTCGATTTTTCGGCGCAAATCACTCATATTGCCGTACGGCGTAAACCGATCCGTATCTTCCAAAGGGTTCTTCTATCCAAACCAAAAATGCCGGCGAGGAAATTGCTCCCCTCGGGCGGTGTGTGACTTTCGCTGATTTCACAAAGGGAAACGATCTACGGTCGGCAGAGCACGGGCTACTCCGAGGACACAACTGTCCAGAAGCAGCGTCAGTTCACAACCGATTTCAAGTGATTTCGGATCAACCGAACAAAAGAAGGTTACCAGGAGCAACGACGTAAAGCAGAATGGAAAGAAAATAAACATCCCAATGATGTGCAACAGAGAACATAGTGCACCAGAAAACGCGCAAACGTTTCCTTTCGGCTCTGTTTCAGCACGAACCAAAAACAAAGTCGATCCGTTGAGGAACCACCTTAGCGCCGGCCTGTCCCGTTAGACGGACTCTTTTTTCCACACGAGCGACGTCGCAATTGCGAAATCGCAAGTAAAATCGCGCCACGTGAATGAGGCATGGGACCGCTTTTTTCACGCGCACAATTGAGGAAGTGTAACTTCGACGAAGCTGAGGCCAAACGTTTTGCTCTGAACTCCGTTTAATTTTAGGTGCGAGCGAAGTCATGCCTGCGAGTGCGAACCCCGCCGTGCTTTGATCATAGCTGTTGTGCACGCGGCGTTCGTGCAGTGCAAGCGCGGTTCAAAACATCCTCGCGTTCGTAGTTTCCACCTAGATCGCATATCAAATAATACGGAGTGTAGTATGTCGCGGGAATGGCGCACATCCGTGCAACAACAACTGGATTAACGGAGTTCGCTTCGTGAAGTCGTTCACCGTAAGCGTCGCGAGAAGCGGAAAACTAGCCCTGCGCGACATATGCCAAACGCGACCGCGCGCAAGTCATAGTCGTCGCTCCCTCTCTCCATGGGATGCCGTTTCGTTGACATGAAAAATAATCTCCCGCAAATCTTTCAAGGAAAAAAAAAAGCAATATCCAGAACCCGCCAGGGGGAAAAAAAGTAACATAGAAAACACTTTCCGTGACTGGCGTAGGTAGCGGGGGCTTTGACAACTCGCCGCTATAAATCACGAGACACGAACAGCAAGCTCGAAAACGGACGCTTCTACCCCCGCCGCGATATCGTTTCGTCAGGTGGCCGCAATTGTATTCCACTCAAAACCCACCGCCACCTCCGTGCGCGAGTCGCGGGACTCTAAAACAAAACAAAATTCGAGTTGGAAATGTCGCGCGCTCGACAAAAACACCAAACACCGGAAGAACGGAGGCCGAATGGTTAGCAGGACGTACCCGAGATGGCGCCACATGTCAAGGCGACGCGCGCGGTTGCCGGACCACGTTGGTGCGGGGTAATGAATGCAGTTAGGAGGGGGGAAAAACGTGTAAAGGGAGCCAAAACACGGGGTCCGGTTACGGCCAGTGCTGGGAAATACAAACGCTGTAGTGCCGCGCACAGATTTGTACAGGATCAGCGTGCAAGTGTGTGCGCGGCGACGACAGATGATGACAGACGACGCCGAAAGATGGAGATGGAATTGAGGCCGAACTTCGGGAAACAGAGGAGGGAATACAGTTAATCACGTGTCGCTAGACGAAACTCCGTCTGGCATTTGGACGAGTGGAAAGTATTGATGAAAACCTCCGTTCAACGTTGAGTTCGGGAGACATATACGCAGTACTGTTCGTCGCACAAGATACGGAAACGCGAAGCGGAAGTTTGGGGAAAAAAAGACGTGGAACATGCTGAATGAAGGGTAATACCCAGGGCCCGGTACGACTGTTGACAACCGATTTTCTCAAATTCAAATGGGAACGAAAACACGACTGCGCTAGCATTATCGCGCTACCTTTCAATAAAGCGAGTAAAATCGGTCGCCGGATGAAAACGTCCCATTCTCAAAGAAGCTCGCAAAATCTTTCGAAAACAAAACTAGCCTGTGAAGCGGGCAGAGGGGTTCGTCCAACTACCGTCGCGTACTAAACTGGAATGACTGTCGACGAACGAACTGGCTCGCCGGGCCCCCTGAGCGGGACCACCGGCATCTACGGTAGGGGAGCAGAAGACTCCGCTGAGGTTTCTTTAGCAGTCGGCACCAGGCGCGTTGGAAGGAGCGACGACAGCGACCCGCGATAGGGGCACGCGGGCGTGTCCCGATCGTGGTTCTGCTGACCGCTCGGCCAAGGCTGCCTGAGTCAGCGGGGGCCTCGTGGGCAGACCCGGAAGACGGCACGCTCGCTGCTGGCGACGACCGCAAGCAGCGGGCGAGCCGAGGAACACGGACACTGTCGGGGTACCTACATTTCTGCTTCTTGGCTGCTGCCGCGGCGAGGCTCGCCACCACGGCATCGACGAGCGACAGCCGGCAACTGGGCCGCGGCGGGGCCTTGCGCGGCCGGCGGCGCGTCGTGGTGGCCGTCGCTGCCGTGACCGCGGGTGCGATCACGGCCACCGCCTCGGCGGACGCCGACCGGATAACCATCCCATCCAGCTTTCCGGGCCGACACTCCAATCCACGCCGGAAAGCGCCGAAACGTCGCCAGTCACGCACACGTCGCACAGCACGAGGAACAGTCACGTGACGGGAAACTGGACGCTGGGTCCTCGCATCAGTCGGTCGGGGCCGATCGCGCCCGCTATTTCTGGACGACGGTCTTTTTCTCGCGCCGACTCGAGCGGCGCACTGCTGGAGAGCGCGGCGCTCCTGTCCGTGGCTCCGGAGTCACTGAAGGGAGAGTTGATCGTCAGCGCCGACAGCACGCGCTCGGCCTCCTCTCCGACGCCTCTCCTCCCCGCTCGACCCCGTCGGGAGAGGGAACCAGGCGGCAAGGCTCGAACGGAGAGAAAGGGAGGCAGGGCGAGGAGGCGGCCAACACCCTCTCCTCCAACAACAATCGCCATATTGGAGTCCATCCAAAAGGCTTCTCTTCGTGACAGACACGCATTCATCAAATGATGATGTACAGTCGGCCGGCGGCCCGCACGAAGCGGGGAGGGCTGTGTCGCCTCCTCTCCCAAAGAGCGGCACAAAGAAAAGCCGCCGGGAGAGGAGGTCCGCCCGAGCGCGGGAGGAGTGGCCTCTATCGCTGGCACTCGCAAATCAATCTCGTTTTTCGCCTCTTTTGTGCTTCGCAGTTGATCCGCAGCGGGGAGCGCGTGGGCCCTCTCTCTCCTTCTCGCCGCGGACACGGCCGTTGTCGTCTCGCATGCCGCGGGCCGGCACGCATGGCGGCGGCCTTTGCAACGCCGCAACTCGCTACGTAGGACGTCCTGAATGGTCGGAGCCTGCGAGGCCGTGCCGATTCCCGCTCGGCCGGGCTCCTCCCCCCGTTGACACGCTCGCCGCGCGGCCGACGCACCACGACGCCGCCCCGCGCCGCTCAGGTGCGCCAGACACGCGGGCCGACACCGGCCGCGCTCCGCTCCGGGACCCTCTGCACCCCCGCGTCGCAGTCCCCAAACGGTCTCCACGCCAAACCGCCTCGTTCTGGTCACAGTCTGAGGTTTGGAGACCGGGGACCCCGGACCACTTCTCGTTGCGTTCGATTTTTGAGGCGAGTCGCCGCGAACGGACACAAAGCGATCTCTCCACGCCCCGACAATTATAGCGGCACTTGAATGGACTCTTCGCTCCACACCATTAGCGTTGTCCACAATGGAGATACTACTGCATGTGGCGGAGACATCAATTTCCTCATTCCGAACAGAAAGCGGCCCGGGGGAATATATATATATATAAAAAAAAAGGAAATACACGAACAAGAAAAAATTGGTCATTAGGAGCCCCATCTACTCTATACTTTGCCGGTGATGTCATGTTTTGTGGGCGAGTCATGTATCGTGATTCGCCTCACTCAATCGAGAGCGTTCTCCCCCTTTTCTTATACCACCGACGGAAACGATCTCGGCCCGTGTCATTCAAGCGCCTGCGCCCCGTCGCGTGTCGCTTAGAAAATCGAGGGCATCGAATATCCTCACCCCACAATTCGCGTACACCTCTCGTTCCCGACGCGCACGAACGGAACGTTCTCCCCTAACGGAGCACGAAACCCACATCACTATTTTTCTTTTCCTCGCATACACGAGCCGTAATTAACGGGTTCTGCGAACGTCACGTCGTCAACTCATTTGAACGCTCAGTAAAGAGAAGGGAAACAACTGCGCTTTAATCCTGGGAACGTACTTTGACCCGACAGCGCAATATTTTGTTCGAGAGCAGTTGGACCGTCTAAACACGGGAGAGAGAGAAAAGAAAATCTTTGCAGCTTGTACACAGTCGTCGCTGTTTACCACAATCCTCAACTCAGCCAACAAAGCGAAGCAGAGGAACAAAGAGCAACCCCATTTAAGCAACAACAACAAACAAAAAAACCACGAACTTCGCGATCGGGTCGTTCTCACGACAGCACGGACTGTGTTGTTTCCCGCGCGTACACATTTTATGGCAGCCACACTGGAGCTGTAAAGAGCGATATAATGGCCGCTGCTCACGGCATGCCGGCGTCAAACAAGTTATTCCCGCGCCGTCAACTATCGTGCCTGGTTAATGTGAGAAGGAGAACGTGTTTTTTTTATTTTATATTTTAAGCAACTTGGGGCGCCAACTGCCCGGTACATATCCCCAACAGCTCTTGCTTGACCACTCGGTGACACGGACGATCCTCGTTTTATGCTCAGCCCTAACAAGGCTCCGCAAGATGCGCGTACGTGTTTTTTTCTTTTTTTTTTCTTTTTTTTTTTAACATACTCAAGACACAACGAGCGTTTATAAGTCATAATTACAAATCGCAATTAGGAAGACCCAGGTCCCGCGTTGGGTCCCATGAACCGAGTCCGAGAGGGCTCCTTTCCCCCTCACCCTTCCCTCTCCTTTCCGCGCGGAGCGAAATTTGATTGGGGCGCCGGACGAAAACCAGAGACCAGCGGCTCCCGTCCACTTTTGACCACCGTCGATCATGTTTTATTACAGCCCTCCGAAATGAAAACAGGGGACAGAAAAGAACGCCAAGACAACAGAAAAAAAGAGGCGTTTAAAAACAACAACGTCAAGAAACATCGGTCCGACACCCCAAGAAATCGCTCGTTCGAACCTTCGAGGCCCAACGTTATACGAAACCCGGTTACTACGAATTCGTTGCTTTAAAGAGGGGCAAAAAAAAAAATGAAAACGAACTGCTTCTAGAATAGGGTAACCAAGCTGCCCCGTGGGCAGGTTTCCCGCGTCTTGCCCGTACGCCAATCGCTTTGTGCGCGCCACATTTAAAAGCCACAGTTTCTTTAATGGGTCGGTACTCGGTATGTACAAAAGACATAATAATAGGAATAATAATAAAAGAAAATGGAAACCACGATCGAGCAGGAAAAGCGGGGTGTGAGTTATTTCAGCTGTCCGCTGTCGATGGTGAGACCTGCGAAACCGATATGAAACAGTGCTCGCGCGCGGAAGCGCCAGTATGGTTAATCAGCGCCGAGCTGGAACCAGACGTGGCCACATTAGCTGGCGTCGGTCGATGGCATGAGTTAACTTATTTGGTATACTAACAAACAAAAAAAAGAAACAAAAAATTACCGCCGGGTTGTTCATGATGTATATGTAACGTGAATATATAGTCACAACGAACGCTTCGTGCTGGTTCCACCTCGCCGAATACGGTTCCTTACAAAGTGAGCCACAATAACCATGCAACCATATACAGTTGAGGTTGTAAGGTCCAGCGTATTGGGCACGTGTCTTGCAAAATTCGAATCGCAATCGTAGATATTTGAAACTAAACACGCAAACGCCGTTTCAAAATAATTTTTTTAGAGAGAGAGAGAGAGAGAGAGAGAGGGGGGGTAAATTTGGAGGTGTTCAAATAATAAAAATAGTGCAAAAACGGCGCCTGTGGATTTCCAATGTCCCCTGCCGGATGCTCGTCGTCTGCACACTGGTCGGCGAGCCTGCTTCCAAGTGGCCGTCGTTCGTATATTTCGAAAAAATTATTACTTATCGCGACTGCCCTGCTCGTCGCCAGTTGTTCAATAAGCCAACCGGGAGCGAGCTCGTGCACCAGCGAGAACAGAAGACGAACAGGCACGAGTCATTGACCCCGAGCATCTCATTAACGCTCGGCAGCCCATCAGATTGCGGATTAGCCGTTAAGGACGCCGAAGAACCGATCACGAAGCCAGGAGCGTCAAGTAACGCAATAAAGCCACGCCCCGTGTTTCTTAGGCTGTCAGTGACCTATAGAGTCTCAAAATAACACAAGCTCATTCGTTCGGAAATTGAGAAAAGTTCACTTCGGTAGCCGAAAACCCTATTGTAGCCCACTTTTTAAGAAACAAAGGGCGTTGCTTATTATGTTACCCCGTAATAAGGCTTGGTATTGATTGCGAGACTGCAGAGCTGCGTACAATCCCAGCTCGCGAACGTTAAGCTTATGCAGGGGGCACTTCGAAAGCCAAGACGCGAGAGGACGGGAAACTATATGTATACAAGCGTGAGCGGACCAAGCATTCGCGCGCAAAAAGGTAACTACGAAATAATCAGTTTTGTTGACAGATTGATTGACTGAAAATATGATAGGGAAACGACAAGGAATCTAGGCTGGATAGATATATGTTTTAAAAGCCTACATAAAAAATATTCGATTTTGAAAGTTTTTTTGACGCACCAAGAACTCTTTCGGCTTGTGAAGAACGGTTTCCCATCAAGCGTTATCGCTCTCCCCCCCCC
The DNA here is from genome assembly GCA_037355805.1 of Ixodes ricinus. Classification (NCBI taxonomy): domain Eukaryota; kingdom Metazoa; phylum Arthropoda; class Arachnida; order Ixodida; family Ixodidae; genus Ixodes; species Ixodes ricinus. Next base: position 243,105 of record JAZHYW010001535.1, on the reverse strand, counting down.
CCCTCCCCTGGCTCACTAGAAAGCCAACTAACTGGGCGATGAAGCACTCTTTCGCGTCAAACATTCGGCAGAGACACTTAGGCCTGGTTCACACTTGCGAATCGGCGGGCGAATCTGCAAGAATTCAGCCGCCAGGCGTAGCGTCCACTGTGCATTGCCGCGGCCGATTCCGCTTCGGCGGCAGCGGATTAGCTGTAAGTGTGAACCAGGCCTTAAGACTACTTATGTGTAGGAATGCGAAAGCATTCCTACAAGGAAGCGCGCCACATCTTCCTATCGCACACGGCGCTACGGTGGTGACATCACGCTCCCGCACTGCGCAGGCGCGACGACCCCTCCGGCTCCACGGCTTCCGTGATCGATGCATCTGCGTTGCTGTGCTTTTCTCTGTGTTTTATTTCTGAGACGCGTCCGCTTTGACCTTGAGTGGCCGGCCGGCTTCCGGGACGAGGCATCCGATATGACGCGTCGCGACCAATGGGAATTCCGCTTGTGGGTGCCGTTTTTCTGCTACAGACGGTTACAGACGACGGCGGCTTCGCTCCATGGGACAGTTATTGCTTTCGTAATAAAAAAAGGCACTTAAAACAAGCCCATATAGGTTTCTTCGCGAAAAACCCTTTCAGGGATGCTTAGAATAACTTTGTTAGGGTGCAAAATATGGACCAGTCGAAGAACCCCTAAAGCCGGGGTCAAACATACATCATACAAAAGACAGTGCAAACACGATTCACCGCAATATCCGTGGTTTGAATGCCGCGTGCCAAGTTTCTCCTTTAACTCATTGCCATGTGGCATCCGAAGAACGGATCTCGCGGTGACTCGACTTCGAATCTGTATGCAGACTGTCTTTTGCATGATGCTATTCGCGGTGAGAAGCTCGCGAGGGGCGCTGCTGTTTTCCTCACTGTGAGTATAGTGCACGTGCTAACAACGCAGTTATGTTTTAATTTTCGAGTGCAAACAAAACTTGGCATTGCAGATGCTTGCACCACCAGGGAAGTTGAAGTATCCTCACTCTGGGTTGTGAAAAATTGCACCAGGCGGCGATACCCGAACTTATCGCCGCGAATAAGCAGTGTGACCTCGGCTTAAAGGGACCTCGAAATGAATGTTCAAGTTCTTCCTCCTTAACAACTCAAAAGCGAAATGAGACATCACGTGGTCGAGACGTGCTTTGGCACCGGAGGCGATGGCTCCAAGCTTCCACCGTGCTTTTTCAAGCACACCATGGAACTTGTCGGCCTCACGATTTGAGTGTTGACGAACGCATGTACGGACGAGTTACGCGAGTCTTCGTGTCCAATGCGTGAGCTCCATGGGTTCGGCTTATGTGCTTGGGCATCGCGGATGCACCACAGTGAAAAGGCGGAGAGCTTTCGAAGGAAACGAGGTACAAAATAGTCCGCTATATTTCCAAATTTTTGTACAAAATAGCAGGCTCGTGGACTAGTTTTATTTTGGCTTATCTCAGCCGAAAATTCATCTCATGGTCCCTTTAAGAGTTGTTTTACGACCAGATGTTTTTTTATAGTGTACCCAAGCACTTCTTCCTCCTGATTTGCGTCGTTAAAGGCCAACCTACAAAATAATTTTCCGCAAGGTAGGAAAATTCTTTTCGCCACCCGTTCCGTTTCCCCCTCTCACTCTTATGTTAACGGCGGGGTGACGGAGGGGGACTCTGCTGCATCTTGGGGCCGGATAAGCCGGGAGCTTATCGCGGCTCTACCAGCCCCAACAAAAGGAGTCCCCCTTCGTCAGGATAGCAGTGGGAGAGGGTGAAATGAAAGGGCTGGCGAGGACGATTTCCTACCTTGCGAAAAACTTTTTTGTAAATCAAATTAATTTTGCAAAAAAAAAAACACGTGATTTTAGGTTTTAGTATTTTATTATTCCGAAATCTTCATACTTTATATATAAAAAAAGGACCTAATATGGTCCCGAAATTAATCAAATTCGCATTTGAAGACCTCCTGTCGACCCAGAAAGACACAAATATGTGCCATGTTCGTGTGCGCGGTTCTTGAAATTGTGACGTCGCCTGCCACCAAAGTATTTCGAAAGTAGATCTAGCCATCTCCCCTCCATCGCAATATTGTGTAGCTTCAATTTCGCCCAAAAATCGTAACAAGAAATTCTTCTTTATTTTTTTTTCAAACCGCTAAGGAGTGCCGCTTACACATATATTGTAACATACGAACGCGTTTTTCTCTTTTTAAAATGTTGAGGAATCTTCACAGTTTGCGCATAAGAAGTCTTGTTCTTAGTATTGCCTTATGACAACCAAATTCGGCACGCAAAAGTTCGAGAATATGTAGAAATGCAGCTATCAAGGTTTAGCTAGAAGGCATATGTTTATATTTGTAAAAACATTTAAAAAAAAACTTTTGCAGTCTTTAAGTATTTCAAAATAAAACAATTCTAATAAGCATTTATTTCGTTGTTCGTTGCACTCAGGGGTTTAAAAAGAGCGGGTATACCCGTTATGGAGGACTGCGTGAGCGTTCGGCGTAAACTCGGCTCAGCTCGTATTGAGAACGAGTGCTGCGTCAGCATTCGGCGAGCACTATATGATCCAATCCCACGGCTCGGGTCCAAGCAATGGCGGCCGCCACTGTTGCTTGATGGACTTTTGAAAAGGGTCTACTAGCCTAATTTACTAGGCTCTTTTAAGTTTGTTGCCATGCCCCGTGCACGCAAAAAAATGTGTGTGTGTTTTTTGTGCACGTGCATTGCATCAGAACATAAAATACAGGAGGACGCTTAAGCTTCGCCTTTAAGAGTGGAACGCGCGATAGCTAAACATATAAATGTCCGCTCGTTCCCAAGTCGCCCAAACGTGGCTGCGTAGCCTTCATTAAAAAATAATAAACAATTACGACCGAAAGGTTGTAAGTTCGAATCCCGCCTCCGCCTAAAATTCTTCAATTTTTTTTCTTTTAAGCAAATGAATTGTTTTATAAACTGAAGACATTTGAGACGTGCGGCGACCTCTAATTCGCATGACATGTGATGTTTTAATCACTTTCATTCCACGCGTAACGTCATGTTTCACATAAGCGTTGTGGGTTGTTTGAAATTCCCGCGCGAGGTCATGTAGCTGCGACGGCACTGACCCTATCGACCAATCAGGATTGTCCCGTCCCGCTTTTCTGCGACGCGAGTTCCTTAACGCCATCGCTTTAAAAACAAGCTATATCAAAACTAACACCAGATTTACAGATAGGAGCGATCAAGCACTGCGAAAATTGTATTCAGTATCGCATACATATATTTAAAAAAAAAAGTTTTCCCCTGGCGTTGTCTCCTTAAAATGGTCAATCACTTTTCCTTTTCTTTTTTTTAATTGTGAAAAAAAAAATTCTTTTGCGGCCATTCAAAGTGTGAGCAAAATCCAAATCAAAACGTGCCGATTAAATATCGGATATGCGAAAGCACTCCATCTTGTTTAGCGGTATGCAGTCCGCACCAGTGTTTGTAGCTGCAGTAATCAATACATTTCGGCGATGTGAATCGGATTACGCCGATTACCAATTCCACGCGCTCTATATAGAACGCGCGATGGTGCGACGTTTCAGAAGAAAAGAAAGGAAGACGACGCTAATCCTAATTTCGAATCTGTCACTTTCACGTGTACAGCGACCACGTATCGCGCACAACGGTGTTCCAGTCCGAGAATGTAAACACGGCATCTCAAATCACAAACAATGGCACGGCGCATAATATCATCCATTTACGCCTTCAATTTTCTCGTGCCTCAGGAATCTAGCTCTTCGTGTCTTATACGTAGTCTTGTTTTCCTTGTTTTACATTTTCCAAGTTCGCATTGTTTTCATTGCAGAAAACAGCAAAAGACTGCAAACACCACCTCTCTCCCATTCTTAAAAAAAAAAAATGTAGAGAGAAAAAAGGCAGTAAAGAAAACAGAAACGATCAGCTTTCTTTGCTTCTCTGGAGAAAACAATCAATTCCGCTAGGAACCACCCGCCCGGTTCGGCTCCCGGGCTCTGCTACGACATCAACAGTGCAACCAAAGAGAAGGGAGCCAATCTGTCCGCCTAAACTCCTATTTCAAAATCGCAGAGTCGACAGACAGAACGCAAGAGCATAGGTCTCCTATAAATATTCGACGGGCGCTTTTAACAGCGCCATGGCAGACCGTTCACAGGACAAGCGCGCCCAGCGTCCCAACGCTGCAAGCCTCTATGCAAAAAAGAAAAAGAAAAAAAGAGTCGCTTTTGCATTTGCGCCACCCTCCACCTTTTTTTCGACGAAGAGCGAATAAAAATAAAATAAATGAAAATATATAACGAGAAAAAAAACAACGATCGAGCGACGGCTACAGCAAAAACGAACAGCATCATCTAGAAACAACAAACAATTATATCTGAGCCGTTTACGCTTAATATTCCCGCGCGGCGCGGTTTCTGCAGGGAGAAACGCTCCCCAACCTTCCTCCTAAAAGGTCAAAACATGGCGCGCGCGCAGGCGCGACTCTTTTTTTTCTCCTTCTTTTTTTTTTCTTTTTTTCTTCGTCTTCTTTTGGCTTTCTCCCCGGCTCCCTTCCTGTTGTTAACACAGCCTTGTTTTGTCGTCCCGAGAGTGTCAACCACAGGTGATTGCCCGCTAGTCAGTAAAAAACGCGCGCGGGCGCGCGCTCGCGCGCTGGCGCCGTGCCCTTCGCGTCCCGCAAACTCCCCTCAAAATATGCAAAGCAGGCCAGCCTCGCAAACAAAGACAGCCATCTCCGCCAAACAACAGCAGCAGGGACAACACGAGTGGCAGTGAGCAGAGGCGGCGGTGGCAGGCAGCCGCCGAACGCTCGACAACGGATATCAACAACGCAAAGACGAAGCACCCAAGGCGCGCTTGAGACCAAGAACAATTCGAGAGGAAGCCACGCACAAAGCAAAAAAGAAGCCCAGGTTGGAGGACGGCGAAGGCTGTGGCTATCCCGGAGCGTAAACAAAATGTCACCGGCTGAAATTGGGTTCGCTCGAATTCAAGTTTGCGAAGAAATGCATCGCTGAGTCGCTCGTTTCCACAGAGAGAAAACTCTGAAACAAAAGCAAACAATAATGATAATCATAACGTAAGAAGCGAAGAAGGGAGAGTGTGCGAGAGAGAAGGCAGCGAGCGAGGTCTGCCGCTCGCCTACACTCTGGAGCTTACGAAATGTAAACAGGCCCATTCGATCTACACGTCGACAACGCAAGTGCTCGCCGTGAAATCTGTTTCACGGAGGAGCACGATCCGAGAAAGAACCAGGAATTCCTCCAAAAAATCGCCGGCCTTCGGTATGCATAAACGGCCCAGGATCGAGCAACCGCTCAAATGCCTCGCCCCTTGCAGCTTAGAGACCCCACTCGTTCAATGTAACGTGTTTTTTTTTGTTTTTAATTGGGCCACGGTGACCCGTTTGAGTCGTTCCGAGATCGCCGAGCGCCGATTGCACGAATTAACACAATCTCGACAAGCGCTCAGCTCGCCGCAGATGCTGTCCGCGAGCCTGTCCCGACTCACGGAGAACAGTGAGCGGGAAGCAAAAACAACCAACGTCGAACAGGTTTAGCTATAGCATTAAGAGGAAACGGGGCGTGTACGATGGGGGGGGGGGGGGCACCAGAGTGACCAGCTGAATCTACATAGCAAAACAGAAAAATGCCCAGGCATATTTTGCAGAGGGTTGACACTGGGGTGACATTGCAACGCCATTAACACTTAGAATCACTCGGTAGCATAAAGAGTGTATGTGTGTGTGAGGGGGGAACGGGGAGGGGGGGAGAGGAGGGGAGGAGGTGATAGAAGGCGAAGGGAAAAGCTTTAGAAAGTGTTAGGCTGCCTCGACAACTTTGAGGGGACTGTGTTGTCCTGACGGGGACACGACCTGAAATGGAGGCGAATGACGAACACCTAAAATCCAGCTACCAATTAATATATAAAAAGAAAAAGAAAAAAAAAGGACGCGGTGCGGGCAGGATTATTTGTTTGTGGACACCGAGGTCGCTCTCGGCGCGTGAGATAGAAAGCCTCAGAAGGCCTCCTTTCACATCTTCGCCATTCAGAGTCATTCCGGTCGTTGATATCCTGCCAGGCGCCCAAAGACGCGCGTACGATTCGAGACTACCACCTCTCCACCCCGGACTGATGGACACTCGCCGATATTCCAAAACAGAAAGAACACCGTCCGTACAATCATGATGACATCCCTGGGCCATAGGAACGAAGAGGCGAACGCTCACGTCGGAACCGGCAAACTCGGAACTCACGAAAATGGGCTCAGCGAAGAGCAGTCTCGGACGGCCATTAGAGCGGCCACACCATCATCGAGGGAGGGTCGAAAGCGCGACAGCGAGAGGGCTCCTCGGTGGGCGACTTCGGGCGGCTGGCAGGGAAAGCCCAACAGCCACCGCGCTCCCACCGAGCCCAACAGGAGACAGACTGTTCTCACATGCCCGTCTCACCTTGGCTCGCCAAGCGTAATCTAAAGCGCCAGCGAGGCTCACTTTTACGATGTTTTCGACCTTGTCGCTTGTTTTCAATCAAGCCTGGAAGGACAAAAGAAAGCGAGAACGCCCCGGCTGACGCAACGACGGCTACGTATCTATTTTCATTCCGCGGTGGCTGAGACCGCCACTTGGACGATCGTTGTATCAGCGCCATTCCGAGCATTAGGCGTCCGACGGCTTCAACGGAGAGCGTTTGTATTCGGAGAAGGGGATGGGGCGCCGAAGGTGATTCCTGACATCGAAAACGGAACGACCGTAGCTCAGACGGCGGATCCCGCGGCTGCTTTCTTTGATGCGCGTCGTCTTCATTTCTCTCGACGTGCTTTCCAGGAGCCGCTCTGTCGCCACAACGGGTTGTCGCGCGCGTGAAACACGTGCATAGTCTACAACAAAAGCCACAAGCTGAGTTTGAGACATCGTCTGATGGATGGAGCACCGCGAGCACGTGCCGAAGTAAACATACCAATTAACTTCGGTGAATCGAAGCACGCCAAAGCTAAGTGCTTGCCCAACATCACCGAAAAGACAACTGCACCCCCCCAAACGTCTGGATCCACGCAGAGCCGCCCAAAAAGGGGCCGGCATCGCCGCCAGCGTGTCTTGGAGCTTCTCACAACGAACGCGCGACGCTAACACGCGACGGCGTCGAGACGGACGCGTCTACCACTTTGTGGCGCCTCTCGTCCAACTTCAGCGCGGGGCGGGGATTCAGTAGCGACGATGTCATCCGGAGGCCGTCTATGTGGCTTGCCGCCAGAAATGCCAAAACGCGTGTATTTTGCAAGCACATAAAAAGGCGCCTAAAATGACCGCAAGATGTCATCATTTCACTAGCTAAAAGGAAGAAAGGTACACATGGCGGAACGTCTCTTCCAATATTACAAAAAGAAAGCTTAGGTGGAGAAGTGATTAACAGGTGACGAAAAGAACGAAAGACGAAAAGAAGATAGTTACCCAGAGATAACTGAATGAAAGTGGGCGCATACGGCGGGTAAGTGTTCGAAAATGCGTCTTTGGCACGTCGGAACATAAGGAACATGTTAATCAGAAGGCGTCGGAACATGCCAATCAGAAGGCGACATATATAAAACGCACAGGGTACGCGCGATGACGACGTCAGCCCAAGAGCGCGCCTTCGTTGATTTAAATCGGGGAGGGCAAGGGGGGGGGGGGGGCAAAAGCACGTGGATGCATCGGGGGTAAACAAACGCACGAGGCGCGCAAAGAGCTGACGAGCGTCTTGCCGCAAACATTCCTTGAGAGTCAACACAAAACTTAAAGCAAACAAATATTTTTTTTTGTGTGTGTGTGTGACCTATATGCAACCTCCCTGAATGATGTTGTAAACATTAGGATGTGAGAAATTTGTCATGTGATAAGTGAAACTATAGTCGGTGACAGGTCAAGAACGAAGTGGAAGCTCCTCCCACCCCTTACCACTTTAGTAGAGCGAACGGTGGAGAGGAGGCGACCTCCTCTCCACCGTTCGCTCCGCTGAAGTGAAAAGGGGTGGGAGGAGCTTCCACTTCGTTCTTGACCTGTCACCGACTGTAGTTTGCAAGCATTGATATTGATAAGAAATTTGTATTACACCAATCTTTACGACTGGTGTAATACAGGCTGCGTGTGGGTATCATGCGGGCCACACGTACACGATACGGATTATCTTTGTTTGCAGAATATGATGGCAATACTTATATAATAACTGAAATAGACGCTACTACATGAAGTTTCTCTGTATTTTAAGCAAAACATGGCGTACCTGGCTAGTGCCCCGTGTGTCAAACCACGTGCAGCATGTACGCGAATGTAACTTCCGCAAAGTTGCAGTTACACGTGTTTGTCGCCACAAGCTGGAAGAGTGAAGTTGCCAGAACAATCTGGTGTACCCAGCTCATGTACTTATAAAATATGACAAAATATGACATGTCTATTCACGACCTGTGCACTGTCTATATTAGTACGTGCGCTGAAAGAGACCAGGTGAGTTTGTGAAAAAGATTGCATATCTACATAAGAAAATCTACCGCTCTTGGCATTTATCCCCAGTGAGACAAAAGTGTTTAGGCGTGCAGTATTTCCGGACAGCACTTCGCAGCGCACAGAATGTCACGTAACGAACATCTCCCCCGGAAAGAACAAACGGGCGCTATCTATGCATACAGAACAAACTACATTGTCGTCGACAATGTAGTCGACTATCTCATTTGTATGCACAATTGCAAGTCTGACATCTTACCTGTGTACCATGTGCGTGCCAGCTCGCGTGCAGTAAGCACAAGAAGGTACGGCTTTGGCAAACCCGCAATCCCAGGCACTTTCTCTATCGAACTGTGACGGCGGCCAGTGCGACTGCTTGCAGTAGAACTATGAACGAATCAGCGAATGGAGTTTAATGGCACGAGGTTCAAGTATGGCCAAATAGAGGCAATGCTGCAATCGTCTATACAGGTTAAGATGATCCATTGCAGTACACCCGGTGCCAGTTTCCTCAAGCTAGATGCCTGTTTATTTCGACACATCGAGATCGATGTTCGAAGAACATATCCATCATCATTTTAGCCAGCACCTAGACGTCGAATTTTCACGCTGGGGCGAGACAGAGTACAGGCACTTGGCAGGAACACCCCGTGCTTACCAAACTTTTCTTGGGCAATTACGTTTTGGAGCCTACTGCGACGCGTGTAAGAAAAGTAATCCAACGTGCAAGAAGCATAGTAAAACAGTACAAGCTCGTGGTCGTCGCCATCTGGCTAAAACAATACCGACATATATACAGCAGATGACTTGCAATGTTACCCTCAACAGTTCCACCCGAAAACGGTGGGGGCCAAGGACAATTGGGCTCTGAGGCCAAGGCGGGCTTCTTTCTAAACCGCAGGAAAATGGGACAAGAACGAAAACTTGCAAAGTCGCTTAATTGCTACGTCACTATGTCTATGTCACTATTTCGCCCCACCTTAGTCATACTCACATCTCAACAAAAGGTGATCACCTAAGCTTGACCCGATCGCCACTTTCAATGTTGGCCGAAAAATCTTGATGTTCTCCCAAGAGAGAAAATCTCGAAAACAAGCAAAAGCTCGAAAACAAGACGAACCATACACCTTTCGCTCACGACGCGGGCGAAAAAAGGCCGAGTCGGCAGACTGCGGACGGATGAGCTGCGTCTATGATTCTTTTCGTCTGTCGCACTGTAATCCCGCTTTGAATGTTATGCACGTATTCCAAAATGTATCTATTCTGCTTTACTTCCCCCTCATGTAATGCCTTGGGCCGCTTTGAGATAATTAAATGAATGAAAAAAGGAGGGATGCATTACCCTTGCTCCGAACGCGTTCCACAACCAAGCATATACAAAAGATGGCAGCGCGCAGATCATGTGCCAACGCGCGGTTTAGGAACACGCCCGTTTTTGCCCAGGCCAGCCCTGCACGTGCGCATGACGCCTCGACGACACCAGAGCCACCACAGCGGCACGACGTCAGCGCCGCGTGCTGGTGGATTGGGGATGGTTCATAAACCGCTGGTTGTCCCAAAACGTTATAGATCCGAGCGATGAGGAGTTTTCAAAACGATCTCCGAGAAACAGAGTTTTGTCGCCTGACTCACCGACGCAGACGCCCACAGTTTGCCGCACCGCCATCGCGCGGAAAAACGAGGCTCGCATGCCAAACAACAACAACAACGACAAAACAGCGAACATAGAGGAAGGGCGCCCGGATCTCTTCGCAGTTGCAGATCGTTATCAACAGTTGCCCAATTAAAAAGGACGCGTCGCAAACAATGCCAGCGTCGCGAGTCACAGAGGCGCGACGGCTCGGCAGCCTCCGATTGGTCCGACAAGCCCTGGTGACGTCGCAGGCGTAGCCTCGCAGCCAGGGCGAATGCAGCTGTCATCATTACGGCGACTTAATGATGACGGGAAAGCGATCGGAATATGAAATGAAACCTTCGAGGCGTCCATGTTTGGATACTACGGGAAAGCTTTCGTTTTTCTTGATCTTGTTTATGGCCGCATTTTTTTTTTTTTTTTTTTTTTTTGCCGTCGTTCAATGGGAGTCGCGATTTCATCGGGAAGTGGCACGGACGTTCGAGTAGTACGAGCTGGAAGATTCCTGAGCGACCCGACGCTGCTCGACACAATTCAGCCAAGGACGAAATCGCAGTCGGGTGTATACCTATACAGCAGCGGGAAAAAGGCGAAGCAACACTCGCTTCGGTCTCCGCCGGACAAGAGTTACGATTCGGCGCGCTCCCAAAGTGTCCTGGAGAATCTGAATGCTATACGCGAAGCGGCGCCGAAGCGCATGCACGTCCGTGAACAGGCTTTTCCTGCATACGCAGCGCGGTCGAGAGGGCAAGCGCGCGCGCAGGCGCACAGACGCGGGAAATCTCGACATCCAACACACGTCTTGAGTTATGGTCTCGACCGGTCGCAAATGACGGTGTTCGAATCGACATGCGGACATCAAGGCTTTTCTGGCAATTAATTAAAGGCACGGTTACATAAATAAAGCGGCCTCCGTGACCGCCAACCTGCCAATTTATGTCGCGGGACAGTCGAACACAACTCGTTAACGGCGCGGCGGTTGATCGCCGCGAAAACACGCGCGCCAGCCAAAACGCTTTAGCGCGGGCTCGCGATTGAAACGCAGAGTCAAGACGTCGCCGCCTAGAGCGTTTCCTTAATTCCGACGTCGAGTATTTTTAAATGGCGCGGTGTAAAAGCAATAAGGAAGACTCCGCGAGGAACCAGCTCCAGCTTGTATACCGCGAAGAAAGGAAAAATTAAAATACTACTCGCGTGGGTCGTCCTCCCTCTGGCTGCGCCCGAATGTGTTTCTTTTGGAGGGAGTACGCTCATACGAGTTCACAGTCCGCAAACCTTGTTCGCCAACACGACATGAACAGCTCGTCAGCGCTGCTGCATTGCCACGAGAGCGATGGTCCCTGCGCTAGACAGCGTCTTTAAAATTACGCAGAGAGAGGGAGACAAGAGAGTGATAGTGCTATAGTTTAGCGGGAAACACATGTGCGTAAAACACTGGCGTCTGGCGTCGCATCGCCCGACGGCGATACGAATATCTATAGCTCTCTTTGATCGGGGTGACAAGACGTCATTGCGTCGCCCGCGCATGGTCGCCAACGCCTGACGCAATGGTTACATCTCAGGACAAAGAACACGTGTGTGCCTCGCCTCAGGGATGGTGTAACGACACGGCCGACAAGTCTGTGGAACCTGGTCCGCGGACATGCGGCGTCGAAGCCCCACGCTCCTTTTCGCTTACCGTGAACTGTTATAGCTGTGTACTGCTTTCTTCCGCTGCAGGAGCTACGACGCAGAATCATCCCAAGGCTTTGATCCCGCGCACGTATAGCCGTTGTGTTCCAAGCTATGCGCCGAGAAAGTGAGGAAGAGGAGGATACGAGAGCACGCGTGGACGTCTGAACGCCGACCTCTGGTTGGAATGATGAGCGGGTAGGCCTGCCCTCGTCGAAAGCGTTCGAATGCGAGAGCCAAACGCCGGACGCCTGCGTTCCGCGTTCTAACGCGTTCGACGAGTGAAGTGGAGACAAAGGCAGCTAGCTTTAGGCCTACCCACTAATCATTCCAACGATAGCTCGGCGTTCTGAGTCATGTTTAATTTCCATGGTTTTGTGCAAAGAAGTTAGCGCCGACTGTGGCTGCGAAGGTTTTGTATAGCGCTGTGCTCAGGTGAGCTGACGTGTGTTTATCAGAAACTATAAGGTCGGCTGCCGCAGGATCTCTATGCGAAACGCTCTTGCTGGGAGTAGCACCGTGGCCCCACTGTCTTGTCGCACGCGTCCAATATTGCGCGTACTTGCACGGTGGGCGACTGCTTCTTTTTTTCTATGCTAAAGGTAGCAGTATGGGCGTAGAAGAAAAAAAAAGAGAGAGAGAGAGAGAGAACTGCACGTGGGGACACCGTCGAGCGAGCCGCTTGCCGCAATCGGTTTCCGGTTCTTCAGCCGACTAGAATAGCATGTCCGGCTCTCACGAGCAGGTCTGCGGTCTAATTTTACGACGTTTGCCCACGCGATACACATGGTTTCCCTGGTCCGCGGACAGGTTCCTGAATTTAGCCTGACGTTTGAGCGATGAACAAGCAGAATGTTGCACAAGAGAAACGGCGGCGTCACGGTTTTCACAGCGGATAATGCGCCAGACACAAGAAGCGTCCGTCGTGTGCGGAGCGACGGACGTTCCATCATGCGTGTGTTGTGTCTGGCCTCCAAAGGCAGGAAATCATGCGCGGAAAACCGACCGAAACTGCCACGAAAGTTAGAGCACGCGAAAATTGTTCCCAGCTGCTGTTGAAAGACCGGGGTACTTACTGCGCGTAAATAACGAATATCGTTTCATTAAAAAGCATACCTTCTATTTATGTACAATAAACACCAACACGTGGGTATTTCTTCCAAAGGATGACGTGTAACTATTTGTGTGTGTGTGTGTGTGTGTGTGTGTGTGTGTGTGTGTGTGTGTGTGTTCCAAATTTCGTGCGATTGTCGGATGATATTTTGTACCCGAGTTGCGGCTTTGAGTCCATCCTGCGAATACACTTTGACAGTTTAAGAATGACAAGGAGTGGCCAAAAATAATGGTCAATAGTCGTTCTTCGCTTCAAGGTTGGTTTTTGACTGTTCTTATGCGGAAAGCAAGTCGTCCGCTTTTAGCGCCGGAGTTGCCGTGAGGTCAGAACAACGCCGAGCTCTGATTGGCTTTGACTGGAAGGATAGTCGGTAGACCTCAATGCTAGATGCCTTGGGGTCTACCGACTATATGTATATACTATATTTTTGTTTTTGTTTTTGTTTTTTCAATCAGTAATTAACAACTCGGCGTTCTGACATCGTCGCAACCTCTCTGCAAGAAGCAGATAAACTTGAGCTCCGCATAGCCAGTGATGGTATCGTGTGTTTTTTCGGTCATGCTTTTTCGTTTTCGCTTCCTTTCGCTTGGAAGTTCAACTGTTGCACGTCATGAGGCACGCTAGTCATAAGTTCCAGGACATGGCGAAACATCTGCGCTTTAGCTCTCGCATGCCAATCGCATCACTTTGCCTACAGTCATGCCATCTGAACAGAGACTTTAAGCATGAAAGGCTTTGTCACCTAGTCGGTTCCGCACATCTATTCCGTTCAGCACTAGACAGCAACCATCAGTCCCCGAAAACTTGCGTTCATAACAGAGTCATAGAGAACCTATTAGCCTAAGATTTTTTTTTAATGCGAATATTAATGCGAATAGTTAATGCGAATAGCATTCTTTGGCTACTTCACGCACTTTTCGTCTATGTATCTATCTGGCTATCTAACCTCTTACGCCGCGGGTCGATAAATAAATAAAAAAGACCGGCGCCGGCTGGGATTCGAACCGTTGACCCTTTGATCAGCAGGCAGACGCGCTAACCACAGAGCTATGAAGGCAGTCATTCAACGCACTCTAAACGGTTGTTTATATCTTTACCATAGGACGCGCTTTACAGCGCTGTCACAGCTACCGGTGCGCGCGCGTTCCATGCACGAGGGCTCATTCCGCTCTCGTGAGGCTGAGCACGGCCGCTAGCTCACCCTCTCCCGCGCTCGGGAGAGGGTGATGTAGCGGCCGTGCTCAGCCTCACGAGAGCGGAATGAGCCTCGTGCATGGAACGCGCGCGCACCGGTAGCTGTGACAGCGCTGTAAAGCGCGTCCTATGGTAAAGATATAAACAACCGTTTAGAGTACCGTTGGTTGAGACTAGCTGAGACGCCAGAAAGTCTGGTCGGTACCATTTTGAGTGTTTGTGCGTATGGCGCGTGCTTTGCTCGCCTTCCTAAGTGACACAAACGCACGTGCTGGGCTGCGGAGATCGTGCGCAGGGCTGTGAAAGTATCAACAAATTTAGAATCGCCTCAAGAGTGGGCTGGCGTATCTAGAGTGTGCCGGCCACCTGACGAACGCGCATAACTCCGCACCGTTTGATGCTATTCGCATTAACGTAGATAATCATTCCCAAAGGATGGGTTCTGCTGATTTTTATTTTTTGGCAGCAGCCGGTAGGAGTAGACGAGTCATTTTTTGTTAAACCTCGAACGTTCTGAGGGTTGGTGAGCTCAATCTGACATTTGTCAGGTCTCAGGATCCACAACTAGCGTTACAGAAACCGATCGTTTTTGTTTTTTTGTTTTTGTTTTTTCTCGACATCCCCGAATGTAGCGAAGATCTCGGTCTGCAAATGCCGGCGTCTTCTTTAGACGGCAGCAGCTGCCGACCGGAGGTTGTTGTGCATCCCTGTCGGGCTGTTCAGAGATAATGAGATCATTGGGGCTCGCAACAGGATGCTTCACTCTCGCCTTCATAACTCCCGTGTTTATGTAGCATCACGTGAGGGATAATCACGTATGATTGCTTATACAGTGCAAGTTGAATGTCTTATAAAGGCGCCACTTGTTGCAAGGCATTCATTTGTTTCATTTCGATGTTTCTGCAATTTAAACTAGGCAGCAGTCGAGCTTGAGCAAGGACGATGTCAACGAGTTCTTGGGAAGTAACCTTTGGCTACGAAAATCCGGACTACAGTTTGCATATGCAGTGGGCGCGACGTCGTTGCTTCGATACGTCACAGAGTGGGATGTACAATGGCGCACTAAAGTTTAGGAGCGAATACGCCTCATTCATGAGCAACTTCCTCCAATACACTGCCATGACATGCAGAATTCAGATAAATCAAAAATAATCCCCATGCGAGAAAAAAAACTAAAAAAATTGACGTCTACATGACGACTGTCTCCTGGATCGAGAACATATTTTCGAAACACTATCTCATGGTGAGCGGGTCGCTGTCCGTTACAGGAACACAGGAAGTTCATCGTGGTTCGTGGTTAGCACAAGCTGGCCCATCCGCTGTACGCCTGTCGGTTATCCACTCTTGCGGCGAACACTCAGGGTCCTTCAGGATGCGCGTGAGACGATTGCATCCGGTTCTGGACGGCCCCCGCGCTTCCCATATCGCCCACAAAGTGATACTCATTAACCTGGGGCAGCGGGCGGCTCATTCGGGAAAAATGTCACGGCGGAGACGCTACCGTTTCTGGACCGTAGTTCCCGGAGTACAACTGGCAGAGACTCTGCCCGATAAACTCGGCCAAATCTTTCTCAGCGGATGCTTTTATTGGCGAGTAATGGGTTCCGCCGTCGCAGACCAGTTTTGCTATCAGTCAGTCAGTCGCCGTAATCTGCTTTCTTCTTTCGTCCCTCGGCGAGTTCTCCGGTTCCGCTGTCCGGGCGCCAACTCCCCAAATCAAAATCTCGACGTCAACCTCTCTCTTCGCAGATTGCCGATGAATTTGGCAGCCGCGCGCACGTTTGAGAAACGCAACCTGAAAAACTGGTCAGCGTCCCTGCCATCTGTCCCCGCGGCTTTTCTCTGCTATTCCCTGCACCCGTCCCTTCCCCGCTAATTTATTTGAGAGATCAGGCGGGCGCCCCAGTTCAGATAGCTAAACCGGAACGAAAAGGAGATTCTCGAAAACGAGACACGTCTCCATATTTATTGCGCCTTCTCCGCGCCTCTTGAGTGAGCCGCGCGCGGCGGCGCGGAGGCACTGCGATCAGAGATACCTTCATTACTTTGTTTTATACGCTCCCCGGGTCAACTGCGAGGAGGGGCGACGCAGTCGCTGAGAACCGGAAGTGAGTGGAACGGAACCGGAAATTGCGCTCTTTCTCTTTCTTTCTCGACACCTGTATTGTGTTTTCCTTAGACCACCGAGAACACGGAAACCGTGCAATTAAATGCCATTTCCGCCAACAGGCTCAAAAAGAAAAACGACGTGAAACAAAATAACTACAAATTGGAAAAAAAAAGAAAACACACCCGCGGTAGCATTGCATGAAGCACAATTTTCGAATAAGGCTTATTTTCAAGACCAGAGTCCGCATTCACTGAGCCCTCCTCTATTGTATAGTGAGGTAAGTCCTCTCAAAATCAGGCGGGTTTTCGGAGCCCGCGATGCTGTCCATCCATATCGCACACCAGGCACGTAGCCAAAGGCGGAGGGGGGGGGGGCATGCGCCCCCCCCCCCCGAAATTTTTCATTTTGTTGGGTCCTCCTCTCCCCCCTCCCCGTCATACAGAATTTTGTCATAAGCGCCCCCCCCCCCCCCCCAAAAAAAAAAATCCTGGCTACGTGTTTGTCGCACACCTCCATGCATTTCTAATCGCCCGACATTCGCGTGACACTTAGCGGCCGTGTGGTACATAGACACTGCGACCCCAGGTTTCCGCAAGACAAGTTCATCCCGATACCGCCTCAGCACGATGTCACGTGCCAGAGCCGTATGTCACGTGCCAGTGGCGTACGCAGGATTTCATATCTGGGGAGATCAGACTCAAGAAACAAAAGAGTGAAAGAGGATCAGGAGAGAAGGTAAATATACAAAATAAATCTAATTAGTTTTCGTTTGATTTTCTCTGCACAATTAGACATTTCACGTAATCCAAATACCGGTTTGAAGTTGGTTTTAGAGTGACGCATAAAAATATACGTTCAGGCATCCATCACAGGCGAGACACTCGTTACGGCGTCGACAAAAGGCATCACAGGGGAGGGGAGAGTCTTAAAAGTTGGTGCTACTACTCAGGAGAGCACGCGAGGAATAAAGACGAAGATTACGATGTGCAGTTCATTCAAAAGCCCGAAGCATCCAGTCACCGGGGCTATTTTCTAATTTAGTGCTCCGTAAAACAGTGTAGCGTCGATAGCAACACAGGGCACTCTCTCCGTAAAAAGACAATAACGTATACGCGGAACACAAGTTCGTCTGCTTCTTTTGCAGGGGTTGCGATTACGTCAGAAAGACGCCGAGCTCTGATTGGCTCTGACTGGAAGGATATAGTGGGTAGACCTCAAGGCAGCTTACTTTGAGGTCTACCCACTATCCTTCCAATCTGAGCCAATCAGAGCTCGGCGTTTTTCTGACGTCACCGCAAAAAAGAAGCAGCTAGACGAACCTGTGCTCCGCATAGGGCGAATGCAACCACTAAATTGCATCACTCGAAAATACGCGGTTCCGTAATTCGTTTTGCATACCTACAGTATTTTGTTACATAACCAGGTGTATTGGGAGAGAGGCTGATGAATATCGCAAATGGTTAGGTTAATGATAATCCTTAAAGCGTGGTGAAACTAAGGTAACAAAGATTGTTAGACGGGATTACAACATTTGCGCTTACATCCTGCGTTCGAATATGAAGACGGCTTACGTCACTTTCGAGTGCAGCTGCTTTACTTTTCTTTTTTTTTTACTTTTGGTGTTAAAATGTTTTGCGCTCTATGAATTTCACACTTTGTATAATATCCCGCTAAAAGGCAAGTAAGTGCCAGGCGATTTTTCCTCAACGTTTAGTCTGGTTGTTTTGCTTATTTACCTGCCGCAGATAATGAATGGAGTAGCCATTCATGAGTGAATAGTGACGAGCATACGCTCTACACAAATGAAAACGCTGCATTACGCTAAGCCAGCGAGTCCTTGTCAGCTGCACATACGGATGTCGCGAAGCTACCGAGGTCAGAACTCGACCAGGTTCGACGTTTTAAGACTTTTAACGCTGCCTTAGACAAAAGTTTGACTGAAGTTCGACTATTATGCGCAAGCGCGAACACTGAAAATGAGCTGACGCCACTTAGCGGAGAACGGGTGCAAATTTATCCGGTGGTTGCTTCACACCAGTGGTCTCCAAAGGAGGCCCCGCGGGCCAGATCCGGCCGCGGAAGTCTTCCAACAGGCCCGCGGCCCGCTTCCAGCAAACCCGCTGCTACCAATTTAAAAAAAAAAAAACTTGCGTAATAAAAAAAAAAAAAAAAAAAACCGGCGCCGCGACGCGTTGCAGGTGCGCAAAAGAAGATAAAAGAAACAACGAGAGAAACTGCATCGTACTGGGGTTCTCTCGCCATGACTGAACATTGTCGTCACCATTATCACCATCCTTAGTCCTCGGGTTTATGTTTGTGTAACTGTGTAAAAACTCCTTTCCGTTTTAAGTGTCAATCTTCTAAGTGTCACTGTGGGCAGGACTTGCGGCGTTCTTTTTGCGCGCAATATTAAAATCGGAGGAAAAAACAAGAAAGGTGATACATTAATATCTAAAAAAAAACAAAAAACGTTGCTTTTTGCAAATTTCTTGTTTGTGTCTCGCCGTCAAACCCCGTCAAAAGAAGAATTGCAAAACACCCACAAATCAAGTAAATAAAAAATAATTAACCAATTTTATTTGAGCCAGCTTAGCTTACCATGATGCTTCCTATTTCATCTGATATCCGCCGAGGCGGATAAGTGCATAGTGAAGACGGATCCGGTGTAACTCAGAACTCTTTTTTAAAAAAAAACGTATTATAATTGAAATTTAACATCCTGTATAACTCTTTTTAGTTCTTGTGTGTATCATAGTTGGAATAAGAGGTGAACCTGTTTCCGTTAAGCATAGGATTTCGTTCGTACACACTTCCTCCATCACGTCTTACCTCAAATCGCGAACCGCGAACCGCACCACGAAAGGAAAGCACCACCGGAATGAAATCAGATGGATGTTTTGACTCGTTAAACTCGGATGGGGGTTTCGACTCGTTGGAAAATTTGGCTCAGTGAATGTTTCGACCTACTTGGGTGCTCTGACCCGTTGGACGTTCTGACTCGGGTGTCACGTGACCGGGTGTCACGTGACCTGTTGCACGTTTTGACCAGAGCCGTATATGTAGAGAGTTTGGTCAATGGGAGGCGCGGGCAGAGCCAGGGCGTCCGCCAGACTTGGAAAGTGGGCTTGGCATGCTCTCTTGACCATCCAGAAGCCAAAAAGAATCCCCTAGCGGTGGTTGCGAGAAACAGTTCTGATCAAAGGTCTATGTTCATAAATGGTTTTAATAAGCGCGTAAGAGTGAAGTGTAGTAACTCTTTGTGGTTGAAAATAGGCTGCACGTGTTATTTTGATCATGATCATGCAGAAAGATGTAAGAAACGAATGCGCCGCTCAACTCTGTTTTGCTCGGCCAGAGTGTGACCGCTCGGACGGCAGATTCCCGGCCCTCGGCGCTTGGCGTACGAATTATGTCGATCGTTCCGCTAGTCGCACTCTTTCACCATCATTTTGGATGAGCGTGATTGAAACATCACGTGTACCATATTTTCAGTCATCGAGAGTTACTCCAATGCAGTTATCAGGTTTGTTTTTCACGACCACCGCCAGGGTATTATTTCCGGCTTCTGGTTGGTCACATTCGAATTTCTGAAGACGCCCTGGAACACGCCCAGACCGCTTTCGGCCAATGGCGCCTCCTCATTTGTCTCCTATACTTCCCAACGAATGGCCAAACTCTCTACATATACGGCTCTGGTTTTGACTCATTGGATGCTGTGACCATAAGCGGTAAAATACGGAACTACTTTTTTTTTCATGCTAGACTGATTACTTTAGGTATCATCACATATATACGACATATCCGTTGAATACAGAGAAGAAAGAAGACATCGACGCCAAAATGCATACGCGAAAGACTCTTCCGCGTATGTGTGGGAAAATGTTACCACACACGGAGTTCACGCACCCTCGCTGACGAATGCTGGCGTCCCGTGCACCTGTCGTGACTCCGAGTAGCTGACTATGCCGAACCGCGTGCCGCTGAATATCCGGATTTCCCAACGCACAACTCGACCCAAACAGATCCCTCGAATTACGCATGCACCGCAACATTTCGACCAACGTCCTGCCTCGGTGCAAGCGACTTCTCCTCTGCGATGTTTACGCTCTCCGAAAGGCGTTTCGTCAGAGCCGTCGGAGCGAAGAAGACACCTATCCACCTAACCTATTCACAACACTTACGAGCCGCGACAACAACAAACAGAAGCTGCCGCCGAAGGGACGCGGAGGTGGCAGTTTTGGAAGAAGCACCCAAACGGAAACCGCACCTGAAAGCCTCATTACGGGTATCTCTCGACGAGGCGGCATGTGGCGCCCTCCCATGGCAGGTGGTTAGTATATCCAACAGGGACACGCGCTGAGTCAAATGGTCGTTCCGGGCCATTAGGCAGAGCCCCCACGGCGGGTACGTGGGGCTGCCGGTTCATACTGCAGGGGGCACTCGGAGCACAAAGAGGGGACAGCTCTTTCCGCCGGCACTCGCCTGCCCTCCTCTCTTCTGCCAACAAGTGCGTAGAAGGTACACGCTGTGGCCTGGGTCCGTTGGAATCGGCGAACACGTGGAGGCATCATTCATTACTAGCGAAAGGAGACGGCTAGTATTTAGCCCATGCGCGTACATCTTCTCAAGTTTGATCCGCAGTAATTTCGATAACGAGAAAGCGACATCACCTTGACGGTTCCAAGTTTGAAAAACAAGCAAATAATATTAGCATTTCTTGCACACGTTGTGTGAAACAAATGTAAAACAACTCTTCATAAAACTCTTTTTTTTTTTCAAGGACCGGTTTACGATTTGGGCCTGAAGTACCGAAGTGACGTCTCCATAGCGTTAATCCGACTGCTGAAATTATAGCGTTCATTGAAAAACAAGCGAGAAGGTTTGTTTCCATTTGTTTGTTTAAATGCAGCGGTAATGTTCTCGACATTGAAACTCATTACCCAAAAAGTTTATGTGAACTATGTCGGTTAGGTATGGCAAACAATCAAATACCACGATAGCGTTATATTAGTTTCCATGCGCAGTTTTCTAGTAACATCGTTCTCATGCAACGTTCCACCGTAAAAACAGGCCTTCGGCACACACTGATTCTCCGGCTGGGAGCGCAGCGCACGATAAAAGTACGGGTACACGGTGCATGAAAGACATGAACGAAAGCAGCGGAATGGAAATAAACATTACAGGCTCGCGGACACGGCAGCAATTCGCCTTCGCACGACACCGCCCAACGTGCCACAACTTCAGCGGACGCGTTCGTTCCTTAGACGCGTCTTTATGTGGACGATTACGGGGCACAACACAACTTTTTTTTCTTCTTCTTACATAAAAATTGCGGCTTCAAGCGAGGCGTCCAACTCGAGCAGGAAGGATACGGCTCGCCGGTAAGTGCGGAGGCACACAACGGAGCCCAAATGGGCTAAACTCCATCAGAAGCGCGATCCCCCGAAGCACAGGCCGCTCAGGGTGCAGAATCAGGGACCCCGGCCGGCCCTCCGGTTGCCGCAAGAACCCCCAAGCTCCCTCCACCGCACCACGGCGTCTTCGCCGAAAGCATCACTCTTGCCGAAACCAGCGTATCAAAGGAAAAACCTCGCGCACCAAGACTCCAACCAGGCTAACAATCGCAAGATAAATACGTCGCATATTCTTACCAATATGCGACTGCTCAATAGGCGGCCGTGCAGTCGCGGCGACGGCGGGGACGGCAGCCGAAGTGGGGAGATTTTTAAAAGGTAGAAAGGGGCATACGCGGGCACAAATAAATCTTTAAAAAGAAAAAAAAAAAGGGGGGGGGGGGTAGAGAAGAAAAAAAAACGAGTTGTGACACTTTACCGAAAAGGTGATATAAATGACCCGCTTGATCAGCTCAAGGAGTTGAGGTGAAACCTTAACCGGGTGTGAGAGGAGGAGGGGAAGAAAAAAAAAGGGGGGGGGGAGGGGGACGTTCTCTATTTAAATTTGTCTCCCGTCCTATTTTATCTTGGTATTTATCGGCGTACTGCGGGAAAGCGAGATAGAAAGGGGGAAGGAGGGGCTCCTGATGGCGTTTGGAGGTAGCGGTTGCCAACAATGAGGTCATTAGAAGTTGAGGTCGCCCAAGATAAATTCCGGTTCCTCGACGTACAAAACGAGTGTGTATCGAGAATGGGCCCAGTCTGAATGCGGAGACTGATCGGTTTCGGAGTCGGGAGAGGCAGGCGGTGGCAGCCACGCCGAGCTCTCCCAGAGGAAGAGACCGAGAGCACAGCCAGCGCCAGAAAAGAGAATGGTGACGCATTTGGGGATACGAGCTGCTTTGTTGACTTTCCCAGAAACGAGAAGAAAAAAAAACGCGAGAAAAATGAATCGTTGGTGTGGCAGTTCCTGTCGGAGCAACTGCGCATATCTTTTTGGCGAAAACAGTGTCGAGTGGTCGTTTGTGCCCGTTCTATGTATGTTTTATAGATATGAGTTCCACTGCGTCTCCGCAGGTTTTCTCTTTGTTACAGAATCGCGACGTTTACATGCCCACACAAAGCTTTCCCGCAAAGGCCGCCTCTGTTCGTCGAAAGAAACAGAGACACAGCTTCGAGCAGGAAATACAATCGCTCCGCGGCGGTGTCAACGAAGCTCGGCTACCCGTCTGACTTGAAAGTTGATTCCTCGCACCATTTTATGAAAACGCGTGTCTCAAACCATTTCGCTTACCGGTCTCTCGTGGACACGTATGCGTTCCGACTGCTGGAAAGAGCCGCCTTCGGACTGCTTAACTGTTGTTTTCTGTACCACGGCGCGCCTAAGCCGACGGTATACCTATAGCGTAGCAAAGACAAGGCGCGTTAGCAAAGCCTTCTCCGCGCGTATAGAATTCACATTATCAGCGCTGCGCGAGAAGTGTCCCGCGCCAGCCGGTTAATCGAAAAACGAGCTCAGAGTTGACGTTACTAATCGCCCGAGTACGAAAACGAATCGTTTAGCGTCGTGTGCGCATTTCTTGCGTCGTCAGTCTTCGGAGAATTTAAAATTCAGGAGCAAAACAAGAGAAAAAAACAGCCCGAGTAAACGAAGGGGGAAACACCTCATCCATTAGAAAAAAACAGGCTAACAACAAAAACATCCAGTCCCCGCGAACGAGGTCACCCGTTTCGAAAGGACAGACCCACGAAGCAAAGACAAACGCCAGTTCATTCGATGTCACCGGGCGAAACAGCACACGAGCCACGCGCGCCAACGGCTTGATCTGGAGTAATAGCTTCTCGTAACTTACTTTGCTCGTGGGGTTGGCTCTCGCATTTTAATTGCGAATATAATTAGCCGATACGTGTCAAAAAAAAAAAAAAGTTCTGCCTTAGTTTTGTCAGACGGTAAACACCCTCCTCTCCAAGGTCAGAAGCAAATACTCGTAAGAAATCGCGAAGAATTCGGTTAATTTCCGACTACGGAGTCGCGTTCAACTAGAGTCACTGGGAGTTTCAGAAGCGCGGGGCGTGACGCATTTAAGGTTGACGAAAGTGAAATCGGTGATAATTTATAATTTTCAGTCACTCTTTTTTAGTTTTAGGCTTCATTCCTAGTCGGAACAGTTTTTATTGGTCGGTATTTCGTCGGAATTCGCGAGTTATTCCAGACAATGCATGCAGGAGTTAGCGTGGAGTGCGGCAAAAGGGTTGCTTACGCGAGGAGCTCTCGCTGCAGTTCACGCTATGGGGGAGACAGAAGTCGTTCGTGTCCTCGTAATAAATCAATCAATCCATAAACTAATCAATCAATCAATCTTCTTTTTTTTTTTGTACGAGTAAGATGGTGAGGTGGTTGGAGGAAAAAAGCTGCGACAAGTACAGCTTGACGAGGCCCCAGCACCAGAATGACAGTTGGTTCAGACGCTACGTAATACAGTTTAACAGTGTAACTGATGCGCGTGCCGAGGTGCAGTCACAGCTTTCTAGTCGCGAGGAGACGAAGCCCGGTACCCGAATCCACAACCCCGGACCCCTGGCGCGAAGTGGCGCCCCTCCCTCCGCACACGAGAGGGAACCTCGCCGCGCTGGTTTTCCGAAAGAAGGCTACAGGCTTTTTTCCTCGCCGGCACCTCTCCGCGCTGGCCGGCCACCCGCGAGCCGACGGCGCGGCGGCGCACATGTGGGCTACGACGACGACGATCGCTTCCTGAACGGCCCCCGTCTAATGTATTCGGTCGAGGGCTTCGGGCCACGTCACCGAACCCGTCCGAGCGAAATTTAAGGCGCAGGTGATACGTGATGACGGATGCCGTTCCGCGTACACGACCTCCATCGGCCGCAACTGGGACGGGGAAAGAGACCCCGAACCGGCCACCGGGACAATTATAGATGGATGCGGAGGAGATACCGCCAGCGTGTCCTCCGCTGAATCCAGAACTCCTGTCGATGGCCGCGCGGAGGCGGCATCGTTCCTAACCCCGGCATCGGGGACCCGGGTTGTCTGTCGCGCCGCCGGCATCGGGTAGGCGGTGGTCGAGTCATCCGTCGAAATGGGGGTTAGGGCCGAAGCACTGACGGCGCACCCCTCACCGCCATGGCGATGTCATGCACTCTGCGTAAGCTCCCCCGCCGCCGGGCGCCCACTTGCCCTTTCGACGAGAGAAGTGGCAACAAATTGTGGAGACCGGTGAATTGGGAACAGAGTGTCGATCCGAAATTTTTATCGGTTCGGTTCGGGGTTCGGGTTCACGGCTTTCGGTTCCGTTCCGGTTCAGTTCCGGGGAGCGAAAATAACGGTTCAAACCGGTTGCAACCGGTTTGAACCGCTAAACTCAGGATTTATATTTTCGGGTTGTTTTTGGCAATAGGCTCTTTTTCAACCATGAAACGAGTAACTGTACGTATAAATAGCTTTTTATCACTCGCACAATCCACTTTTATTTTCAGGTACCAAAAAAAGAGAAATTATGTCATTTAATTTCGACGAAACAGTAAAAGAAAAGCTAGAGTAACATACAAAACGCCACAAAAACACACAATTTCTCATGCATTGTAATTCCGTATATAACAATTTGATCACTATATAGAAATACAGCGGCCAATTTTTATTTCTCAAACATTCATTTTGTAATACTAAAAAAGTTTTTTAAAAATTACCGTGAACCGCTCTAAACCGGTTGCAGTTATATTTCTCTGCGGTTCAGTTCTCTGATTACTCACGTCATACCAGTGTAACTAACCCTAAAACCCGTGCTGACCTTCATTCACTTGAAATACGCCGCAGGGTATCAAAGCTATGTCTCCTGCATAAAATTTACTACTCACCCTCACTTCACTCGTCACTTCTCTCTCAACCGTCTTATGCTTCAGCCCACATTGATAACTCATGTAAGATCAAACTTATTTCTTGTAAGTCATCCTTGTTTTTCAGCTCGTTTTTGCCATCCGCCATTGCTGACTGGAACGACTTGCCCGATAACATTGTTTGTCAACGTGATCAAGTTCTTTTTCGCCAAGATTTAACTACTTTTTGGCGCCCTTGATGCATGTCTACTTATGTGTGGTTGATTTTGTTGTTTTTGTGCTCTGTACTTTTGATTTATTCTGCTTTGTCAACCCCTCCCCCCCTTACATAATGCCCCTTGAGGGTGTGTATAAGGTATTTAAATAAATAAATAAATAAATAGATTCAGTTCCAAGATGGCGTCGAAGATTTCGGTTCGGTTCAGTTCCGGTTCGGCTAAAAATAACGGTTCGGTTCCGGTTGTCGGTTCCGGTTCGACAACCTGATCGCGAAGCCCACAGTTCGCGACGTCGCGGTCGCGCAGGGCATGGTGACGCTGCGTCTTCGTGTCGCTGTCATCGCGTATTCCGACACAGATTTGGCGGACAGAATAGGTATATGTCTTTGTTCGAAACTTCCCTCTCTTCCGCTCGGTTGGACGAGGACGCTGAAGCTAAGCAAGAGCCGTCGCAAAGAGGAAGATGCGTCCGCCTTGGCGTCGCCATCTGCTAACGTCGCGCGCTCGTTCAGAGACGACGCAAGACGCGCTGACAGCGATGTTGACGCAACGTAGGCGCCGCTGCGTGGACCCACATCAAGTTTAGAAGGGGGAAAGGCGCCTTGTCTTCGAGGTGGCGCTGGTCAAACAGCGGGGGGGATCGGCTCGTGCGATCGAGGCGTCTGAGAGGTTTACGCGGCGGCGCTGCGTATACACGCCCGTTTATTCACCACGATAATGAGCACCAACGTCCGTCAGACGGAAACTGGACATCCACCGCTGAACCGGGCAGGGCGTAAGCAAGATCCACGAGGGCCGAGACAGGTTCACGGAAGGGGGAGCTTTTTTTTCAGCAGCTCGAGTGCAGTTTCCGCGGTCAAATGCCGAGCAAATCGAGTGACAGGAGGCGAGACGCGCACAAGGGGAGGTGGGCCAGTCTCTCTGACAGCTCCCTTCGGGATTTGCCGGCGCTCACTTGTGCGCGCAGACAGCTGCCTTTCGAAAGGCCAGGGCGGGCATAGTCGGCACGGCAAGGCCGCCAGCCAACCGGACGCTGCCTCGGCCCTTCACAAAGGCTTGGCCTCCGATCGGCCACGCCGCTCTCCTCAAACACGTCTCACGCCAGGGGTGTTGCTCAAAACTGCACGCATCATCGCTTTCTCGGGACTCGGAGGTGTACGGCCCCGCACGTGATTCGTCCGCCTAATTGCAGCTCCTCAACTGTAATAACGTAAAAAAAAAAAAAACTTTGTTTTGTAACATGAATTTGCATAGCGTTGTCCCGATGATGAGCACCGCTATAAGCTACAGGACGATTTGGGATAACGGAAGAATAGGTGCGGAGTTTGTCTGCGTGCCGTAAAGATGGTCCGTATACATGCTGACCTTCAGAAGCACCATTTGAGCGGAGGGTGCAGCGTGAAAACAGGACGAAGTGAATCCTTCGCCATATGCATGCTACTATCATCATGAGAATATTAACGACAATTCTAAATAGAATATGTTCGAAGAAGGCAAGGAAAAAGAAAATAAGTTTACTGACGAGGACAATTACATTTATTTACCGTTCAAAAGAGCGTTTGAAAGCAATGAAATAAATAAATAAAAATATGTTCGTGAAAAAAAAACACAATGACAGCGTTGTCACTAACCGAATGTGAGGTTTAAAAGCAGTTACTGCTGCTCAGTTTTTTTCCTCTTGTGTGTGTGTGTGTGTGTGTGTGTGTGTGTGTGTGTGTGTTGGTTTGTTTGGGGCACCTGGGGCCGGTAGCCACGTGGGGGCCACCGCTATTGCGGCAGCTTGGAGTCTCTTGTTGACACTCGCCAGGCACGTAGGCGGGATTTTGTGTCAGGGCGGAAGGGGGGCCGCCCATGACAGAATGCTGTATGAGGGGGAGGGGGAAGAGGAGGTTCCAGCAAAATGGAAGGTTTCGGGGGGGGGGGCGGGCCCCATGCCCCTCCCTCCCCCTGGCTACGTGCCTGACATTCAGACACCGCATCGTGTGGCTGCTCGCACCATCCCCAAAACTGTTCTCAATGAAAAAAAAAAATAGAACGAAACAGAATGTATGAAATTACAAGCCATCTTCCAACTATTCCAGGACTTTCAAATCCGGCACCTACGCAACTCGACCTCCTCCTGAAATGGGACAGGATCCCTCAACACCGGCGTAGCATACGTCACGTAATAAACGCCTCTCTAACTGAAGGTCTGGGCCACATCTCGAAGTTGCAGGCCAACTGGGCACCAAGAGTGTCCGAATTAACTGGAGGCGTTTCTCATATCGGGAGGAAAGTAGATATTAGAGAGTTTTAGGGAACAGCTTTTGCACATCCGATACGGTACGATCGGGTACGCACTGCTCGTGTGCGAGTCTTATACGACAGCGCATGCGCAGTTCGTACCGGAGGGCCCACCGTACCGCATCGGATATGCAAACACGGTTCCCTAAAACACTGTATTGACATGCGTACTGTTTTTAAAAACGTTTTTTTTTCGCCATCTGTCGAACGCATTTAGTTCGTATACACTCGCATCGCCCGGTTGTGAATTGTACGAGGTCTCGAAAGAAATGAACCGTATGAAGTAGTAAAACGAACCGTAAATAAATAAGCTATCAAAATGCCCTTAAAAAGTCATATATTCATAATGTCACTTTGTACGGAGTGAAAATTACCAACATATATTGTGCTGCAGTCGTTCTTCTATTTCGGCGGTCCGCGTTTCTCGAGTCCCGGGCCAAAAAATAAAAACGTTCGTCGCTAAGGCAAGAAAAAATGGCTGGCAGTATCGTCACAGGAACAAAGAAGCACGGACAGGGGAAATACTTAACAATAAAGCCAGCCTAGTCGCACACTGCCCAAAAGAAGTCTCTGCGAAAGACGGTGGTGGCCCGTGCCGCACGCGTCCGGCACGACGTGGTCCAGACGGGAAGTCCGAGCAGGCAGGAGTGCGGGCCATTGGCCCCCGCGAGAGCATGCAAAGCCGCCGTCCGGCGGGCGAGGAGGCGCAGCGCGCGCGTAGTAGTGCACCGAACCGCTCAGCCGCAACGCCCGTCGCGGCGGCCAGTCAAACCGAAGGCAGCAATGGGTCCTGACAGGCTCGCGACGCTTACATCCTTGGGCCTGCTCGGCTGAGAAAAGCCTGACAGGCCGCGGCCACTGCTCTGCTTTTCTGAATCGCAAATTAACGAGTGGTCGCCATCCATTCTCATTGGCGTCTCCCGAGCGCGCGTTCCGGCATTCACGGGGATAACCAGAGATAAGCGGAGATAACCGGAGATAACCAGAGCACGCACGAGGAAGCGACGGGCACATTTCCAGCGCGAGCTTGTCACCCGGCGCTTTAATCGGTGGGAGCGCTCTGATGCATTAAGACGCATACCGACACGCTCAGCGCAGATGAGACTGGCGGCCCTCCGCGCGCTCTTTTCTTTCTTGGTCCATCGGGCATCCAATGACGCCAAGGAGCGGTCGCCCTAGGACCGAGCGAGGCCTGAACGAGTTTTCCTCCCTGCCGCGTCCGCGAGGCCGATAACTGTGATCCAATGCCCTTCGACCGCAATAAAAACCCATTCGTGCATGCACGGCGCACGCCCATGCCTCCACGACATGACGGGGACTCGAACGCGACATATATCGCGCTGCCAGTGCACCGCCGGTGCTGGTCGACTGCAGTGCACGGGCGGAATACCGCGGATATGAGCCGGCGTTCAGCACCGTTACGTTCAACTATATAAACGGCGCCCGCAGAGACGACGAGCGAGCGAGTAGAACGCGGTGATATCGGGCGAACCCGGAGCCCGCATCTAGTCCGCGGCGTTACTCTTCAAACTCGGCGGGTTCACCCGGCCTCGTCGCGCAACAGGACGGCCCGGCGAGCGCGTATTTGCGCAAGCGCCGAGGAAGCGGCAGCTGCATCTACACGGCCCCACAAAGGGCCCCGGTTGTCGCGCGCACATACGCGGTCCGGTCGGGGTCCTCGGAAGCGGCGTAAATCACCCCGGGGCCCGAGTCCGGCGGCGCGGCCGGTTGCCCCTCAGCCCAGCGCATAAGTCACCCCTGAGGACGCCGGCGGCCCCTTCGGCGCGGACGACACCGGCGAGACGCGGCGGGCTTCACCGGGAAGCGACGTGAGTGGGGTAGCCAATGGCCGCGATTGAAAGGTCCCTGTCGAAGAACGCACTGCGGAAATGGGGAGCCTCAGACGGCCGCTGCCCGACCGCGCGACGCCTCGCGCAATCCGCGCACTCGCTCGCACCCGGGTCACCTCGCCACCGGGAGACCTTTCGGAATGAAAGACTGGGCCGAGGAAGATTCATTTCGAAGGGAGACGTATGCGGGGCGACGCTGTAAGCTGCGCACATCGGTAACGCTTCGGGTTTGACCGGAGATTGGCTGCGCGGCTGCAGTTCGAGCTTCGACCCTTTTTGGACGCTGCAGGACGACCGGAAAACAGGAGACTCGGATATACTATATAGTGATGGCGGCAAGGAGCATAAAGTGGGACGTCGTTTGAGAGCTCATGGTTCGTGTCAACACAAAACGACGCCATGGAATTTGTCACCCGCAGAACACAAAAATGCCTATTTCACTAGACCTGAGGAAGGCACCGGCAGGAAGAATGCGGCATGGTACTATAATGCGCAAGATATCCTGCTATCCAAACAACTACAAATTAGGGTAGCGGGGCTGTACGTATTACCCGAGAAAAAGGCTCATCATAACCATGCCATTCTTTTGCGTCGAGGCACGACAAAAATATCACCCGCAGTTGCACGGTTTGATGTGTGCGCTATACTGTATTTCCTGAAAAGTAGCACAGCGTATTTTCAGGTCAGCGAACACCCTCAAGCATATTACGCCTCAAGAGGTAAAGTCCCCCTGGTATATACGCCTAGCTCATTTCATTTATCACTGGCTTGAGATTAGTATATGTTGGCTTGAGAAGCTGGACATTGCCTACTGCCTACTTCGGATACATACTTCCTTTATTTTTATTGGAAATATTATTTTATACGCCGCGAAAGTTTGGTTGGTGCGTTTAAGACGGAAATACACTAAAACGATGCGGTATTCCAAGAACCCTGGGCAGACTGATTAACACTGGACACTTTAGAGAGTGTGAGAACCAAGAAGCTGCGAGACACGTCGACCCAGGAAGCCAACAAAAAATGTAGTTATTGCGCCCACTGACAAAATAGGAAGGGCACGTGATATCCGACGTCTTAAATCCCACGACACTAAAGCCTTAGTGTTGACCTCCACCGAAAAAGAGCAGCGTACGAGCGTTTTTTACGCAACGGAGCGTTACAATAACCGAAGAAGAGAAAGGAACGCAAGACGACTAACAATATGCAGGCGAGCCTTTTAGCCGCCCGCACGAGCACGAGACATGTTTGTCTCGAAATAAAGCTTGGTTGAGACACGTCAACCCAATAGGCGACCGCTCCTCAAGCGACTGTTTTGAGCGTGTCAAACTAGAGACAAGGCGCGGCTCGCGCGGGATTTTCTGTGTCCCGCCAATACCAGCGACCTTATTAGGAAGTCGACGCTCGAAAAAGCAGCAGCGGGCGTACGTACCGCTTAAGAGGTTCTCTCGCACACAATGCCTCCACGTAAAGGCCCAGGGGATAAAAGAACTGAGAATAGGCGTTGGTTCGGATGACTTAATTTCGCTTGAAATCGATCGTCCAATCGCAGAGATCAACACGGGACGTCGAGAGATGTCCTCGTACGCATGGTGGATTCGTGTGTGTCGAGGCCATGGCGGTGACCTATTACGGCTGTCGTTTAAAAGGTCAGACACCACCTACATTATTTATTGACAGCCCTTGATTTTCAAAACAAGAACAATAGTAAGGCGCCTGTTGTTCTTTGCTTAGGCTTCAATGTTATACTGTCTCCATAAAAAAAAAAAAAAGCTATGTATTGGAAGCGGTATCCTATACGCTTTTGTGTGTCTTCTCTGATCTATCGTGAAAAGGATGCTCGCAGGTAGCCTGCACTATAAGTCACGTCAAATAGTCGGCAATATCGCCAGGGTCAAGCGTTCTTACGACGACATGACGGAGTAGTCATCGCAAAATAAAATTAGCATGTCTCATCTGGCCCTTCCTCTCAATACAATATTTTCTTCGCGAAATAATTTTTCCCCAGTTACTACATCTAAACTAAGCCCCTACACGTTAAAACCTCCACAACAACGTCCGTATAACGTCCAGTCCCCATAAAAGCTAAATAAAATTTTTTGAACGAGGTGGCAGCAGTTGACATCTTGCAGTAGCCATACAAGCTCGTGGGTCGAATACATTGTGCCACGTCCGGATCTTTTTACAAGCGATCGTCGTGTCGCCGGTTCGGGTCAACTAAAATCACCCCCTTACCCTCCAGAAACAAGAACAAAACAAACAAACAAAAAACACGAAAAGAAAAAAGCAAACCTGTTCCGACTGAATGCCTAGCCACCGTCGCACTCGGGACCAGAGATCCCAGATAGCCGGGAGATGGCGGTAAGAGCTTGCGCAGTTGGTCAACTTGGAGCTCGGTAGGTCTCGGCGACGCTTTCCCTCCTCCTCCCAATAATCCCTACGCAAGCGTTGCGCCGACGCCGGGAGTGTGCGAGGGGGAGGGGGGGGGGCGCTCCCCAATTAAGCGCGCCACGAGCCCCCGTCCCGACGCGGTGCATGCGTCACTGCGAGCCCCGGCAGCAAAACGGGCCCCAGGCAAAGAGGGCACGAACGCCCGAGTTGGCCAGGGACGCGCCAACGGCAGCAGCAACAGCAGCAGCAGCAGCGCGCGTGCGATTTCCAACGTGCAATTCGCCAAGGTGTCTGATTCGCTGATGGATCGCGCACAGATGGCAGCGCGCAGCTTTTGTCGCTCGGCGGAGGGGGACCGTTAGCGATTCCGGACCCTCGGCACCCGCTCGTGCGCGGTGGCTACACTCGGCCGCCGCCGCAGTCGTCTCCCAAGCACCCATTAAAGATTTCCCCTTAACGGGCTCCACTCACACCGCTTCGGTCCGCGCGCGCGCGTCATTTGAGGAGATACACACTTGAACCCCGTGCAACGCGGACGCGGTCCGTTGTGGGAGTGTCGGCAACGAGCGGTGAGCGCTTCTTCGGGGCCACACGGTTCAGATGCGGCTGTGGAGGACGGGCGTATAGTCGGGTCCGTGGACGGGTTGACGGTTCCGGCTCCCGCGAACAACACAGACCAACGCAGACCTTCGTTGAAACACCAGGTTCGGGCTAGATTTCGGGTAAGGGTCAGGGTAAGTCAGTAAACTAGGGAGTGTGACATGAAGAGTTATCCAAAGTTAAGCTTTTTCCATGTTTTTTTTTTTCATTTGAAGTATTATTTTGATTGAAATTGGCTGTTACGTGACCTGTTTGCGTATCAACGTTTATATCGCCGAAGTGTTTACCAAAACAACTTCTTCAAATTACCCGACTCTTTTGTTTAAATACTCTGACCCACTCCTAAGGGGACAGGACCTGTCTAAGGTGCAGTTTTTATTTAAATTACTGGTGGCATACTCGAGCGCCGACAGGGCGGTTGCTAAGCACTGGATCTCTTTACCTAGCCAGTCTATTCTTTTACATTTTTTTTGCTGAATAAATATCCTGTTTCAACTGAACTACTGGAGAGTTTAAATATATTGTCGTTCCTTGGTAACGTTCTGCACAAGCATATATACTTACAATACACTGTTATTCATTCAAAGTGACCGATCAACATTCCACCTTTTTAATGAAGCAAACATACGTAATCAACTGGCTACACGGCACACTGAAGTGCTCAAGAACCGAGATTGATGACAAAACCAAGTATGGAGGCATAATATCGTTAAAGTGTAATAAAGTCAATTCAGGTTCAACTACATGCAACTGATGCTTTCAGATAGTTCATCTCATTTTGAATAAGAGAGGATGTGATTCTGCCTGATACAGAACTCTTCGTTTATTATTTTCAAGCTCCTTATCGAAAGCCGCGGCACGTTTTCTTTCGAGGACAGTCATGTTGCCATAGTCCGTTTTATCTTTATTTTTTGTCATTCCTCTTATTAACGGGATATTTTTCCACACACCACCTGCAGCACCTTCGTCAAATCAGTGTCGGTATTCCCCTCGACAGACGACATGGCATCATAAACAATCCATTGGGTGATCAAAGATTTCTCCTTGAGGTTTCCAACAAAACATGCCAGTTAACAAATTAGAAAGTTCGTCTTGGTGCGCGCGTTTCAAGAGGAGGCGACTGGGGTTGAATCTCTGTGTTCCCCCAAGACTAGTTTCCGAGCAGAGATTTGCATCGGCAAGTCGGTAGAATCCCCTGCAATGTGTGTCACACCACGAAACGCGTCGTTTGCTGTCGCCCAGGGGAAGGAAACCTCAGTTTTCCTGGCCGATGTTGATTGGGGTGGAAATTTCCTGACGTTTACAGACTCGCCGAATTTCCTGGCGATTCCGGGTTTTCCCTGTTTTCTGAGTTGGTAGACACCTTGTTTCGTTAATGCCCCTTTAATCTTTTTTTTATATCAGCATTTCGATATAGGCAAAATAGAGCCAAAAGAGAATGCCTGGAGCCACTCTGAGGATCGACTTTCGCCACGTCCTCCCTAGTTGTCGGCGAGAGTGTAACCTGCGTAAATCTCGAAGGCTACAAGCGCGAACTTCTTGCTCAAGGACGTATCTTGGCTACACGAACTTTCGCGTAGTAGGAGAAACTGCCAAAGCTACGAGGTCGGGTTCCTAGCTTTCGCATCGGTACATCTTGGGGAGAAACGGAGTATGGGAGTCATGAATCCCATTCGTTGACGAGCACAGTCGTTGCATCAGGAGCGGCAAGTTCGGCAACTCGGGAGAGGAGAAACGTGAGCGTTTTAGGCAGTCACTGACAAATAGAGATCAAATTAATTTCATTCGATTTGTGAAGTCTCCATAAAAAAGACATATGTCACAATAAGTTTCCAGAACACCCAGTATTTATGCCGTGGGGCTGACATTTGACCCCAGCATCGGTCAGAATAAAAATGTAAAAAAAATTACAATCTCTAGAATGACAATCTATACGGACCTACGATTGGCTGCGAGAATGAATGACATGCATACAGAAACATCGAGGTACCCTTAGTGCACAAGTAGACTGATTCGATGTCTGTCTGTCTGTAAAAAGCGCGAGGGAAAAAATGTTATGTTGGGAAGGGGAAGATAACCAAAAATAACCAAGACGAAATCATCTGACGTAGGTCGAGGGAAGGATGAATATATTCTTATTTTCTTTCTGGCCATTCGTAGGGCGGTAGTTGCGCGCACCGGTTGTGAAGAGGCGCTTTCGTCACACGGATCGTAATTCTCAGAAACATTGCTATCGAAAGATTCAACTGAAATTTTTGTATTTGGAACATATCGCACCGCTTTCTAACTGGCCCGTGCAGGCGTGGGATACAAAACAAAGGGAAGATAACTAAGAGGAAAACATAAAACCAGAAACACATTCGAAGATATTCCATACGTGTTACCTGTTGAAATTAAAAACACTTACTAGGTGGCTCAAGCCGCTGCCGGATTAAAAGGGTTCAGCCGTGTCTATCCATCGATCCCTTCATCCATGACCCATCCATCCTCACGTCCCTCTTCTTGGAGCGAATGAAAGGACTGCAGAACGTCGCTCTAGAGATAGCAATTCTTAAAAATTGTCATCCTCATCAATGGTACGCGGCGGTAAACTTCAACTGACTCACATAAACTAAATCATATAAATTATGTTGTTTTGAAACAATTTGTGTATTGTGTTATTTTTCTTAAAGGCTCTAAGTTAGCTATAAGAAACTTAGATTTTTTCTCGTCAGTGGCACTTTAATTAAGGCGGTTCCCTGACACCCCAGAAATCCATTTTTATCTCATACATTTTAAAAGCACATAAAAAATGAAAAGCAACCCCAAAAGCATACAAAAAATTGCTATCGTGCGCATGCACCGACCGGTCAAGAATCTACGCCGTTCTCTCACCCATTTGACTCGTCCTTATTTTCTCCTTTCGGTCGCTAGCGGTGACGTACACGATTTCGAAAGTTACTGTTCTATAAAATATATTACTGACGTTCCCGAAGCACGTTTTTTGGCGTGGCACGACTATAGCAATCGTGCCACGCCGCTCATTTCGAAATTTCGGAATCGGAATCCGAACGTGGCAGAGACAAAGTCACAGGGACCTTTCATGTCTGTTGCTTGCTGTCATCATGGCGACGCCCGACGACTGTACAGCGGCGGTTCGTGCAATTAGGCGCCCGACAGAGATGTCACTGAGCGTCCGAAGTTGGGTTCGGTGCCTCGAGTCACAACGAGACGCCTGATCGACAGCCGGATGATCCCGATGTGCACATCGTCGAGTCTTTGGTTCATTTTTTTCAACAATACTGCAGATACCCAGGGTCCAAGTTCAGTTAAGTTTTATTACCTCCAAAGTGCTCAAGAGAGCACTTTACATCACGGAGAGAGAGAGAGAGGGGGGGGATATCAACAATAAAGTACACAATAAAAAAGGCAAAACTCGAAAAAAACAAATAGCACTTTACACACTTCACAAAAATAAATCACACATTTCACTTTTTTTTTTTTCAGTTTTGTGGACAATGTACGTGGGCAAGAGTTCCAGTCGGCAACGGCAAGAGAGATTGGAGAGCTTTTAAAATTTGTTAGTTCTGGAGAAGGGAGGCTGAACTTTAAGGGGATGATCAAGGCGCTTGAAAATGTAAGATAGGTATTGGAGATGTAAGCTGCGAAACTCAGATGATGAATAGTAAATGCCACGAAAGAAAACAAGACGGGCAATGTTGGCTCTTTCGGCTAATAATTGACCAGGTTTTTTTATATTTTTTTATTAATTCTTTTTAGCTGTGACATTTGAGGTATATATACGAGAAGCCATGAGTAATGCAACGTGATGCTTTATTTTGTACCGATTCGAGCTTGTTGATAAGATATGCTTGATGAGGACACCGGATGATGTTAGCGTATTCTAGTTTTGACCTAACGAATGTTTTATATGCGGTCAGTTTTACAGTGTTTGCTGAGCGAAAAATTTTGCGTTTAATGTATCCTAGTGCTTTAGACGCACTGTACACGGTGTTATTGATGTGTTCATTCCAAGTGAGGTCCTCTGCAAATGTGACTCGTAGGTACTTGTAAGTACTAACCTTCTCTACGTTTGCGTGGTTGAGTGTATATTTCCTTAGTGATGGAGAGGAACGGCTGGGAAATGATACATATATAGTTTTATTTGTATTTATGCTTAGTTATGTTCAGATCCTGTTGTAATAGTGCTTGGTCATCCGAGTTAGTGATGCGACGATAAACAACATAGTCATCCACGAAGAGTTTTATGTGGGATTATTAGTTGAGTGGGAGGTGGTTAATATATATTAGAAATAAAAGTGGTGCCAGGACGCTGCCCTGTGGAACCCCTGATTTCACTGGTAATTTGGGAAAGTTGCTCTTCCCAACATACGTAGCTTGCTTAATGAGAAAGTTAGCAATCCACTGTATGATAACAGGATGAATGTTGAATTCACTTAGTTTATACAGCAAACGTTGATAAAGTACGCCGTATCGAAGGTTTTAGCAAAATCAATGAAAATGGCATCAGTAGTTTTGGAAGCATGGCTATTGTCGTGCAAATTAGTAGCAAATTAAAAAAGTTGGGCTTCGCACGAAAAACCTCTCCTAAAGCCATCTTGATTAGCGCAGAGGAGGTGATGGTCACATAAATTAGCTAATAACATAGGAATATATAATATTTTCCATAATTTTACATGGCAAATATGGTTGTTAAGGACATTGGTCTATATTGACATACACTGTTTTTATTTCCAGATTTAAAAATTGGCAACATTTTCACAAACCTACAGTCTGCGGTAAGGTACATTTTGTTCCATTGACTGCTTGAAAATAAAAGA
Source organism: Ixodes ricinus (assembly GCA_037355805.1). Taxonomy (NCBI): domain Eukaryota; kingdom Metazoa; phylum Arthropoda; class Arachnida; order Ixodida; family Ixodidae; genus Ixodes; species Ixodes ricinus. The sequence continues at coordinate 205,493 of JAZHYW010001535.1, read as the reverse complement.
AAGTAACTTAGAAGACATTGTTCGGGTTGTTTTAAGAAGTTTTTGACATAATTCGTCACCTACTGGTACTGAGCTTGGGGAAAATTGGTCCATGCTGGCCAAAATTCCTTCTTGTGTAAATGTGACAGGGTCACATAGTACAATAGGCGAGACACACATTGACTCACATGGTAAGAGAACCAATTCATCGGTAAACACAGACACAAAATACTCATTAAAGACGGTTGCTGATTGGTGGTGGGAGGGCTCCTGTCCATGATCATTATAGATACTGGGCAAAGTTCGCTCTTGCTTGAGACCAAGTTTTCAATACATTTAGAAGATCACTCATGTAATACTTGTTTTTTGCCTTCTTAATTTCTAATTTGTATTCCATGTAGCACTCGTTATACTTAGACCAATCTGAAGCAAAGCCACATAACGTCGCTTTCGGAAACAAATGTTTCTTCTTTTTTAGAGCGCAGCTCTTATGCGCCCGTTTCTGGCTTGAGCGGCGTCGCCGTCAGCGTAACCGCGCGGTGCATTATGGGAAACGTCCCATAATGCAACGAGAGTGTGTCTCTCGTGACGCGCGAGTTGCATTATGGGACGTTTCCCATAATGACGTCACAGATATGGTGTCACGATTGACGTCACGAGGGTGACGAGTGACGTCACGAGGGTCCCGCGCGTTGCATTTTGGAACGTTTCCCATGTTGACGTCACAAGTGACGTCACGAGCGACGTCACGAGGGTCACCATGGCCCCGCGCGTTGCACTATGGGAAGCGTCCCATGATGCAACGCGCGGGTCTCACTCGTGACCCGCGCGTTCCCCCCGTACCCTCCCCTCCTCCTCCTCAAGAGCTGCGCTCTAATTCGGCATTACAGGGAGTTGCAAACGTCTTTCATTTTTTTTGACAATCTCTTTAGTTTGTTAGTAAACCACGGCCATTTAGCATTCATTTTTAGCACAATTTTTGGAATGAAAGTAGATTTCAGTTTTTTATACTCCGTTTTTAGCATATTCCAGTTCGCTTCAGCAGATCTTTTATCAAAATCACATGGGCATGTAGACGCGAAATATTGAAGAAAAAACAAACAAACAAGGGCGTTTTCGTCGATCTTGTTGTAGTCATAAATTACTTTTGGTGCTGTAACTCCATATTCAATCGGAAGTAGCGCTTCAACAAAAACAATATTATGATCAGTGATTTTATCAAGAGCATGAAATGTCTTAATATCACAAGGGGAAGATACAAAAAAAACTAAGTCTAGGGTAGCATTGTTTCTGGTGGGCTGAGTCACGACTAGAAAAAGATTTAAAACGCTCACTATATCAATAATATTTGAAGCTCCAACTGGGTTTGAACGTCAGGTTTCTATTTTTCCTTCTTTCCAGTTAACACCAGGGTGGTTGAAGTCTCTGCCTAACATTATACAAGAATCAGGATAGCGATATAAGATGCTTTCAATGCAGTCAAACCATTTTTCTGAAAAATACTGCTGTCCTGTCCCGGTGGGCGGTAACAGGCGCCAAGAACAAGTCGCGAACGAGCGAATTCTAATCGCACCCCAACTATTTCTAGGTCGCTATCTACAGGGAGGTACGCAATCAATAAAACAAATATCACTTTCTATACACCCGTGCACATAAATAAAAACTACATAGTATAATTCGCGGCATAGCAACAACTCCAAGACACCAAAGTGAGCTCCGAACTCACAGCATCAGAATACATCGAGCAGTAAAGGCCCGTTCACACTCTTGCGACCGAGTTGGACCGAGAGAGACCAAACCGGTTTTAAGCCTCTTGCGATCTCTTAGGACCAACTCCGCTGCAGCCGAGCTGGTCCTAAGAGATCGCAAGAGGCTTAAAACCGGTTTGGTCGAACTCGGTCGCAAGAGTGTGAACGGGCCTTAAGGCTCGGAGCGCGTGGAGCGAACGATCGTGCTGCAGAACACAGGGAACCTGGGTATACGATCATCACCCCTGCCCGTTTCGACCTCGATGAGTATCGTACCGGCGGAAGGTCGCGTATCACTATATTGTATGGTACACGTTAAAGACCCCAGGCTAGCAGTCGTACTGCACGTGGCTAAATTTCTTATCTGTCTGTAGAAATCTGTCTCATTTCTCTGTACGCTGTCTAAACAAACAAATATGGCAATTACTTTAAGTTACGTCATTATAGTTACTGTCCGTTTATTGTGCCAGTAACACTTTGTCAGTTATAACGAAGTCAGTTATAACGAAATAGCGGCTACAGCGAAGTCATCACGATTTCCCATTCCCTTTTGCACTTTGTTAACCGAAGTCGGTTATAACGAAGTAGTGGATATAGCGAAGTGATTTCTGATTTCCGGTGACTTCGGTATAACCGGTCTCGGTTATAACCCTAAGCAGCAAGGCGCCTATACTTCGTTTCAGCCTAAGTACAGACGCAGCCGACGCTACGAGGTAATGTGACCAATCGAGCAGCGTCACGCAAGCCACTAGGCCTTTTATGTTTATGATTGGTTCAGCGATGATAGAACACGTACAGAAACATGACGAACACCATGATGGTGCGCTTTTGACGTGATTGGTCTCATCAGGTCGTAGCATCAGTTGCGTCTGGACTTACGGTGAAACGAAGTATAGTGGGATCACTGATAGAGATCGAGCGCAAATTACTGTTTGTACTCAAACCTTGAAGGTGCAGGCTTTTAGGGGCCAACGTCTGAGCACCGAGCGAACAGCACGAACAGATCGGTAATCGTGGCGTGTACCGATGTCGGCCTGCGTTCGTGGGCGTTTCACTGAAGCCTAAATAGCCTTTGGTCAATCCCCATATCTGTTTGATAGACAAACCTCTAAGCTCAGTCATTCTGCTTCAGTGCGATACGTAGTCCTGTGGCGAAGAGTGCATCGGAACAGCGGCACACTTCGGTCGAGGATACTCCCAACGCTTTACAGGCGCTTTGGTCAATCTCGTAGTTGGCGTCGACGAAGGGAGCAAGCTATAGGGAAGCCAGACCCCTAAAGTCCCCTTTCAAGAAACGAAAAAAAAAGAAGTAGATTTTGGGATGTCAGACACTTTTCAAAAGCTCGGTGGCGTCTCAACTGAGTCGGGAAGGCGCACTGGACGCTAGCTATAGGTTGCACACTCGGACCTAGTGTACAGAAAGTTTACGCGAGCTATATTCGTGGTATATTCGTCGTGAGAAAGTTTAGTCCTTTGAAATAATAATCACACCACCAACCGAGGCCGAAAGGAAGAATCGCGAAGTCATTGACCGTTGCCTCGTTGGGCCAAGGGGACTCACCCTGTTCGACACTGCAGATGAGTTATAGAGTGACATATTCAGCATATTTTACGAATTCTCGAAGCTGCCTCGAATTTCGTTTCCATTTGGAAAGATTCGATTTCCGGTATTCACTATCATCTTGGATTCTGTTCCGACTTCCCGTTTTAGGGAATGGCAATTTAATTTTTGTTTCCCCTTTTCGTTTGCGCAACAGGCTGAGATCACCCAAGTTGGCCTTACTGGTTCCTGTTCCCGCTCCTGATAACTGTAACAGACCAAGCAGGCATCGTGAGAAGATTAGGCGTGCTTTGCACCCCCTCCCCTTCCCCAGTTTCCATAACTCTCGGGCTCTGAGTCGTAGCAACGCGTCGATGCATTTGACGTATACGCTCGACTGAGTTCCGTCACAGGCAAACGCGAAGCGCCGCCAGTTGCCGTCTACTTTTACACTGTTCCGCGTTGCTGCGTTAGCGAGGCCGGGCGAGGCATCAGGCGCTATAGGGCCGTCATTAATCCAGAAACAGCGGCAAGATAGAAAGCGCCACATTTCACGCAGCTGTGACACGAGATTCGCCAAGTTACAAGTGACGCTGTCAGTCTTCGGAACACTTCACGCGTGTCAATCCGGAAACCTCACAAAGGCGAAAGGAAAGAGTGCGAAAACCTCGCCGGCTCCGCACTGACGCGTCTCAAATCCGTCTCCAAAAACAGGGCCACGAGAACAAAGAAACGCAGAGGAAACGTTGTTCGGGTTATGAAAACAATTGGCCGGTTTCCGACCAATATATACGACGCACTGCGTGGTATAAGTGATGAACAGACCCCGTGTGTCCCGCAGCTGCTATAGTTCCGCTCAGGCACTAATACTTGTCCCGGATTATTTATTCCTGCTACGAATAAACCTTGGCGCGGGAACTCCTCAAATACCTCGGTTTGCTCACGAACAGAATACACAGGTAACGACGGTTATAATGGAGACGCCCGGTCAGTAAGACTGTTTACCTTTACAGAATCCGCGCTGGCTATCCTTCTTCAGCAATGGCGCCTCGCAGATGTGTTCCTTGACGCGTGATTTGGAAGCAACACGACATATACGCGCCTTTCTGAAAGGTTACTTCCATTCTCCTCGATCTGTTGCAGGTTCATGAACGCAAGAAAACTATAAATAGTTGTCGTTTACCAAAAACGAAAAGGGTACAGCCGTCTCGCGAGAACGGAAGCAAACTATTCTTACGTTCTATCCATATTACTGTAAGTTTATTTCCTCCCCTCTTTTGTGAGGTTCTGACGTCGGTTTCTGGATTTAAAGGTACACTCTTTTTAATGTTCATTTTGCCCGAAAAAAAAAAATAAAATAAGGTCCTTCGTCTTGCTCGAGTAGCCGCGTAGTGACGTCAAAGCTAAGCCCGCTATATTTTGTCTCCCTTTAAGAAGAACTAACCGCGCAGGCTATAAGGTGAGGCGTGCACAACAACACGTCAGGCGCTTCCGAAGTATAGGTTACGGTTAACGTGTGATCGAAATATCTGCTGCTGAGAGCAAGTTCATACCCAGCTCCCCATTTTCTTCCTTTTTTTTATGGTCACCACTTGAAACGTTTTTTCTTTTTTTTTATCGAGTTAGGCGCAAGTAGGGCATCTAGCGCATCGGCCAGATGCCCTACTTGCAATCCCCTATAGGGGGCTGGTGTGGAATGCACGTTGCGAAAAACAGCCGGGTAAGCTCGCCGGTGTGAGCACGCACGCTGAGCATCTGAGACGCACTCAGCTATGGCCGCCGGTGAATACCCCCAACGTTGATTCCCCTCACTGGCGACGAGATGTTTCGGTGGCGCCCTCTCATGGTTCCTATCCATGACGTCGCGACCGAGATCATTTATAGCGAGCGACAAGTTCGATGGTGCGGAAAAAGTGCGCTGGAAGCCCAGCAATCTCGCTCCTCAATCAACACGGTCAGGGTTGACAGTCTGACATTGCTCTTATTTTCGTCGATGAGAGGAGAAATTACCCTATACTTCGTCTCACCCTAGCATGGACTAACCGGGAAGGCTGTGCTAGCGCGAGCGGCCAGCCTTGACTGCCTTGACTAAAGCACATGCTGCACGAGCGCTCGTGCAGCCGCCGCGGCTTCATTCAAAGCGACTAGCTCGCGCTTTTAGCACGCGCGGCTAACATTAGTCCATACTAAGGTGAGACGAAGTATAGTCAAGACGTCATTGTGAGCGTGTGGCCAATCGTGGATGGGAGATCACAGCGACGCTTTTGGTCGCGCGCGTCGCCAATAGAGATGTTTCGTCATTAGATTAGTCACTTGAAAAAAAAAAAATAGACACCACGAATCGATTTGCAGCAAACAGTGAGCTGTCGGCATCAATATATAGTAAAGAAATTATGAATTTTGGCACGTGAAATTGTATTTTCCGCACAAAGTCAATCGAAATAAGCTCTCAACCTCAAACAGTTTCCCAACCATCTATTTTCCTCGTCCTGCTGGGAAGGTGAATGTCATCCTACTCGACGTCATAATATACAAAACAAACACGCTTGTCCGCGTTAACGAGCGGTTCGGATAGCAATAAAAAAAAAAGAAGAAAAAAAAGCTACCTTTCTTTCTTTAACCATAGATATATAGCAACCTTACGCGATACTCGGGCAATACACGGAGCCAAATTTAATCAGCCGGCTTTGACCAGCCGGAAGCTAGCTACGACGCCGACGCTACCTTGCCGACGTCTCTCACTCTCTGGAGCCTCGGCAGTGAGCGACGGCGCCGAACCGCCAAACCAAGCGACAGCATAAACGTCCCTGCGCAGGAGAGGCGGACATGGCACCTGCGCCGATCGCGCCCCATCCATCCCCACTTCGTCGAGCAAGTGAGTTGTTTACTTTGTCAGTCGGAACCGCGGAGGGAGACGAGTCCGCCTATGGCGGGCGCGCAGCCCTGGCAGCCCGTCACCGTGATATACGCTGCGGGCGAACGAGAAGCCTAACCCACCACCGGGCCGAGAAATGAGCGCAACGAGCCGATGGAAGGAGTCACGCCACGGGAACTTCTGACGGCCTGACAGCACAACTACGCCGGGTGGAGACGGAAGCCGCGCAAAATACCAAACGTTGCTTCAATACCTCCGAAAGTTCAGAGATGTGTTTGCTTTCTATTTTCTAATTGATCACCTTCGCCGACAATAGATCTGGGAATCAGGATCGTTTCGGGCTTTCCATTCAAGTATCACAATGGAAAGCGACCGTAGCACAGGTGCAAACAGTCGCGCGAGTGTGATGTTGCATTACAGCTGAAAAACAAAGTACTCACTTCCGGAACGCCCAACCGCGGCGGCTCCGCCAGATTTTGTCTTTCGGCGGCTTCGTAGACTATGATTCATTCGATCAAGTACGGTTCATTCGTCTGCATATTTTCGATTATTTCCTCTTTGGAAAGCACGCACGACGATGAAAAGTGCCCGTGATATATTCTACAGTATAGACTGTAACAGACAAGAGTTCTCAACTCCGAAGTAACTCCGCTTTCGTTCCCTTCTTTGTGCGCGCTTGTAGACATCGTCGGCAAGTTTTGGAACAAATGGTTCTTTCGCTTTGGAATAAAATCTTTTCATACCTGCACTCCTGAAATTTCGTAGAAATCGCGGCGTCGAGTCTTCTCCAAAGGCACGAAAATGACAATATTTCGACAGAATGTCTGAAGTCATGAGGCAATATGAGAAACAAGCTCCACTGCAGATGATCTTGACAGGAAACAGCCCCAGCAGCAACAAAATATCACGAGCCATAACAATTCGTCTAACCTTTTCTTCTGCTGGGTTCACACTCTAAAAGCGAACTTTTTGATGTGTCTTTTTTCTTCTACTTCATCGCGTCGCCCCCTGTGCTCTTTTTTTTCTTTTTTTTTATGCACCGAAGTACACGTATAAATACTGCTAAAACAATTTTATTCACTGATTTCTTAATCTAATACTACTACTCAATGGCTGGATTTGGTTCGATAACTGACTAACTTTTATTTGTAATTGTTTTGCGTTTTTGTTGTGATAACTCTTATTTTACGTCTGGTAGACCGTATCGTACGTAGCTAGAACACGGAAATATCATCATGTACATGCTTTCTTTTCTTGATTGTTTTCCCCATTATTAAACGCCACCGTATTTTTTTGTTTGTATTTTCGATATATTGTCACTGTAAATACCTCCCTCCCTCCCCCCCCCCCCTTCTCCCCACCTCCTTTTTTTTTTTTCGTATTAGCCGCGCGACAGAAAATTGGTTTTACTTTCTCTCTGGCGAAAAAGTATGCGAAAAACAATAAAATCACTAATAATAATGGGTTAAAGACCGCATTTATTTTATGAATTTAAAATTAAGAACTAAACCCCCATGTTTACCTCTCAATCCGAGAGCATTTCCTCTATCGCGTAACAACCCAGCGACAGCAGCTCGGCGCTTGCGTGTTCCGCCATCATTGTGACGTCGTGGTCGTTTCTGCGCTCCCCCACGCATGATTCGGAGGATTTTCACGCCAGCTTCGCTCCCGCTCTCGATTCCGCTCCCGTGCCTGATCCGCACTCCGTCTACGACGAGCCTTCTCAGCGCGCCGTAACTGAAAGTCGCGTTCTTCGGATCTGCTACGAACTTTCCGATGTGTGCAAGTTCGTCCGCTTGGATGGTATACTGTGCAGGCGCCGGCACAACGGGGTATCGACTAAAGCCAACACCTCTGATATTCACTCTCAAGACGAGAACGGCAAGGCGTTTCTCTCAAACGCCCAGCCCCGCCTTTCGCCATGTTCTGGCTGCTTCTCCACGCTCCGCAAGTCGCCAAAGCGTTATCGAAAAGAAATATTTCACTGAAATTTGTACCATTTACAGCTAAGGTAATATATCAGGTGACTGTAAAAGAAACGACTGCTATCACAGGTCGCTAGTTCCAATCCGGCTGGAAGGAATTTTTTTATTATTTCTTTCTTATAAAGGCGGCGGCGACGGTTTGGAGCGATCATGTGATTGATGACGTCACCTGGATTCTTCGCGAAGGACGACCATGCAGTTCCCAGGGGAAGTTCCCACTAACAGCTGTCGCTGTAAAATCTGATAATTAAAAGTCCATAGAGCCCTACACACCCTACAGCGATCAGGACAACGTGGTATCCCACAAACTACCGTCAAATTGATATATAGGTCCTTCACCCCAAAGATTGTTTTCTACACGGTGAACACTTCGGGGACAGGAATCACTTCTAATTAGCCCAGCTTTCTTTTTCTCGCTTTTTTAAAAGCGCGCATGTGTGCATGTGAATGGACCGATCTCACTAAGCGTTCCACGCATGCGTGAGGCCGCGATAACTGTAGTTCAAGGAGGCAGGTGCCAGTTCACCAGACAGCTCGTGCCGCCTCGTGCTCTGCCCACGCCGACCCTCGGGGGGGGGGGGGGGGGTTGTCGCGCGTGCAGAAAGACTACAGTTTCCACGATGCATTGCGGAAGCGGTGGTGTAATGAAACTATAGGTGTAGGATCGGTTTCTTGACGCGGACGTTTATATAAACAGTTAACCCCCTCCCCCAAATAAAAAGAAGAAAAAAAGACGTCCCTGACAATCTTTGAACAGCCGCTACCAAGTACACACACACACACACACACACACACACACACACACACACACACACACACACACACACACACACACACACACACACACACACACACACACGGACACACACACGCACGCACGGGCGCGCGCGCAGACGCGCGCGCACACACATACGCACGCGATAAAATAAATAAACAAGAAACCACGCCGAGAACGTGTTGCTCGAACGAATAATTTGCGACCATTGTTTTTTGTTAAAGGGCTTGTCTGGTAAAATGTTGTCTTTCAGAAAACAATTTAATTATAATGTCATTCCTTTAAGGAATATCATCCGCAGAATATCCGAATTTTTAATCCTTCGCCGCACGCGTAATTCCATTTTTAAACAGAGCCGAAGTGCTCAGATTTCACCCGCAAAACACACAGCGTGTTCGTTGGCAACAGCAGGAGTTCTGACGTAACTTCGTGCAAAAAGAGCGACAGCTCTCGACTACTGTCTCAATAAAAGAACTTCGTTCTAAGAAAGACAACGGTGTTAGAGGAGAATTACATAAATGACGAGGACAGGAGGTGTGTCGTCCTGTCTAGAGTGCCTCAATGTCCTTCTGTTTAGGGTGATGCCATCGTTTGTAGTACCCGATGCCGACAGCACGCGCCCACAGAGAAAATACAAAGAAATCGCAGGAAACAAAATGTCGCTGTAGCACGGTCAGCGCCACGAGCGCGTGCAGGGAAACGCTCTTTCACTCGCTTGAGAACAAAAAATAAAAATAAGTGTTCGAAACAAAATGGCCAGATGTCATCACCCCAAGCAAAGCGCACATGAAGGCACCCTAGTCCTGTCCGTGTCATTTATGTGATTCTGCTCTAACACCTAAACTTTACCAGCACGCTCCATTTCCACGAGAAGGAATACAAGATTTACGGTCTTGAGGGATGCTCAGTTCTTCGACGATGATCTTTGTACGCACCACCAACCATGTTGATCAAAACCGGGAATAAGTCAACGCACGCGACATTTCCATATTCAATAAAAGTTTACACCTGGCGGTACCATGTCGGATGTGACGTCACGACCCAACGAGCCATGCATACTTGCGAAATTCGGCGTGAAGTTTCGTATTGATGTTCATAACTGGTTTAACGAATATTGGGGCGTCTTTTAATGAAAAAAATACCTACATATCTGACTATATTCAGGCCCTCTTCAGGTGAACAGCCCAAAAACTTGGTAACTTCCGAATATCACTGTACAATGTCTTAAACATCGTCCAGTAAAAAAAAAAAAAAAAATATATATATAATATATATATATATATATATATATATATATATATATATATATGTTTGTTTATTTTTTTTTGTAAGAAACTGTAAAACGTTTATAAAACTAGAACCTACACCGGCCGAGTACATAAGCGCAAAACTCGGCGCACGACCGATGCAAGCTTCTCATGCACAAAGGGGCAGGCGTCATCAACGTTCTCGGACCCCTTCAGCTCTCGCCACCCCCAGCATAGGACGGCCATCCCGAATGCACGGCGGAAGGGCAAGCAGAGCAAGCAGCGGGAGAGCGAGAGAGCGCCTGCGAGAGAGGAGCCGACGAATCGTTCTCATAACTTGGTGTTTCCCAAATTGATATAATGTCCAATTTCCGATGCAATCTCGGTTTGTCATTACGAGAACTACGCCTGCTTGAGAACCATGGCTGCAGACGGTCAATATGGCGTCGTAATTTAAAAGTCTCGACGGAGAGAATGTACGGACACATCCACGGAGTTCAAATGCCACGATGTAGAGATCGGTCCAGAAAACGCATCTAGCGTATATGGCGCGTTCGTATATTGAGGCGTCCTCGTATCAGAACGTTCCCACGCAGGAGGTTCACCGTAACCGAACTGTCCACGTTCGGAAACAGCCCACTGGCGAAACATTCTGGGTTCGCCAAACATTCGGTGTCCACACCGCGACAGGCACAGGCGTCATGGCGGGCAACGACAACCCGACACAGTGCCTGTTTCATTCACAACAGCGATATCGTAAATTCCCACCAAATTTCCGTCTGGGTCCATAATGGAAATAAAGTGACCACACAAAAGAGGATCGAAGTCAAGGTATATTATAGCATCTGCTCGTCTTTAATTAAAAAAAAATGCATACATAGCGATCCAGTCATGTCTCGTGAATATGTACCCGGTTAATATTTAATACTGATCCGGTTATTATGGATACCCCGCTCTATAGACTAAGGTTTTGGGGCGAACTGAGTAAATATATGTATTAAGATGGCAATTTGGGCCAAAGTTGGTTCATGATCGAAGATAGGCATCGAAAAAACAAGGACGAGAAGAGACGTAAACACTGGCGCCAGTGTTTACGTCTTTTCTCGTCCTTGTTTTTGTCGACGCCTATCTTCGAAATATATGTATCTTTGTATCATTATTATCAACGACTCACATTACAAAGAATTTTTTTTTTTTTTGGGGGGGGGGGGGGGGGAAGTGTTTATACTAAAAAGACATGAATGCACACGGTTTTAAGTTTTCGCGAGAGAAACCTGCATACGTAACTCTATAGTCTATAGACTCTATACGATATTAAAGTTGAGGGGAAACAAAAGATATCGGTTAGAGGCCCGAGGAAACTGACAAATGGGTGACTAAAGAGGCCAAAAAATTGTTTTGTTGTTTTTCTTATACATCATTTTGCACTTGAGAGTGCAGCTGTTCGTGCTTCCGATGGATATGCATCGTTTTATTCTCCCACTGGCATTCTCGGTTTGCAGGGTGCTCAAAGCACGCGCCGTGTATTCTCGCACCATTGTGCATTAACACAATGCAAGTTAATAGCACCCTCCTTGATTTGGTGCGGGGAATCCCTGACCTCCCCACGATGTTAACCTTCCGGAAAGAACAATTGAAGCGCTGCAGCGCGGCCGCTAATGCAGGCTGTTGTTTCACTAACCTTCGATTCGTATAAACTTCCGGCCATAAAAACAACGGACGTCGATCGGAGTACAGACGGACATTCCAGGCACTCCGGCTCGTGGTCCGTCCTGGCCGATCTTTGTGGCTGTTTATTAATTTATCTATCTATCTATACGATCGGCCTTCGCTTAAAGGCTCCCAAAGAAAGCGGTGGACATTGTTCACTTCAGGCCGTGTTTCGTGTTCAATTCAATACGGTCAACTGCGTACGAAATAAAGTAAAAAATTTAACCTACAACAATCATTAAAAGAAAAAAAAAAAACAACGTCTGAAGGGCTTTCAGAAACACGCCGAACACTCGGGGAACATGAAAATAACAGAATCACCACAAACAAGTTCCCGCTTAAACTTGCGTTCCGGCAAAAGACGTTTGCTATATCTAAGGATCTAAGCGAAAATCAAATGACTACCGAGGGGTGTATAACACACCGGCTTTCCTAAGAGCTTAATAACTTTATTTACAGCGGTACCTTCGATAGCTCACCATACGTCCGGCGTACACTTGGCACTTCCCAGCTGTACAATTATTTACGTTAAAGCTGCCACATAACAAAGTCAGACAAAACGCGCCGATGTTTATTATCTTACCCGAAAGTTGTTTGATCGATTTAAACTTCGGATGCAAATGGAGAAGGCAAAAAATACGATACGACCGTGGCACTGGTCAAGATTCCGCCTGGTGCTATATGAGAGGGCTACAAGGAGGGAGCAGCTCCTTTCAGGGATCCCATGATGTCCCGAGCAACATTTCAAAATATCCCTTGCTGCCTCGATACCAAATACGGTTATATTGATATTCACAAACATGTTACGTGCGCGAACTGTGATAGCATAACTAGAACAAAATACGGCAGATTCATTATGCCACATTGCTTTAACCAAGAACACTTTCAGAAACTCTTTCTTTGATAAATGTATCAACGAATGGAACTCACTCTCGACGAATGCTGTGAATAGTGAACACGTGTCTTCCTTTCTTGATATTTTTAATGCTTGAGGGGATTTTACTTTTACTATACCTATGGCCTGCCTTGACCTCACGTTTGGCGGTATGTTCAAGATAAAATTAAAAAAAATAAGTATGGTTATTTCAATATTTGGACGAAATCTGACGAGACGCAATACGTATAACCAATTGGGAAATCGTCGTTCTTTCCTTTTCATTGAAATGTGTTCCTTGCCTCGTATTGGTCAACGCACGCGACGCTATAAGAAGGCGGAAGAGGATGGCCACGCCTCGCATGTGCGCTGTCAATCACTCTGGGTATTGTTCTGTCAGTGCTCACATTCTAAAGTCCAGGAGAATCTACGCATTCTTAAAGAACGGCGGACCGTGAAGGAACACTTCGAAAAAAAACAGTTTCCTCTTAATATCGCCACTCAAATTTCTCTATCCTGCGACGTAGTTATAAGTCGCTCGTACATACACGTAAGGTGGAGCCATGAGGTCGCACTCGCCACGAGTCTTACTTTATTACCATTCCGTTGATGGTCATCTTGAATTTGTCTGACCATGCAGTTTTCCGTTTCTACATATTTGAATATAAATAGAATAATTACGAATCTGTCGCTTCGTCACTACCACAAGAGGACATCTTGTGAAAAAGTCTCGTATTCAGTGAGTTATTACTAAACGAGATAAGAAGAAATCGTCAAAGTTAAACTCGCTTGCCGCTTTTTGCATTGATTATATATATGTTGTTAGTACTATAAATTGCTTTTGAAAAATAGTTGACGTGACAGCACATGGCTCAATAGTCTCGCATTTTAATATTTTGAATTTAGATGTGTGTTTTTGTTTAAGACAAACTATTTGCTAAAACAATTTTATTATTTCTAAAAACCAAAAGTAAAAAGTACTAAACAAAAACACAGTATGCAAACGTGAATGCTTTCATTTGTGCCTGTCAAAAGTATCGATCATGGACGTCGACTAGCAACGTCGATAAATTTATGCCACGAACTGACCATTTCTAGTACAAGTGCACCTGGATCACACACGTGACCGAAATTTTAGGTAGGCACAAAAAAACACGTCATTCGGTTTGCCTATCATGGCTCTTTAACATGAATTAGAACGGCGAGTTGGGCTAGTTGGTTGTACATGCTTGAAGTGGGGCGCCTCGTCCTGTCTGCTTCTCTCCTCGTGTCCCCGTTGTTTTGGCGCCTCACTTCAAGCTCTTTAACATGTTTCCCTGGTCCGCTCTTTTTCTCACATCCCGTCCAAAATGATAGAAGCATTAAGATATTCCTCCCGAGTTAACGTGTTCGCAGTGCATGTACTCCCGCGTGACGTATTTTTACCACGTAGATTGCTATTTAAGATTAAAGGACATCCCAAATGAAGCAGTGAAAGATTGCCAACAGGTTTTATCGGAGAAAATAAAAACAAAAACGGCACCTTTCCCCGCGTTGTAGCGCAACCACGTATTTCGAGTAGCATTGAGTGTAGAATGAGTATCTGTAGAGCCCGCTGGCCACAGAGGCGGTGTAAAAAGCAAATGTATAATAAAGCCATTCGAAAGCTTGATAATAATGATAATAAAATAAAAATGACAGTCGAACCTTTACCGTTTAAGCAGGCTCGAGAAAGGAACAACACTCTCGGGGCACAATAGAGGCGACTCGTACACACACAAGAACCCCGGAAGGACAGCTGACCCCATCTAACGTCCGAACCCTCAGGCTCCAAGCGCGCGGCGCGGTACAGGGTCCGTGACGTCACGACATCCATCAGCTCGGCCTCAAAGCACGCCACATCTGCTCCAATTTCTTAAGAAACCCCCGTCGGAGACGTTCGCGAAATCCCATATACATCACGGGCCGCACACAACACCGCAACCGCCCAATCTCCTTAGCGCCCGACCATGACTCGGAGCCGGGACACAAAACGGAGCGACAGGGGACCCCCCCGAAAAGAAAGAGCCGGCACAGGTTGAAAAATCGGCGGCCGCTCACCGACACACACCGGCGAGGCCCGAGTGAGCCAGCCGGAGAGAGAGACCGCCGCCGCGCGATTATCTAATAGTTACAGTGCTACGAGGCGGCGACATAAATCAGCGGGGCTCAATACGGGCTCGTTGTTCTTCCCCCGGGACGGCCGGCGGCCCACGACGGCGGGGCTGCGGGAGCGGCTCTTTGTCGCGGCCTCGCGGAACGAGCCACAGAAAAATGACGGCGTCAAGCGACGTGAATGGAGCTGGGGGAGCCCTGGGTCCCGCGCATATGCGAGCAAATAGATCACTCTCTCGGACCGGCCTCGTCGTGCTGGCCCGAGAGGGTCTGCGACCGCGCAGTCTTGTTTTCACGCCGTGTCCCTCCGTTGTGCGGGTCTCGCTATACGCGACACAGTCCGGGCTCGCTATATGAGTGGCCACCGGTCTGGGAGCCGCGAGCGGCCTTGCGGCGCGAGCCCAGGGCTCCTGTATCGCTGAACGGGCGATCACGGTCGTGGTTTTACATCCACGCCCTTCTTTGCATTGCCCATCCAAACATTAATCGCGCTAAAAGTAGTAGTTGTCCGACCAGAAATAAAACTAAATCGGCGCTTTGATGTCGAGCAACTCGCAGCGTTCGAAGAGCCTCTATGTCTGCGGAGCTTCCATGACAGTAGCTTGAGCGAGCTCAGTGCTTCCGAGAAAGAGCTGGCACAACCACCAATTATCTCCGTCAGAAAATCTTGTGCGTTTTTATTATTAAACACACTATGAAATTATACTGGGTAGCACTTTCCAATCAGTCGATCAAAACAAAAATTGTTTAACAAATACAGACTATCTGGAAGGTTGGCGGAAAAGCACACGCCTCCCCTCCTTTCTCCAACAGTTAACAGTCCTTGATCCTATAGACCATTCGAATGGTCTGTACGGCACTGTACAGACACTCCCATGTCTACAAATCCAAAAAGCGCGTGCTGGCAGCTTTAGAGAGCGAGTAGACATCATGCTCGATACGCACGACTGCTCCCAGTGGCACCAACCAGGATCTCTCTATTAGAACAACGGACGTCATGCAGCATGAAAACGCGGCCGATGGGTGACAAGCTAAGAGTTTACTTTCTGTTTCGGCATTGTACAAATACAAATATAATAAAGCGGTAAATTTCTTCCCTCCGAAATTTTCGCCAAACTTTCGAAGGATCACCTACCTAAGCTGTGGCGTAAAACACTTGAGCCGATTGAAGATCGCGGCTTAGGCACAAGCACCTCACTATCGCTTATTAAGCCTCGGGTTGTGTTCGCGTCGGCTATCATTTGGGTTCCGAATCTTTTGATTCATGTCCAATCAAAACGATGACGGACATTGTCTCACAGTAAAGAGTCTAGGACACAGCAAGGGCTCAGGCTCTGATCCCTACCCAACTCCAACCCTAGACGCGTGGCTGAGATGAAGACTGCAGGCGCAAAACGCCGCCGCCCGTTGTTCTCAATGCAAGTCGAGGAGGTTAACGCTGCTCAACTTTCTTTGGTAGAAAATGACCGCATCTCCACGTGGTGCATGATGTTGATTGGGGCAAAGCTCTGGTGGTGCTGATGATACTGATTTTGTTCATAGGTAGTGCTGATTTGTTTTATTGCTCATAGGTAGTGCTGAGTTCCGGGTTGCGTTTCGACTTCATTATTACTGCTTTATGGTCGGTGAAATGCAGAGCCAGTGGTTCTTCTAGCGGATCAGCTTGGATCCGCTAGAAGCCGTGGGAATGCATCTCCACCGCATGTCAGAAAGAGAATGTGTGGTATGGAACGTGGTTATATACGCGTTTGAGCATTTGACCGCAGCGCCCTCTCGTCTATAAACGTTGAGCCAATGCATGCAAAGTTTGAAGCAATTATATACACATTTGACCGCAGCGCCCTCTCCTGTGTAGATGTTGAGCGGCTACATGCAACGTTTTATTCATGACATCCCCAGCTCTTGAGTTACCCCCACATCTCAGAGCCCCCTACTCGTCCCACAGTCGTGGCCGAGTGGTTAAGGCGATGGACTAGAAATCCATTGGGGTCTCCCCGCACAGGTTCAAATCCCGTCGACTGCGCAAACATTTTTCTTTTTTTAAGAAGACAGATGGGATGGCAATCGATGTGAGCACGGACGCCGGACGGACAAGGCTAGACCCTAACGAGCTTCGCCCCTAATAACGTACAGCATGGAGGCGAGCTGGTGAACTTTCAACATATTGAAATGCCAACACTTACGAGTGTGTTGTCCATTTTTTAGTTCCATGTCTCGGATTTTCAGGATGTTAAAAGTTTCCTTAGTAGTAACCGTTGGCACGCGGACAGAAAAACGAATACCACCCTCCATGTCACGAGCATCGAGGGGAATTAATTCTGGAGATAATTTATCCAAAGCTAGTAAACCGTTTCACGGCCCCTTCAGATACCGAACCGGAAACAAACTACCCCACGAAGCAAACGGAAGAGTCTCGGCGCAAACATTCGACATTCATCATGCGTAATATATACCCGTCCGCGGCATCCTGGCAGCCAGAGCGGCAAGACCCGCTTGCGCCACACCGCGTGCCTCTGGTTTTAATCCGACAGTAAATTAGCGCGACCGATCAAGGTCCGCTCTTCGGCACGGGGCGAGAGCAACCGCACCGGGGGACGTCGCGCGGGGACTCGGGCCTCCTGGCAGCGAGTCGCGCCAACGCACGAGGGCGTCCCACCACCTACGCGGCGTGCGATGCCTGCCTTTCCTGGAAGGCGACTTGAAGCGTCCCGAGACGCCGACATGACGCGCGACCACACGTCGCCATGGGAGGCCTTATCTCGCCGGCCAAGGAGCCCCCTTAGCATGCAGCGCATGCGTGCCCGTTTCCGCATCCCCATCGGCGGATTATTATTTAGTGCATCTCTGGTGACTTGAGAAGGATTTCTGCCGGCTCCTCCCTGATGTGAGCTTTCAATCAAACGCCGCGCTTATTTCTTATTCCTGTTCGCCGATAGACCACGGCTCTTGGAACCGGTTGTCCTTGCGCCATTGTGACTAGCGCCACTGAAATCCTCCTTTTCTTTTCTTGCCTTTCAGAACCTGCAGATAGATGGACCGGCCCGATAAAGTGGGATTTATTATGCCGCCAACGTGGAACACTTCTTTTTGCTTCGATAACGAAGAACCTTGTAACGTGAATGCGGACGCGCAAAGTTTGATTCCCATTCGTTTAATTTTTCCTTCGGGTGCTTTTCGTTCTTCTTTGTTCTTTGGCGGAGGCAAGCAGAGCGTGTTCGCACAAGGCCCTCGCACGGCCAGGGCATCCCGCGTGCTGGCGTTCGCGCCGTGGCCATAAGGTACGATGACGCTCTTTTGTCTTGTAAACAGAGCGTTCGCTCGGGCACTGATTGCGCGCGAGGCTTAAATAATAGGGGATGGCAGGCTTTGATTAATGGACGATTCGGAAGGGTGTGTGTCGGTGCCTAGAAGGTCGACTGGTTGTCTGACGTCACTTCTTCAAACGTACTTGTCGAAAGGCGGCATGCGCTACGCCATTTTGCCTCCCCTCTCTCGTTGCTCTCGGGTCTTGTTCGGAGCAGGGCTCACATTTCGCGGGGCACTAGTCATCGAACGTAAACAGTTTGACTCTCCTCAGTACCTCGGGCCGATCTGTCAACCTAGCCAACGTCGCTGTGAATTCGTTTCAAGCACGTGTGTGATTAGGGGGGGGGGGGGGAAGCAAGAAAGAAAGAAAGAAAACAAATTTGTTATTTGCCTACTTGATTTAGTCCGCTGGCTCACGATATTAACATTATGTTGGTGTTATGATTGTAACGACTGTCTCAGCTGCATTCAGATTTCACAAAACCACATCCAACCAGATGGCGCGACATTTCGTCTTCCTCGACCACTCACAAAGGATTTACGTCATGTTGGACAACTCTATAAAAAGCAATCTAATCAGTGTCCCCACCATTCACCAATCAGCGGGTGCACAGCCTGCCAGAACTATGAACTAGGCCTACTAACGGTCTTAAAGGAGCAACGTGGGACAGCGCGAACGTTATCTGGTCGGGTCTAAAGTCTTGGGACCAGGCGTCATCATATCATAACTTTAATTAAATCGTTCGAAACTTTTACTTGGGTCGACATTCCTGCCTTCCCTCCTACCCATCCGAAACCCAACAGTAGTTAGTCAGCACCAAGGGGTGGCGACACGAAGCGAGTATGACGTAGGAAGAGGCACCTGTGTGAGCTATATTGAGCAAAAGCATCAATAAAAGACTGTTCTTTTTTTCTTTTTCCTGGGGCAAAGTGAGACGTTGGAATCATGGCACACCCAATAGTCTAAACCAACTGTTACTTCCTACTATATGAGCATGTACGCCACAAAGTGTAGATCTGGAGAGTTACAAATGTTGTTTTAATGCGAAAGCATTAACTGTCCCATGGAGCGAGCCGACGTCATCAGCTTTGAAGTCGCGCCAAACGGCACCTAAACTCCTTTCCCCAAGTAAAGCCGAAATCTGATAAACTTGGGCCTTTTTTTTCTTTTTCTTGTGCCACTGAGTGGCAACGACAGCTTCCACCGATTTTATCATTCGTTCTGTGCGTTCAGAAATCGAGAAATAACAGAAAAAAAAAGATTTCTATAAAAAATATTCTAGATGACTTCATTTACGTCGCATTCGTAACTCGCAGCATCTGATGAAATACCACCGAAGGCGTAGCAATGTTTACTTTGAAAGAAGTGCGTTTTATTCTGCCCGGTCAACTGAAAAAAAAAAAAAGAAAAAAACGCGCGGAATTTAAGAAAACACGAAACAGCAAGGCTACAGATACCACGCTTCTAACCCCATATGGCAGCCTCTTTCTAAATAAAGCATGTCGTTTCAAATTGCACACCATTTACAGTGCTCGACATTTTCAGTGGAACTTCAGTATTAATTTCTGGCATGCCCAAATAACTATGAAACTAAACGCGAGCAATTGTTTTTCAAGCTGTAAAAGCATTTGCTAGCGAAATGTCAGTAAACAATTTCAAGGGACGCATTCGCAAAGCTTTATCTTTTGCTATACATTTTATTTTATTTTAATCAGTTTTTGTAGTCGTGCTTTTTGTTTTTATAACGCCAATCGTGCGTTGAAGATAAAATAAATAATAATACACATATTGAAACCACTAGTGAATTAGCCTATGACCTCTCCGTTCGAAGCATAGAAAGTAATTAGGCGGTCGTATTCTTCAAACAAAAATGTCAGACATTGGTAGCAGTTGACGCAACCAACAACGGTAGGCGGCCAGGGAGCGCCAGCCCCAATGCATAGTGGCATGACCTGGTCACAGAGCCAATATGTATAACCAACGATTACACGACGAGCGAAAGGGAAAGACGGTATTGCGCGCACTCCCAACTGACCATTTGGTCGCAAACGTACGACGATTCCTACTGAACCACCTTCACAAAGTTCCACACAGCGGGCCGAGCCAGTGGGTTTGAAGCTTTGAACGAACGATGTACTCCTGCGGCTTCGACTGCGGAAGAACTTTTGCTTATAATCAATACCACGATCTCTCGTCGCCCTCGGCAGTCAGACAAACAAGCCAATAAGAAGAAAAAACATGGTGGCCGAGTACTCCGAAAGGCATACATAAAAGGAGAGTCCTTTTTAACGAGGTTGCGGCCGCAGCAGCCGGTCTATTTGGACGAATGCCGGCGGCATTCCACCACCCGATCGCCATTGGGTCTCCCTTAGTTGGGTCACCTGCGGGGTCCGCGGCGCTAACGACGCTGACGACCCGATTAAACTTTCCATCAACGGAAGCGACCGGTATTCTCCAAGCCAAGTCACGGCATGTCGGCTATCGTGTGGGATCTCTGTCGCCGCCGAGTGTTTTGCGGTCCGCGCGACACTTGCGTCCGTCGCGGAAACGGGACTGTCCCTCTTCGTCCTGCGTCACGCGGCCTGGGCGCCGTGACCAAGATGTCAAGTGCCCGAATGACCTTCGCCCACGACGCGGCGCATCAGCCAAGGCGCCAGCGATATGCAGCCATCAGATGCGTTCGCCTAAATCACCGCCGCGCGAAGGCCTGCTTCTTCGGCGAAATCCCCTCAGGTCAGGCGCCGGTTCCAACCAATTCCGACCGGGTAGCCAATTACGAGGGCGAGAGCAAGGAGGAAGTCCCGTGACCGATGACTTCCGGCGATGACGTCATAACATGCGTGATTTAAGTGGCCGCCATTTGTGTAACGGCCGCTCGGGAACGCTTTTAATTGGTGTCGGAATTTCCGAGAACGGTCCGAAGGGGGAGAGGGCCCGTAATCACCGTAAGCTGGAATTCTGAGCTTTTTCTTTTTTTTATTTGCTTTCTTATTGTTGTCAAGTAGAAACACGGGCGCAAAAATAAACAAAACAAAAAATAGGGTTTTAAAAATTTGCAACATACATAGAACAGCAGCTTGCAGATATTTGCCCTAACTAACAACATCTGGGTCAAGATCAGCGGCACCTAAAATATTGGTTAACAGATGAGGTCAAATATTCATAGCATCTGAAAAAAGTAAAGAAAATCGCGCGCTGTTCCCCATGTTTTTTTTTCCCCTTCTGTGTTTACATATTAGAGGACAAGAGGCAACATTTTAGGACAGCACTATGTTCAATCATGGTGGAGTACAAGTTACAAGGGGTCTGCTTCAACTGTTTCCTCTTGGTTGTGAAATAAATACGACGAAAACATTATTGTGGGTCATCTTGGCTTGCCAAATGGAAAGGATTGGCTCGAGATGCTGTCACTACTAAAGTAACTCTGGCAACCTACCACAAAAGAGAACTGTGCGAAATTCACGGACCGTCAGTTGTCTTCCACGCGAAAGTTAGCACGCGTGCTACGCCCGACATGCTTTACCGGCGCCCTGGAGCGGCACCTTTGCCAATGAAAGCGAGAACAGGCTCCTGGATTTCACCGCAGCGTGTTCGTCTTCTCTGCACATGCACACGCTCTCCTTTTTTGGCTAAGTGTCGTTCTAAGTGTGCCGTGCTGGCTCTGCTCGCCGGCTGTCGCGTGTTCATTCATCCTAATAAAGGCCACTGTACAGTTCAGCGTAAGGTCACGTACGCTTACACACAAAATGAGCGACACTACTCGTTCTGACTTTTGGCTATACGAGTGTAGTGCCCACAAACTCCATCATCTCTTGATCCGCCAAATACTTCAGAGGATGGGATCTAAACTCCAAGTTCAATGTCTAGTTTGGACTCGAGCGCCACTGAAGAGCGGTACTTGTGGCAAATAAGCACAGCGAGCTACTCTCGCTCACTGTTCGCGATAGTAATGCCCGAGTCCCACTATACTTCGTCTCACCTTAGCATGGACTAACTGCAAAGGCTGTGCGAGCGCGAGCGGCTATAGCTTGACTGCCTTTACCGGAGCACTCGCTGCATGAGCGCTCGTGTAGCCACCGAGGCTTCATCCAAAGCAACTAGCTCGCGCTTTAAGCATGCGTGGCTAAGAATAGTCCACGCTATAAAGTGACACGAGCTGTATGAGCTTTGCAGCAGCTGTGCATGGGCGCCGCCATAACTGACCTTCAGTTTTGTTTCCCCTATTGCGTTTCCTTCACTTCATTATTTCCATAGCAGGCCAGGTTATTGCCATCCTAGATTTTATTTTGTCTTTCTCCCCAGCATTGGCCTTTGTGGAAGCTACGTCCACCAATTTCAGATGGCTCGGTATCTCGGTAAAACAAGAGAAGGTCAGCCATGGCGGCTGTATTCTGCGCGCGTGTAAAGCGTCCATATAGAGGGACAAACACAGACAACCGCCACCGACGAGCTGCAAAACACGAGCAGCATGCACGCGACGGTACCTTTGTCAGGCCACGGCCGGACTGGAAGCGCGCGCTCTCTTTCTCTTCTTGCGGCCTATGCAATTGGGGCAATCGCCACCTCCCGCCGCAATTCGCGGGGGCGCTGTCACCTCACCCCTGGGCTACCCTTTGCCGTTTGCACAGGGCGCGTCTGACAGTGTATCTCAGCGCTGTCGTAACTTGCGGCCGAGATTTTTATAGCCTTTGACACCCGATCCTTACGTTTAGACCCTCAGCCACTATCTAATGCGCTTCTGATGAGCCCAAAACGGTGAATATTTGACGCACACCTCCGAGAGATTCGGGAGCAAAAAGTAGTAAAGCAGAATGCAATTGCGGAAAAACTATACTCGTCTTTACCTCCAGGACTTCTGTTGCAACTCAAGAACAGGAGGAGACGGACCCCTTCTACGTGGAGGAACTTAGAAATTATAAATATTTCGTGCACTCTCGTGAAATGTAAGCAGGCCCAATCTATCTATTGCCGTGGTCTGCTTCATCATTTCATAGGCCGCACATGAAGTCGGTCAGCCGCTCTAGACGAGGGTGTAGTAGTCTGTACAATTTTCGCACAGTGCATATTACAGCCTGAAGTGCTTCCTCGAGGGCTTGTGCACATATCCAGCTGATTTTTCGTTTCTGTCCGTGACCGTCTTTGCATGGTTAATCAGAAGTATTCTGAGGAACTTGTTGCAAATTAAACCAGCCAAGTGCTTTGAGTGACTGTTGTCAATGCCCTCTGGGCAACTTAGGATTGCCGTGTCTTCAAGATAGGGTGCAATGAGTAGTTGCGGAACTTCGTGCACATTTATACGCAGTAAGTGCTTGACAGCCTTCAAAAAAAAAAAAAAAGCAATAGTGTTGTCCGGAAGTGCGAGGAACCTAGGATTTGGATAATTAAGTCCGCTTTTATCCCGGCCTTGCAATAAGACGAACAGAGGATCACCTCTGTTACTCGTAGTCAACAGCATAACACAGGCGGCACACCAAAACTCACTAATGAGTTTCACCAGATAGCAGATAGCAGCTCGAAGGGACTTTCCGAGTGGGGTGAAGTGGGGTGAGGTGGTTGCGCCCCTGGCGGCAAACAAGTGAACTACATACGGAGAAAAAATGCCTTTGACTCCCGGGTGACTGCAAAGGCCGTAAGAAGAGAAAGAGAGCGCGCGGTTCCAGTACGGCCGTGGTCAGACTGGCAGTCTCTCGGCGCTCGTGAAGTAAGCACGGATGATTGAAAGCCTGCCAAACGTGCCATCGCGCGCATGCTGTACGTGAGTGAGGCTTGCCGGTGTCGGCTGTTTCTGTTTGTCGCTCTAGTGGGACTATTGCGTAAGAACCCAGTAACCACTCCGCCTCCAGCACGCGCTCGTTGCCTTCCGCTGGGCTTTGCTGCGCGTGCCACGAGGTGTTATCAAAGGCAGAAAGCTCGCCTTGAAGGCGGGCCATCTACTGGGCTCTTAACCTGTACCCAACCATGAGCATTTTCCTCCGGCATGAAGCCCTCGTAGGTTGTTGATAAATACGACTCGAGTGACGAGAAAGGGAAGAACCTACACGCCGTTTCACTTCAGAACCGACCGCGGTCGACGACGCTATCCGATAGAGCCAATCAAGCAGCACCAAAAGAGCCAAAAAAACGATTTTTCGACTTTCGCTAAATATGGCTTAGAATCGTTCCCTAACGTTAATAAGTGACTAAGCTTGCCTTAGTCTTTTCCTACTAAGCAATGACAGTCGCCAAAAAGAATACGACAAATATGAGCATCGTTCATCCCCTCACCTCGGAGCCAGAACAAGCGGCCACGTGACCTGGTGCATTTAGCCACGCGCTGGGGTTGGAAAAGCACAAAACACGTGCTGAGCTCCAAGCATTGTTAGAGTTCCGCTATTCTCATCATCGATGTGGTTGGACACGAAGCAACTACCCGAGTGTCCACCGGGGCATTGATTGTGACGAGCCGAAGTCGAGTGCTGACGCAGTTCTCGTGTCCAATCCATGAACCGCGCTCGACTGTCGTCAGGTGGATGGTTTCATAGCTTCCTCTATACTCACAAAGCCCGGCCGTTCGATGACGGAGCCATACAGTGCCCGGTCGCAGATTTGGAGCGCGAGGATCTGGTAGCACAGGGGATTTTTCGGGGAGTCTGGTATTCAGCGCACAGCTTTTGCAGCGGCGAGCACCCGAAGCACGGTTTTCAAACCCGACGAGAAAAGAAGCGGTATAGCCCTAGGAACGCGAGAACGACGAGCGGACATTCCATCGCTCGGGAGAAGTGTGTTTCGGCGTCTCGCCGCAGCGGGGCGCCCGTTACATGACTCTTGTATGCAGCTCTACCTTTTCACTCTCGGCGGCCACGTCTCGTGGAGATCTGTCAGGCTTTGTCAGTATGGAGGAGGTTATGGTGGTTTCGATCCCACAATTACGTCATCAAGCTTTGCGAAGGCAAGACTGAAAGAAATAGTCCCCCTTTCTCTTCGCAATTTCATCGCGACAAAGAAGCTTCTGAATCAAGGTCATGAACATTCCAACGTGATATCATTTCGTGACCCCTTTAATGCCAGTTGTAGATACAAGTGTATGGGGTTCCTTAACGCACAAAACCTCAGTCCTAAGCATACGTGGGAGACACCATTTTTGTTGTCTCCTAACCATTTTCTCGCTTGAAGCGCGCAGTCGGCCCAAGCCGGAGAGAGTTGGCATCGCGATGACGTAGGAAGGCTCATTCTCTTTCCTTCATGCGGGGAGCACTTACTTGCATAACGTTTTGCCCCTGCAACATTTGTCCCTGCAACAATGGGGGCCCCTAAGGAATATCGGCATGCCACTGAGCATGCGCCGAACCTAAGCTGCGTTTTTGGTCAGCACTCGCCCCTAAATAGTGCGCGGGGACCATAGGGAAACATGGCGGTGCCCTGCATCGCTCGCTTCAAAACAAAGTCGTCACGGTCGCTGCACTGCTAGGTAAGTTCATTGGTAATGAATGGTGCAGCAGGATTTCGCTTTGCCTTACTTCGCTTCAATCAAGTATAACTACCTTTTGCACTTTCTGGTTTTAACCGAAAAACACCGACAAACATCCGCCGGGGACGAAAATACAAAATCGGGTAAAACCGAAAAACGCCGGCAGTTGAATGTTTTTGCCCTGATTAAAACCGCAATACACTGCATGGTTGTTGAATGTTTCCGCCCTAGCGACGGCTATTTTCTTCGAAACTCTTTCTCCTTAGAAGTTCGTCAAACGTCTTATCTCGTGGATCCTGCATACTTGCTGTGCCTATTGAGAGGTCGCTGTGGTTCTTAAAATATACTGCCAACATGAGTGTGGTCCAGGGCCACTAACCTTGGAGAATGTGTCTCTTCACCAGGGGAACAGAGAGGCATTCATTGTTTCCTGTTTAGTTTTCAAGGGCTTCCCGGGCTACGGGTTCGGTTTGATGTCCCTCTCTCTTCGGTTCGCTGGAACTGTTTCACTTTTTTGGATATGGGGGGCTGACAGGCGTATATGTTCTGTCCCCTTGCAGTCGGAGAGGGTGCTCTGAACATTCTGCCACTTCCACAGTAAAACGCGGATTCTGTGCGTCTTTTAACACGATGAAGCTGTGCGTCTTTTTGACGATTCTGAAACTGAAGTTAGTGCTGCAGCTACAAAAAACCAAACATAACAAAACAAAAATAAAACTTACATATTTGACGTGCCCATCGAGCTCCTTCAAAATAATGAAGCTCTATTGCTCCCGCTGTCGCAGCATTAATTCAAGTTGACTAAGGGTGTACAGAGGTGAATATTTTTTTTCACCGTTAATCACCGTTTTTAGCTTCGCCACGAGTCGTCCAACCGAAATGCACTGGTGTATAACAAATAAATAAACACCGATAAACATCCGCTGATTTGTATCATTAATAAACACCGGGAACTACACGCCCTTTTCCCGGTGTTTTTCTACGTAGTGAAAACGTAATGAAAACCCTTTCTATAAGCCGACAGCCCGGTATCGCTGCACTCGGGTCCCCTATGCCCTAGGAGCCCTCAAGCGTGGGGCACCCTATTCTAAAACTCCCGATTAACGCAGGCCGGCTGGATTGTGTGTGTGTGTGTCGAGGCAGTATGCCGAAAACGTAATATCACACTTGTAGTTTTTTTCTTTATTATTTACTTTTACGAGCGAGCGCCTGAAAGGCTTGCAATAAACGTTCATGATGCTCGCCATTTCCTCTTCGGGTATTTCCCCATCCACCTCAATATCACCAATTAGAGAAACACATAATAAAAATATAAAAAACCGCCGGCGAACATGTTTTTTTTTTTTTTTTCCTGTAGAACACTGAGGAAGCTAATCGCACCCACCTAAGGAGTGATCCAGGGGATCTAATTACCACAGGGAACTCGGAGAATCATGAGGCCAGAAAATAATTTTCACCGAAGAATTGACTTTGCGAACGTAACACTCAGCCTTTCACGTCATGGTCAGTGTTGGATCGCAGACTTTGTTTGTAGGTCGAACTATTTCGTCGGCCTCGCCAATCGGCGACCTTCATTTCGTAGACCGCACCATCCTATGGGCGTATACGCACCGGACGCCATATTTGAGGGCGATGTTTAGAGCACATGCTCACAACGAAATCACATTAATAGGTTGCTAAGAGCGGCAATTTTGATGGTGCGGAATGCACGTTGCTGAAGAACTGTGGAAGCTCGCCGTCAGCACGCACTCAGCGGTAGCGCGCACAACTATGGCCGCCAGTGAATACTCCCTATACTGATCTACGGGAAGTACACGGGGACATTAGTTTAGAACGCTGTCGTTCTGACTAAAAACATCAAAATTAGAGAGTTCTAGAATAGGGCGCCGTAACTCTTTGGGTCCTTCAAGCTGCTCGGGGGACCCAAAAAGTGTTGGGGTCCCCTATTCTCGAACTCTCTATACGGCCTGCAAGTTCATCTGCTCTTTGCGCACCACGTTGTTGACTCCCCAAATTCGCCACGTGCTTTCGTTTTTCCCCGACCTCAGTCAATGACGGTGCGCGCTTGGCTGCCTCGTCATCCCGCGTTTCCTAAAAGCTCTCTATGTTGCCCTTTGATTGACATGCTTCCCCTGGCGTTCCAGTGCGCTAAAGACGCATTTTGGAACACTTGCCTGCCCCTTCTGTCCAAAAAGCTAACTTTTTTCCCCCTTCATTTTGCAACATCCATTGAAGCAGAAAAGCAGAATCAGATAGTAGTTTATAAGGTATCCGAGGTTCAATCCCCTCCCTCGCCCGTTTCGATTTGGATGATCATCGTACCGGCGTGTGGTCGTGTATCGCTACTGCGTGACGCACGTTAAAGACCCTAGGCTAGCGGTTGTACTACAATGGCTAAATTGCTCATCTACAGTGGGTAACAATTTCGCCATGTTCAGGCAGAACTAGCCTCCCGCTGTACAAAGAACTAACGACAATTACTTTATAGTAGTTTATAGCGATACGCCCATTTTGCGCCGAATCGTGACATGGTTGACCGAACGCCATGTCGCCAAAGATCGATCATTCACTCGTTTTTTAAACTTTATTTTTATTAGCATCCTAAATGGTGCTAGTTGCCAATACTTTGCAAGTAACAGCTACGCATAAAATATAAAATTAAGAATTATAAAAAAAACTTCAGAATGTAGTTTTAAAATATTAAAGAAATATTACAAAGATGCCAGAACTATGTCACAGGGCATTTTCGACATATTTTGGGGGTTTCTGGAGAGTAATTCTTCCAAAGAAAATAGAAAACAACAACAAGAACAACATTGAATTGTCGAAAGGAAAACAAAGGAGCAAACCAGTGATTTCCCTACGCCCCCCCCCCCCCTTGCATTTCCAAAGGCACCCCTTAATTTACGACTCCTCTATTCTCAATGTCCCCCCCCCCCCCCTTCTTTCCATTCCTGGGGAAACCCCTGGAGCAAACGATACGGGCTAGCTCACAAACAAACACCCGTGTGCATACTCCATACACAGCTAAACGCGTTCACAAACACGGGTCCCAATAAAAAAATTAATAAAAAAGTCATGCAATGGAAGCGTTTTGACCGCGTGGATGATGCACGCAGGTACATCTTTCTTTCTTTCGCGCCGCAGGTCCGATTCCAGCGCGCGCGAGAGAGTGGGCGCGCGAGGGCCACGAGCCGGGAACAGAACGCGAATAACTTATCCCCGTCGTCACAATGGCGAGAGTTAGTGCAAACAATAGCCGCGTATTCCGACACCGGAGCGCCGAGAGGTGCCGGCGCGTGATGCCCGGGTAAAACAGCCTTGTCAACGGGCGCCGGACCGCTGGCGAGACTATTGTTCGCTCCGCGGATGACTCTTGGCGCCGCAGAGCCTCGGCGATGCGGCATTTCACGTGTGCATTAGAGCCGCCGACGAGCAACAGTTGCACATAAATCAAGCAGGGACGACGACGACATTCTCGGGACGCGAGAGGCAACCAGGCTCAGTGGTCGCGTCCCCTCTGAGCTAGAACAAAGACGCACACAAAAACAAAAGGCGTCACTTAGATGGAGACAACGGTGCCAGACGGAACCACTCGCGCAAGAATAAAAGAGCTTCTTTGGGAAGACACAAATTGAAGGGATTAAAAGTCAGCAAGATGGGCGCTCGAGTGCTCAAGTTGACACTATAGTAACTCCGGTAGACGCCGAGGGCTGGGCCGTGGTTTCTCGGAAGTGACCAGCCTGTTGCGTGCGTCCAATAGATAGGTGGTGGTGACGTTGCTATGAAACTGGCACTCGATGAGTGCCATGTTTTCCTCCTTGTTGTAAGACTTTTTGTTAAACATTTTTCCCTCGATTTTTTTCCTTTCTGTTTGATGCCACGCTTTTTTTTTTGCGTGATATTTGTGGAACACTTAGTTGCTTTTGGTATGCAATGTTAGTAGTTTTATCCACGGTGTGACAAAATAATCAATTCTTAAAGGCCGCCAAGTGCACCCTACAATAATGTCCTCGGGCGATAACGGTATTGTGTAAATACATACATAAGATAAGCCTCCCTGAGCTCGAAACACAACCTATCCACAACACTGTGCAACAACGTTAAACTAAAAAGAAAAAAAAAACTTTTGCAAACTATAAAGAAAAAAAAAAGAAGTATTTACTGCGCCTCAATCGAAACACGGTGTCGTTAAAATTCAGTTTCCCATTTGGTTACGTCAAACCACACGTGTACACGTTACCCCAAAAAAGTAACTAAATACCGCTACACGTCACTCGCTCAAAGAGTAGCTAAATACGTTACTCGTTACCGATTCTCAAAAGGAACGCGTGAGTTACCTCAAAAGTAACGGAAGTTACTGTTTCACCGTTACTTTGACGACTGACCAAATACGCAACTGCTGTGGTTTTATGGTTTGTATTGCTTTTTGCAGTAGTCATTGCTCCAAGCAGCAGCTGCCTGTCGGAAGCTTTTGTCAGTCGTCGTGTTCCCTGCTTCCTTCAAAATACCGATTTCCGGCGACGCTGAAACGTCGTTTCACTGCGACGTCCTGTCAGGAACGGCAGTGTTGAGTCATGCTTCAGGAAGAGCTGGTGAATCTTCAGGAACTGCGCCCAGCCAGTAAAGACAGCGGGGTAATGGGTCACGATGCCTTTCCCGTGGTTCGGCAACTCTCCGGGTTTTACATTCGGTAAGTACCCGGTTTTAGAGACAAACCAACGAACATGATTGTGGTCGCCGGGTGAAGGACATTCCCAGCTGAAGACTTCAGTACAGCAGCGTTTATCGCTGGACACGTCAGTCGGACTGCACGACTGGGCGCTGACCAGCGACACGCGGCTGTGCTGTCGTACTGTTTATTTGTTCTTCGGGTTGTCTATCTGCCTCTCAAAAACAAGGCCGCCGCAAGCGCTGTTACAGCTGAGTTGCTCCTCAAAAGTAACGAGGATACCGTTACTCGTTACTCTGGCCCCTTAAAAGTAATCTGCGAATACCGCCAGCTCCGTTCCTTTTCTTAAAAGTAAACTAAATACGTTAACAAGTCATCGACAGTAAGTACTTCAGGTACAAGTAACTCGGGTTACTTGTAACGCGTTACTGTACCTTAGGCCGCGATCAAACACCCAAAGCGTGTTTTTACGTGTTAGAAAGAATGGCGTGAAATTATTTTATCGTTAGCGTATTTCGCGCGACCTTTCGGTTGGTGTGTTTCCAGAGTATCGAGATAAAAAAGTTAAATTCTTCGTTGCGTTCGCCGGGGAATTTTGAAGCCACGAATGCGGGTAGGCTGAGGTCCCTGCACTCATCAATGTCTATAGTGAGCATGTCAACTACATTCCCTAAAGGAAAAAAAAAAAAAGGCCTGCCAGCATTTGGCGTTGCATAAATCCGGGGCCACACTGGTTATACATGCATACAAAAGACAGTCTGCGTACAGATTCGAACGTGAGTCACACCGCGAGATCCGTGCTTCGAATGCCGCATGGCAATGAGTTCAATGAGAAACTTGGCACGCGGCATCCGAACCAACTGTATGATGAATGAGAAGTGTGGCCCCGGCTTTAGGTTTACTACACAGCGTACACAAAGGAAATTTTCCGAGAATATCTCGCTCTAAAAAAGGAGCCTCTCGCCGGAGCGTAAACAAATTACAGAATAAGTTGTTTACGCTCTGAATACAGCCCCTAAATAAGACCCTTTCTTGTTTTTGTACATCTCACCGTTCATCATGCGCTCGCACTTCAACAGCTGTGTTTTTCTGTTTTTCGCGTACGATAATGTCGTGTCTTTCAATCACGGCAGAAGACACTTCAAGGCCCTCGGCCCTCGACTGACCTCACGCATTGACGTCCAACGAAACGCTCGCAAATAAAAGAGCCTTCTTTCCGGCGTTATCAAGCACGTACCTCTTCTCTTACTCCGTTTTATCTCTCCCCACCCGGCGTCATATGCATTACACGAAAAAAGCTACTCCGCATTAATCGTCGTGTCCCCGAAGGCAGAGTAATAAGTCAGCTCAGCCAGACTATTTTCGTGGCTGGCTGCGTGGCTTTCACACACGAGTTGAAACCCAAACTTTCCTGGTCGGCCGGGGGAAAGGCCGCTCCGTCAAGGACGCGTCATCCGGTGCCCGTTAACGGCGTTATATGCTTCGCTTCCGGCACGCGTTAATGAGTGTGTAACTGCTCCCGACGCTAGCGCCAGACACGCCAACCGCCGCCGGGACGCAGTCAAGTTGCTAAAGTACAGCGCGTCTGCCATGCGTAGCGACGGCCGTCGCTTGCCGCCCGTCTCACCACGGCCGGAAACCCAACCACGCCATGAGACTGGAACATGTGTTGCCACGTCTCCATGTATAACAGACACTCCTTTCGCACCTCGGCGGACAGTCGAGTGCAATCTATATATACGCGCCTCGGGCAGGCGTCGGTGTGACACACCGCGCGACTGCGTCTTGGGCGTGTGCATGCGGTTCTATGAAGAGAGGCCGAGTGGGCATCTTTTTCTTCCAGCAAACAACCAGCTTTGGCTTCACTGTGCGTTTAGGAGCGAATGGACTACGGTTTCCACTGCCTTCTTGAATACACCGATCTCACCAGACAGTTTTGCTAGGCCGCCGCTGCCGGGACGCATGGAAGGTAGTCTTTCTGCACGTGCGACAACAGCGCTGCGGGCCTGCGCGAGGGGAGCACGAGACGGCACCAGGCGTCCCGGTGCACTGCCGCCTGCCTCATATGAAATAAAGTTATGGCGGCGTCACTCATGCGTGGAATGCTTAGTGAGATCGGTCACTCCAGGTTCTAGAAATTCTAGAAAAAAAAATCGTTGTCACGCAGCTGTTTGTCACGAAACTGGTAATTTAAGGATTGCCTTCGCTTGACTCTTAAATGTGGTCAGGGTTTGCTCTGCCCACTGCATCACCGTTCTGGCTCAAGTCCCATGGCTTGGGTTATCCCGTTAAAGCACCATCTTGTGTTTCCTTGACGTTTGCGTGTTGATCAGCTTCAAGCAGTTGACAAGGCATCGGACGTACGCTGCCATGTACTTAGTCGCGCCCTCTTCAAGCGACGACAAAGCTCCCAAAGAAACGCTCTTCCACTATGTTGCTCTTCATTCTCTCCAGCTTGTCCCCGACCCGAGACTTGCTGGTTTTCAGTGAGCCATCACCTGTAGCCCCGTTCGCTGAGCATCGCAGTCGGTCGCTCAAGAAAGTATAATCCACATTGCAGTCCTTGCTGTGCGATAGCACAGGACACGAATCATAACTCTACACGCGTAGTAGGTTGTTCATCAATGCCTTATAGGGTAACTCCGGTACAATTTCTCGATTTTAGGGTTACGACTGTTTTTTATGCAGGAAGTTGTCTCCGAACCCCATAGGCTCCCCGCCCCCCTCCCCCTGGATACGTGCCTGTGCCATAATGTATACCTATGCCGGTGAAATGCGCAACATCGTAAACATGTATTTAAAGTACGTTCGATGAGTCAAGGCTTAAAAACGAGAACTTCCGAACCAAACGGACATTTCAGTGATGCAGCGCGCACCACAGTGAGCTTCCCTACTAACGCGGCACTGCCACGGGCCAACAGATGTTTGAATCTGGTTCGATAGTCCCGCGAAAAAACGATAATAGTTTCTTTACAATAGTGATCTATTTTTAGAGCTTGCGCGACATTTGAAGTACGGTGATTGAAACCAGAACGTAAGAAATTTTACCTGGGATCGTTTGGATAAACATGGTCCAAAACACTTCGAATAGGGCGACAATGGCACAATCGCTAGGATAGTGCTGTCATAGAGACCCGCCATCGGACCAGAATGAGTCGAAAAGGACGAGTTTTCCTATGCTGTGCTCGTCTCGTCTATGTAATGGATTATGTTGAACATGATTGTAAACCTGAGACTGGGTAGGAAAAGGAAAACGCAAGGAAGACAGAAAAAGAGCAGGCAACGTTTCAAACGTTGCCGCAACGTTGAAGTTGCATCTGTTCTTTTTCTGTCTTCTTGCGTTTTCCTTTTCTACCCCAGTCTCAGGTTTATCAATCATGTTCAACTTACACCAGCTCGTCTGCACACTGACTATTTTTAGTGGATTATGTATATTTTTTTTGACAAGATCATAACGCTCAAAAGAAAGCAATGTGCACCTTTTGCATGAGTATATGCCTAGGTCACCTAAAACACCGAAGCAAGCGCGACGTAACATTCCACGAAATAAAAAGTGCATGAAAGCGAATCCCCCTATAAACTTTGTCAGCAGTTTATTTATTTAAGGGAATAATAGATTATTTATTCAAAGGAAATTTAGCCATAATTTTTTTCTCGAGAGGGTCTACCTTTCATATGAATGGAACCGCCAAATGCAATACCATTTTCGTCTCTCTCTTTGTCTACATCGTAGAAAAAATTACATCCTCAAGGATACAAACCAGCTTGTCGCAAAGCTACACATCTAAAAAAAAAAAAAAAAAGTACATAGATTTGGAAGGTTTTTTGACTTCCCAAGAAATCTTTCAGCTTGTGAAGAACGGTTTCGCGTCAAGCACTATCGCCCTCTGATGCACTAGAAAGGCAACTGGGCGATGACGAACTGTTTCGCATCAAAGAAGTAGCTTAAAAGAATCCCTTATCAGTTTTTACTAAAGAACCCTTTTGGGGGACGCTTAGAAGAACATTTTAGGGTGCAAAATATGGACAAGCCGAAGAACCCCTAAGAGTTCTTTTTTACGACCAGATTCCTTTTTTAGAGTGTAGCAACTCTTTGACTCGAGGCTGAAGACCCGCCCAGAAAAGAGGCAATCCTAGCGAGGTCCTACAGATATTTTCTGACGCACTGCACTCCACACGCCCACACACAGCTTACAAGCAGAAAAGTACCACATACATACAGAGAAAAACAAATACGTCACGAACATGCACAAGACCGGTTGTCACGACCCTGTTGACCGCTCCGTCGCCTTTTTATACTCGACAACTGAAATGTACTCACTCGTCGGTTACCGTCATTGCAATCCACAAGGTAACAAATATAATGCCATTATTCACAAATAAAGAAAAGCAAGAGAATCCATGGTATGCGGAATATATGTTGCTTGAAGAATCACTGATGCAGGCAATCATTATTCGATATGGTAAATAAAACAACCACCGCCAGAGCTGTTGAAAGCGGGTATATTGTCGGCATCGCGGCACCCTTTTCACGCCTTTTAGAAATGCAAAGAGTGTGTCATACAACAGCCCCCTCCTTTTGTAATTATAGCGGGTGAATTACTCGAAATAAAGAGTGCTCCCATGAAAGCGTGTCTCTAGAAAATCCCGTTCTGCAACTTTAAGGATGTAGAACTTGTGTATAGTACACCCATGGAAACTGTTCTGAAAGAAATGTCCCGAATAACAACATAACAAAGGGTCGTTCATGAATGTGTATTAATTATCCAATGCTAACGAGCGCGGCCACCTTTGATCAGCTGAATTACCCACACACACAGGAGCATACTGCGAGTTTAGTTAGACGCGCTGCACGTGCTGACATCTGAAGGAGCAACTGTTCTAAAGCAAAAACTCTAAACAAATTGCACTTTGCACGTGATATCGTCAATGCCTGAATTTGCAACTTCGATTCTGTTATACATCTAGAGCCACCAAATAAGCTAGCGCTTCAGAGTAACGACACTTGGCCATATTGTGGCCTAAAATCATGGTTGCCAGTTGTCTGCAAGCTTTATCTGAAATCTCAGGAAACATTGTTCCATCCTCCACAAAGTTTAAACAGTCCGCGACAGAGGAAAGCAATATTACATGAGCTTCCTAACACCGAATCAAATGCTGAGGAAGTCGCACTTTTGAATCATGACGATCTGCAGTTGCGTCTGCTCTGCACAAGCTCCCAATATGGCGGCGCCCACGAGCAATGTCGGGAAAACGGAGTGCCGATACTCTAAGCGCAGCTCATTTAGTGGCTCTATTATACACCATTCCAATATTTACAAGTCCTCAGCCCAGCACGCGCATGTTCGTCGCTACGTGAAAGCGAGCAAATCACGTGCCATACGCACGAACACTCAAAATGGAACCGGCCAGGAGCCCTTTCTTGGAAAGGTTCTGACGTTTTCTGTGTCCTGTCATTCTCAGTCACGTGGGTCGCATCTGCAGTGGCGTATCAACTTGTTTTTGAGTGGGGGGCAAACCAACCCCCCCCCCCGCCGGGTCGCATATTTTTACTAGTGATGGGCCGAACTTTTGCCGAACTTTTCTAAAGATTCGCAAAGATTCGGCAAAAATACACTGTTCATCATCATCATCATCATCATTTTTTTTCCTTGAGGGTCCGTGGGGCATTATACAAGAGGGTGGCAATAGAACAAAAACAAATAGAACAGTAAACGTAATTATAACACTGTAAGCTAGCTAGGTAGGTTAGATAGATAGAAAGTAATGGCTTCAACAAATTTAGTAGTATCACAAATAGAAACGATGTTATGAGGTAGTGAATTCTAATCCTCGATTGCCAATGGTAGTGTGGAAGTCTGGTGAGAAACAGTTGGTGATCGAATTGGACGTAATTTACGTAGGTTATCTAGACGCGGGAAAATGCGATGGGGAGGTGATAGCAGTGATTCTTTGAGGTAGATATTGTGATAAAAAACTCGATGGATGAGAGAAAGGCGTGATACTCGGCGGCGAAGGGAAAGTGAATGAAGGTTAGCTGATTGGCGTAATCCTGATATGCTGGTATATGGTGAGTAGTTGTTATAAATAAAACGAAGGGCTCTGTTTTGGACGGATTCTAGAATATTTGCAAGGGAGGACTGCCATGGGGGGACCACATAGATGAGGCGCATTCTAACTTCGATCTTATAAGAGTAGTATACGCTAGTCGTTTCACGGAGGGTGTAGCAAGTTTGAGGTTACGGCGCAAATATCCGAGAGAACGGTTAGTATCAGAAATAACAGAAGTTGTGTGAGTAGTCCATGATAGGTCAGAGGTGAGATGAACACCCAGGTATTTATATGATGAGCATGCTATTGCTTGAGTGTTAGTGAGGTAATACAAAAATGGTGTGGCACGCGAACTGCGGGAAAATGATAAGGAGCAACATTTATTGAAGTTTAACGTCATCTGCCATTTTTCACACCAATAGATTACAGACTCAAAGTCTTCCTGGAGAGCATGATGATCATGGTATAAAAGAATGGGTCGGTAACTGACACAATCGTCGGCGAACAGGCGCACAGAAGAACCTATATTAGGTGGAGATCATTACTATAGATTGGGAACAAAAGGGGCCAAGTACGGTTCCCTGGGGGACACGTGACGTTACGGTAGAGGTGGGAGATTTTACGTTGTTAACGGAGGAATATTGCTTACGGCTAATTAGGAATTCAAAAATCCACTTAACAACAGAGGGATCGAATATTAATATCGTTAAGCTTTGTTAAAAGACGTTGGTGTGGTACTTTGTCGAATGCTTTGGAGAAGTCAGTGAAAATGGCGTCGGTCTGAATATTCGAATCGAAGCTTGAATAAATATCAGTAAGGAAGGCGGTTAGCTGGGTTTCACAAGAGTAAGATTTACGAAATCCGTGCTGATGTTCAAAAAGATGGTTATGAGAGTCAAGAAAGTTTATCATATATGAGTAAAGTATATGCTCCATGAGCTTAGATGGAACACTGGTGAGAGAGATGGGACGGTAATTACTTATTAGTTGGCGCTCACCAGTTTTGTGAACAGGTATTACGTTAGCTATTTTCCAGACTTAACATTGATATTCAGTCTTTTCTCACGAAAAAAGGTTTATTTTTTTCTTAACCTAAATGCAACATGTAGTGCCTATTGACACAGTTATTACTAAGTTAGGTGATATTCTGCAAGATAATTGTATCGGTGTCGCTTTTGTGTGTTTACTTGCAATTTTAGTGTCTGCTTCCAGAAAGTGGTGTGACAACAAGGTTGGGTAGTAGCCGGCCCAGTCACGAATCACGCTACGAGAGTTTTGATTTTGAGATTTCATCAGCGCACGCCTGCAAGTGTGTTTACATTGTTAAAATAAAGGCAATCACTGCTTTCTTACTTTCTCTGTGAGTCGCCGTTTTGCGCGCGAAAAACGAATGCAACGGTTGCTGAGCTTTCATCAGAAGAGTTAACAATATTGTAAATATGCATGTTTTTCGATTCGATGGAGGCCCCCCCCCCTCCTGGCTATGTGCCTGCCTCGCCGTAACCACTGGCTGTACTAAACTGTACGATGGTAACCGCACGACTGCGCGGCGTCCATTTGCGATCCATGGCCCCGTCGTGTTCGTGCGCGCGCAAACATTTGCCGAATTCTGCCGAACTTTCCTTCTAAATTTCGGCATGTGCGGAACTTTGCCGAATCTGAAGCTCGGCAGATTTGGTCCATCACTAACTTTTACGGCACAGGTGATAGACCCCCTAGCAACGACGCTCACGCCGGATGGGCTGCTCGGCAACGCGCGGGAACTTAAATTTCGGATTCGGACAGCGCGTGTATTAACCCGCCCCCCCCCTCCCGTCCCCCCGCCTGCGTTCACGCCGCTCCGCGGCGAACGTTTGCGGCTGCTAATTACAAAACTATTAACCCACTTAGCCCCCCCCCCCCTTCTACCCCCGTACACGCCGCTGTGCAGCCGACAACTTAAGCCCCGCTGTCCCCCATGCACATCCATAAATAGAGTCCCATACGATTTAGTTCAGCGATGTTTCGTCGACAACATTTGTTTTTTTCAGAGTTAATTGTAAAAAACAAATGTCATAAATACCGCCAAATGCCTTGACAAAACAAAATGTTCGAGGAAAAAAAAAGGAAAAAAGAAGCCCACACCGTGGATGGAACCTTGGTCTGCTACGTATGAGGCAGACATCTTACAACTAAGTTACGCTACCGCTTCGGAGACTCGCATTGTAACCACTGCCTATGTCGACGGCTGCAACGCCTATCTCCACGAACCAGCCAATCTGGCGTGAGCGCCGTTGCTAGGGTTTGTATCGCCTGCGCGTGAAAAATATGCCCCCGCGGGTTGGTTGGCGTTGCCCTTGGTATTCCTTGGGCGCCGCCGGCCAGTGTTTGCCCTGCCCAGTGGCGGCTGTTTCAGGGGGGCAAAACACATGCCTTGCCCCCACTCTGAGAACTGGGGGGCAAGCGCCCCCTTGCCCCCCGGTTGGTACGCCCATGCGTATCTGGTATGCGGGACGAAAAGATAATAAAACATTTCATCCTGGAATGTGCAAGAAAGTATATATGTGAGGCAAAACAAGAATGTGTGTCAATCACGTATTTTTCCTACACACCTTCCAGCGGCGTGGAGAGATTAAAACGATGTTTTACAGCATACCATAAGTGACGACATTCAAGATGGCTGCGCCCTTGTGGAAAAGGTGTATATAGATAAGTCGGGCGCGTGCAGCGGGTATACACATACATTTCCAGCATTCTCCTTGGGGCTTGAATAATTTAGAAAAATGTCGATTAAGAGTTGCACAAGATTTGTCTCCCTTTTCCCCTGCAACCTCATCCTCTTACATTAACGCGGAAAACCCAGACTTTTCTCAGTAATGATGTGAAATTAATCCTTATTAGCCTGGCGATTAATCAAATAATGTATTAATAGTCGACTAATTTCGTCAACCGATTAATCCTTAAAAATAAACCCTTTTATGGAGTTGTCACGGGCACCATCTACGTCGATGTCGAACTCAACGCCATGATGATTGATGTTGAATTGCCAGTAAAAATTAATGCACACCATGCCTGTATGTACTCCTATCTACTATAATTATCAGGTAGGCTCACTGAAGCATAATTAATGTTGAGCTGATGTAAATCTTGTCTGTAGAACATTGTTGTTATAACTGCAGTATAATTGCAATTATAATTGTGAATATTAGCCCTAGAGCCAAATTTATTACATATGCGTATGATACCAACAATTTGTTTCCTGGCAATAACATTTATGAGCTCATAGATAAATATAATGATGCAATCAAAAACACTAGAAAAATGGTCGGTATCTAATTCTATGAAGGCAAATGAGGCAATAACAAAGGCAGTTATATTCCATTCCCACACACCAAGACATAATCCTAATTTCACGTCATATAGAGGAGGCATTACATTTCAAGTGTCTCGGTGTTGTATTTTTTTCTGGCATGTTGTGAAAAAAATCACGTTAACCACTTACTAACAAAGATAGCTCAAATTGCTGGCGTAGTTGGTCGTATTAGACACCTCCTTTCCACGCGAATCAAGTTGCTTCTTTATAATTCACTATTTTACTCACATGTAAACTATTGCCAACTGGCGTGTGGGACAACTACATTTTCAAATCTACAGCGTGTTCACTTAATGCAAAAGAAATATATACGGTGGATGTATGTACCTTGTATTATTGTATAATATCATGTGTTCTTTTTACTTTTCTTACCCCTGCTTTGTGCTTGAGGGTAAGAAAAGCATGCATGTTTGTGCATGCTTTACATGCATGCATGTTTGTCATGTTTGCAAGCTTTTGCATGCTTTTTTTCACAACTGATTATTATAACGCGCCGTATGATACACCAAGTGCAATTTTCTTTGATCGTTTCCGCGTGGCCAGAGCCTACAACGTACACGGTGTTCCACGTAACTTTAGCCAAGCTTTAAAATATTTTGGCGTACCTTAGGAAGACGATACCAAAGGAATAATGTTGTTCATTGTTTGGAGCAAGTCAGGCTATTTTTGCATTTTGCCCAATTAACTAATTAAATTAGATTAGTTAATTAACTTTGAAATATTCAACTTAGAGCAAAACTTTCAATGACAAAGTTGTAGAGCGTGCTCAGAAACAACCAATTCAGTGGTTTTTATCAAGAAACCTTAACACAATTCTTTTGTCTGGACTTTAAAACAAAAACACAACAAAACGGGAATCTGTCAACAGCGCCCTGTCAACAGTGCTCTATTCAGCATGCGGGCCTAGTTTATTCGAGCCACGGCTGAGAGCGCTGCAACACAAGGTGCGCAAGCGCAAAGTCAGGTGTGTGTTTTTTGTTTTCGTAAGGCCCGCTTCAGACGGGGCAACTTTTCCAGCAATATTGAGGTTGCTGGCGAGTTGTTCCCTAGCTTTCTCTAGATCGACACGAATTGCTGAGATCGGGTCCGGCTCGAAACGGACGAACAACACGAACTCGGAAACGTTTGAAGCGGCAGCAGCCAATCAGGGACGCGATATTTTCACGTGACACTCCCGTGGTGGTGATGATGAATGCTAAAGACTTGGTTCTGGTTTGAAATATATCGTTTTTGGGAATAAACCCTTTCAGAAAGATGAGTTAGTATTCTCAACCCCATTCAAAGATATAAAAACACGTTTTTAGCGCGCAGCTGTGCGTCTAAATAGTTCGAGAAAAATCAAATTGAATGATGATGATGGCAAGTCGTAGCGATTTGGTTTCTGCGCGTGAACGCGGGCGGCCCGTGTTGCTGGTGTTGCGACGTCAAGTTTCTGGGTGAAATTGCCCCGTCGGAAGCGGTCCTAATTGGCGGGCTTTTTCGAAGTCCAGAAAAAAAGAACCGTGTTAAGGTTTTTTGATAAAACCACTGAAATTGGATGTTTCTGAGGACGCTCTACAACTTTGCAATGGCAACTTTTGCTCTAGATTGAATATTTCAAAAGTTCATTATTTGACCTTAATTATTTAGTTAATTGGGCAAAATACAAAAACAAAAAGCCTGTCTTGCTCGAAAATATAAACAAAATTATTCATTTGGTTTTGTCTTCCTAAAATACACCAAAATAGTTTTAAAGCAAGGCTAACGTTACGTGGAAAACCTTGTATAGATATCGTTTGAGTGACCGCTATAAATCAGAAACACAAAATAATATAAATAGTATACGTAATCTGGCCCAACTGCAAATAAAAAGA
Source organism: Ixodes ricinus (assembly GCA_037355805.1). Classification (NCBI taxonomy): domain Eukaryota; kingdom Metazoa; phylum Arthropoda; class Arachnida; order Ixodida; family Ixodidae; genus Ixodes; species Ixodes ricinus. Next base: position 163,945 of record JAZHYW010001535.1, on the reverse strand, counting down.
TTTAGCCATTCTACAAAATGTAAAGAGAACAGGACAGTACCTACAACTCAACTAAACTCCAGAAAAGAGTGTCTCTGTTACTCATTTCCGTCTCTGTCAAATAGCTATCACCTTGTTAATTTTGATACATACACTTGCAGGTATTGGCGCAATGTACGAAAGCATGGAAAGCTATTTTTTTCCCCTTTATGGGTGCTACTGAAATATGCTAAAAATTTACAATATATTTTTTGTTCAGCTTTTTATTTATTGTGTCTTAGTGTAGGCAAACGTCACTGTTGTCAATTCCTTTCTTGGTGGTTTTTGTCGCTTTTGTGATGGATGGATGTACCTTGTAGTATTGTATAATATCTTGTGTTCTTTTTTACTTTTATTACCCCTGATTTGTGCTTGAGGGGTAAAGAAAAGCATGCATGTTTGCAAGCTTTGCATGTTTTTTCACAACTCTTTATTTTGTCAACTCTCTATTTTGTGTGTATTTCAAGTGTGTGAGCTTAACCCATAGGCTTTCGAGCTGTTTGTTAGCACAAGGGAAAAAGAAACATTGATTGATTGATTGATTGAGAAGCAGTGAAGCTGCTCGGGCAGCTGTTTATCTTCAGCTCCCACCATACTTAGATGGTAAATAAACTATTATTATTATTATTATTATTATTATTATTATTATGTTTATTGTTATTGTTGTTGAAATAGAAGAAATTTCACAAATAAAGTTAGTTACTTCCTGCATTGCCGATATTTTAATACGAGCACCAGGTGTCTATGTGGAATCTGCTGTGATTCAGGAAAAATTAGCAGATCACTACTTCGTGGGGTGTCAACTAACACACACAGTGGCGTCAAACTCTAAATGCAGTCGAGCAACAGAGCGAACGAGCAATACGTTAACCGACTGTTGATGAACATGTTGCGTTGATGTCGCCGCCGTGTTCCCTCAATGTGACAGGGCCTTTCAGGATTACGAATCCCAGCGATCGCTCTCAAATTGTACAATGATTTATATCCACAATTTCGCGACAATTTAACGAGTGTATCAGCCCCGATATCAGAACAATTAACCGATGGATTCAATCGATCCAAGGTGGCAAATGCATCGCTTAAAAATATTTAATCGGCGCAGAGTCACTCTCTCCGGCTCTTCCAAGTGCCGCGAAACCGCCGACTTTCCGACGTGTCACAGAGAGGAGCTTCTCTGACTCATGTGAGAAGACAGAGGGGAAACCCGCGGCAGAACGACCTCCCGCCTCGAATAAAACCGATCCGGACGAGCCAAGACAACACGCAGATTCAAAAGGCACGGCGCGTGGATAGCTGGCTTCCCCACCCGTGTCCCGTTATAGTCGCTGCTTCGGCCCCCGTTTTTCCCCCGCCTTCGCCAGCAGTGACGACGAGCGAGAGTCAGTTCTACAGTTGGCGCAACCGTCCCCGGCGACAAAAAAACAAAAAAAACAAGACGCGATACGTCAACCCTTTGTCGACGTGCGAGCGGCTCGTCGACAAACGGCGCCTCTGCGCATCGTCAAGAGGGCTGCTGTAGCTCAACGCGGGGCACGCAGCATAAGCAGGTGAAAGGCACAATGGAGGGCGTGAACCGGCCGCACAAGCGCCACCTGCTGCTCGCCGGGCGAACGACAATCACGAAGAAGACAGCGACGCCGCGAGAGCCTCCGAAGAGACAAGAGAAATCGTGCGGTTCTCAAGTCATCGGTCTTGTCTCGGACGCGTTCGCGCGAATGCGCATCCCGCGCCACACTTCGCGCACACACACGGCGCGCCATGCGACGCACGCCCGTCGCGCATTGCGGAACGCAAAATCTCCGCCCTTTGCCTTTTTTTTTTTACCCTTTTTAACTGCCTCGGTGTATTTTCTGGTCGGTTCGGGTATTTATTTGCCGTTTGATGCGTTCGCGACTCCTCGTGTTTCCTAGTCGAGATTGTGGAAGAAACATTCTGAAAGCGCTCGCTTATCGTCGACAGCCGGCGCATCTTTTCTAATGTCAAATCCGCTATTGGCTTTCAAGAGGCTCACACCGAGAACTTTCGGCCGCACAAAGATTGAGTGCCTTCAGGGGGTGTTCGAAAAGAATGGAGAACAAAAGAAAAGATAGACCCGAGTGTATACCAACACGTCGACATTCGTCCCATTGTTTTGACTGCTACCATCGATCTGCTACAGTTGCAGGTGCAATGTTTAGCGGCATTTAAATCACCTTGTCCACAAAGTACACACTGCCTTCCGGTTTTTATCTATAGTCAACCTCCAGCGTTTCTTTCCTGCGCTCCCCTAACAAAAAAGAAAAACAAAAGAAAAAAACTTGTTTTTAGACACATGTGAAAAAAGAATACAAAAAATGAAAAAAAAAAGGTTTCAGTGGGACAAGATTTCTTTTCAGAATTTCTCAATGACATCTCCGCCATCAAAACAACCCTTGTTCCACGAAAGCGGGCTTCACGACGCGAGTCCCGTGCGCTATGCGGATTCACATTAACAGGGGGAGTCGGCGCGCACACGCCAGGTTGCGTGTCACCAAGTTTGCGTCAACTCGGCGATTGTTCGCGGCGCTGCTTGCTACAACGATTGTTCTCCTCTGAGCGGGAGATGCGATATTCAGCCCCTCAGCAAGTGGCTCGAAGCTATTTCTTCGGACCAAGCGCATTGTCAAAACACTCTTTTTTATTTTCCTCATTCTTTTTTTTTTTTTTTTTATCGCGCTGTTTGGAATATGAACGGAGATCTCACGTTCGCCGAATCCGTTGCTCCGAAGAAAGGTGTAGTGTGTGTCTGCGTATATACCTTGGTCGTTTCGCTTGGGAAGAAAGAAAGTAACCTAAGCGTGTCAAGGATACTCTCCAGGACGTGCGCACGCGCATGAATACACCCATAAAAATAACAACAAACGCGCTTTGATTTATGCCGACTGTCGTGAAATCATTAGTGCTTCCTCCGTGCGATCATACGCCCGCTGACATGAAAGTCACAGCGGCGTAACAACACGAATCGGACTGATCCTCGTAATGGGCTCGATTCGCTCGACGTTGACTCTAATCCGGTCCGAGCAGGTCGGTCGAGCATCATGATGAGGGCAATTTCTTTTTCTTTTTTTTATCTTCTTTGCGACATGATTCTGACCAAAATCTGAATTTCTGTAAGCCGACTCGCGGATCTCAAGTTTCTCGAGACGAGGTCACACGTACAGCTCGGAAACACGTCTCGCTTAAGATCCCCGCTAGCGTTCATTACCGTCAAGGGCCGAACCTTCTCTGTTCCTCCTGTTGAGCCTGAAACACGGAAGTGACGGAAGCCTGTTCCGCACGAGAGACGAAGAGTGGAAATACAAGCGGCCGAAATGAAACAGGGTGCTGATTTTCCCGCTTAATTTTCGGCCTTTGTTGTAAAACGCCTTGTTTTACTTCTGACGCCAAATATCTTCCGTCAGCAGTCCAGTGCCAGGAACCGAACATTAAACGAAAGATACACAACCAATAAGGGGTACTCACTCTTGGCCATAGCTGCGCGCTTTGGGGTTAATTTAAGCTCGCACACGAAGCAAATGTTCGTAATATTCATTTTTGCACCGCCAAAAATGTTACGCCATGGCAGGCAGCAAGTTGTTTTACACACAACTCGCGCGGATGACCACATTTATACACCTCCTATAGCAAACTCAAACAAAGAAATCTAAGACACGCACGTGCCTCATGCAAACGAACAATAAAGTTGCTGTTCGTAATTCGGGGACCCAAGAGTCGCTACCAAGTTACTACATCTAGAACGCAACGCGCTTCCAATGTCGCACACGCAGCTGCGGGAAAAATTAACAACACAAAAAAGTAAACCCACACAATGCGTGCGAGGTGTACAGCATTTTGCTTCCGCCACGCTCCAGTGATTTCACGGTCCCGAAACAGCCCCCTCCAATCTTGGAAGCTACCGGTCGAAGCAGCGCAATTTGAGGCACGCTTTCGACGCGACAATGTAACCTCCGCGACAATGAGCCGCGGCGGCAGGCGGCAACAAAGCAAAGGCGCACACCACGGGAGTCCCAGGGACGAGAACAAACAGGAGTCGCCCGAGAAGGCGACTCGTCGGCATGTCCTCGTGTCTCGAGCCGCATCTGAGCCATCAGCCAATTCATTCCTCGGACCCGAAGGGGACACTTAACGCTCAATCACGCGCACTAAACGTCACGCATATCCTTATAAGCAAGGTTCAACGTAAACACGACATCGGCCAACGACGCAAACACGCACAACAAGAAAGGCCGATCCGCAGAGCGCCACAGCGTAGCCGAGCTAGCCTCCCCCCCCCCCCCCACCTAAAAAAAAAAAAAAAAGCCGGACGCTGCGGGAAGAGAGAGCAAGAAAAAAAAATAAAAAGGCAACTCTTGTCAAGCTAGTTCAGCAACGATCCATCTCAATCAGGACCGCTCAGCCAAGCGTAGTACTTCAACAGAGACCATTTTTTGGAACTAGGTCTTTTCCCGCCTCCTTTCTTCTACTCTGCCCCCCCCCCTCTTTCCTGGCTTCCACCCTCGTGAATTCGGCTTCTTTTTGCGCCTGCTCTGTCCCCTACCTATCATTTGAGAGAGGGGCCAAGACACTCGTCGTCCGCTGTCCCCGATTTTATGGTCTGCCCGTCCGTAGACACGCCGACGGGCCTGGAAGGTAAACCACTGAAAGAGTCGTAAACGCGCGCTCGGAAAGCGGGGAATTAAAGAATAGGAAAGCAGCGGCGTACGCCTACTCCCCCGCGAGCAGCTATCCACATCCATGCGTCGAACTAATCCTCCGGGTTCTCTGTCACAAACCAAGTCACGCACGGGACCGCAACGCTATGCCATCGCGGAGGCGTGCCCCAACTGCTTGCCAGTGTCTACAAACGATACGAGCGTCAGCGGAAAACCTCAAGGGCGACGATTGTCGGGCGACCAATCACGGGCCGGGCATGCGGGCCCCCGGCACACAAGAAATCGCAACTAGGTATGCAAATATTCGGGAAATTTTAGATCCGACAGCAAATAATACCTTATATTCTTCCGTCTCTTTTTTTTCTTCGGGCAATTCTGAAAACATTTATTTTCCTCTAACAAGGATGAACGAAAGAACAAAGTCGAACAATAATAACAAAATCAATAAAATAGAATAAAAAAGTGCTTGATGAAAAACAAATATATGGTCGACTCTGCGAGTTAATGCTTCCGTTTTGAGAAAGTGACAAATGCAAAACGTAGGCGGAGACCTGAGACTCGGGGGACGCGACTGAAAGGTCGAATAAGATAGATCGATTGAAATTACAAATTTTGATCTTTTTCCCTGACCGCACCAACTGAGATACCTTAATTTCTGCCCACACCAACAGTTAGAAAAATGATTCCCGGCGCTGTCACCAGAAAACCCCACTACATCGTGGCGCCTTATGGTTGTTATGTCAGAGCTTTGGAACCACTGCACTCGCGCGCAGAAGCTACGTCAATTTGTATCTGTTCTGGGCCCCTTGTGCTGCTTCGCATTTCTTCGGGTAGTTTTCTGGGTATGCCGCAAACAGAACTGCGGCATACCCAGAACAAAAATCCTCACAGCAGTTTTCTCGGCTGTGAGGATTTCACAAACAAAAGTGTTCAAGATTATTGTCAGCGAGAAGATACACTTCATATACGCGCATAGGTTCTGTGTAAGCACGAATTCAGACCCTGCCCCAATCCAGGAAATTGAAGTACTGAACACATTTTTGCATCACTGTTATTGCATCTTTGTCGGAACACAAAAAATGTAACCACTATTAAAAAAAAACACGAAAAAATAGCAATTGTAAATTACAAGTGTTTGTGTTTCACTTATTCTTTCAACTTACTTGATTCTCTGCTTTTATGTGTGGGTTCCTTGTGTACACTAGCCCAAAGAAGAAATAAAACAGGGCTGTATCGCAGCGTATTAAAAATGCAACCGAAGCGAAGATCTGTAATAAGCACATCAAATCTAAAATTGAAACGAAACCATTAGAAGTTCTTCGGGCAAGTTATAGGACGGAGGCGCGAAAAATAAAATACTTGGGCTTTTGATATAACAGCGCCCCACCTCGGTCCTCTTTCCCCTGCGCCTCGTTCAGCCGAAACCACCACTGATGGATTCACACGTAGACGAAGGAAATGGAAGCTATTCTCGACAGCTCAGGGGTCAAAAGTGCCCAAAAGGGGCGGGCCACATTGACCAGGTCGCCAGCTTACTTATTGAAGCAAAAGTCTAAGGGCCCTTCGACAATGCCAAGTTCGAAGAACTGGGAAATCGGCCAACTTTTCACAAGGACCATGTAAATTACACGAAAGCACGAAATAAAAGATTGGTTCGCCCTTCAATGAAGGAAGAGTCAGCCTTCATGCCTCCCATGTCCCAACTAGCGGGGTGCAACGCCAACTGAATCGGTAGAGCATCCGTTTATATACAATTGTGAAACCGGCTTGCAATAACTCGTATTGCTGGACTACTCTTCTTTATATCTTCGTGTGTTATTCTAGTCAATAAATTAAGATAGATTGATTTTTCTTACCTTAAAACGCCTCGTGAGTCACAACGTCAAGAAAAAATATAGAACGTTCCAATGGCCTCGATGGAAAATTTTCTGCAATTGCAACGTGCTTCCAACTTCACTTTGGTCTACTGACGATTCGTGCAACACTTCACATTAAGTGTCCACTAAAACAAGATAAGGTTAGGTATCGGCAGGGAGAATAAAGTAATCTAGGTGTGAGATTACCGAAGTACGATAAATAAGTATAATCAAATATTGTGTCTTGAAACAAACCCAGAAATTACCCTATACGCTTGTCCACTTTCTCAACACGGGCCTCTAGACAGTGGTTATGTCGAATCCATATCTCGTAGAAGTTCCTAGAAGTAGAAGGTGTCACGTTTTCACTCCGCTTAACGAAAAAAAAAAGAAACTCTATAATGAAAGTAACATTGTTGTTCTTTCGCAGCCTCGAAAAGCAAACAAGGACACAAAATTGTTACCAAATAAAACAGCGACAGGCGCTCTATTTTCGTCGAAACAGGTACTTTGCTCTACAAGGTGGGGGGGGGGGGGGTGCTCTGTAGCCCACCGTTCGTTTGTATGCCGATGATTGTGCGGTGTCAAAAGTGACAAATGAAGATACATATTTCAAAAACCTAATTTCTCGATTTTGGTACTAAGCGAAATCAAATAGATTTTATCTACACTCTCTTCGATAGGGCTCTTGAACAGGTGCATACACATAAATATATTGGGGTTCACTTCACATCAAACATCTCTTGGGAAGCCCACATTAATCACATAAGTGAAAAAGCAAACAAAAGCCTCGGTTTTCGAAGACAAAATCTTCGTATGGCCCACTGGGAAACAATGCTTGAAGCATATACCGCCCTCATTCGATCTCACCTCGAATACGCTTGAATAATATGGAATCCACATCAGTGTTACATGGTACAGAAACTGGAATCGGTGCAAAACAGAGCCACACTATTCATTCTCAAAAACTACACGCGCACAAGCATCACCGCACTAAAGGAGAAACTTGGACAACCACCTCTTGCTGACAGAAGAAGTATTTCAAAACTTACATAATTGTACAGTCTGTATCGAAGAGAGAACTGTATTGCCGGGCTGCACCACACATTTCCGCGCGTACCAACAAATCTTTTTTTTTAATTCTTACTACTACAACTATAGATACATACGAAAGAGACTCCCTTCCTGATAATATTGTAATCATTCAAGAATCATATGGTTTCAGAGCTTCTTTGCCAATTACTTAAACGCACAGCAACAGTAACACTTGTTGTTGTTGTTTTTGTGTGTTTGTGTTTTAAATTGATTTTGTCTTACCAGTGGCGAACAGGACGGCGTAGCAAAGCCGAACGCGAGTGCGCGCATCTTTACCGGGCGTTCTGACGACTCGCGCTCGGGTTGAACATATGCCCCGGCCAGCCATCGCCGTTTCCGGGAATCTCGCGGACAGGCGGTCAGGCACGGCGAGGACACACGCAATGAGACCGGGGAAACGCGCGTTGTTCGCTGCGAACGTTTCCAGGTGCGCATTAATACGCAAATTAGCCCCAAAACGCGTTGGCGTAAAATGAACGAAGATCGATGCGGTCGCCCGCAGGATCGGCATCTGCCCCGTCGCGGTGGCCCCGCCGAGGCCCGTCCTGCGCGCCGGCCAGGGGCGACGCGCGCCAAGGCAGCCGAGCCGCCGGAACGGAGACAGGAAAGCGGTCGGGCCCGGCGTGAACGATGATGACTGAACACGAGAGCGGGAAATGAGCCCAGTGGGGGTGGGCTTTCCCTTCTCCTTGTTCGCGTTTTGATTACGAGTCTTCCGCGAAATGGCGCAGCGCCAGGCGGGCCGGCATCAGCGGACTGTGACGCGCTCCATCCGTCATCGAGGCGAGCCTGATTGATCGCACCTGTTCTCCGATTCGTCACCCGAGGCAAGCGACAAACAATCAAACCAAATGGCCGCCGTGCGGAGCGCCCTGCCGAGGACGAGCGTGGTCTTCCGAGGTGCGGGCCGCCAAAGTTTGGGCCCGCAGATCGCCCGGCAACGCACGCACAGGCGCGCGCGGAGTCGGGGAAATGAGGGAACCGCACGCAGGTAAGCCAGCAGTAGATGGCGTGGACAGCGACGCCGTGACAACCACCGGTGTGTTTGCGTTCGGGTGACGCTGGGCGATTCCGCTCGTTGTGATCGAACAGTCAAGCGCTTGTTCGGCACATGTTCTCAAGAACCACTGAGTGTGTTTTTCTTTGTAGCAGTATGGGAAAAGGCCTCAGTCGAGAGTTTTCGGTGATTTCTCGTCATCTTCTCGACTGCGTCAAGGAGTTAACGCAGCTCCATGCAACCTGGTCCCTATTGTTTGTTCTCCTTGGTGACATTCCTTTTTGCCTCTACGGGTCACCCTGGAATAGTTCAATCGAGTATATTATGCGATTAACGGCGAGGTAACCTCGTGCATTGCCCACCTTCCTCCCCATCCAATGAAGGAACCGGTTTGCGAAATTCCGAATTCGTTTTCGTAACGGTAGATTAGGCCCCACGGGATGTGGGGTGGGGGTGGAGCGGGGGAAGGGGCTTCACCCGCACTGAGTTTCCCGGAAGGTCTCAGCTCAAACAGGGCGCCACTCTAGTCTAATAATTGCCGTGATCGGGCACCATTTTCCCACACCACGGCAACTCGAAGACGTCGAGGAAGACACGTATATGCAAATTGACGGCGATCACTCGCACCAATCAGTAGCGCCAAGTGTGCCAACTAACACGCAACCTCCCGTTCTCTGTGCCCTCGGGAACAATCACACCGCTTGACGTGGTCAGCCTCGTTTCGAACTGCACGCACGCAAGAAACCGTTCGAGTACATCGCGATGACCGCACCCGGTGATCAGCCCATAACGCCAGAACCGTTCGGGCTGGGAGTCGAGAGCAATACGGAATCGTAAAATTAACCCGATTCTTGCGATTTGGAGCAGTTGTAGCCAGCAGCCACGGCGCACGCACATTAGAGCCCTCCCTTTTGGCACTCGACCGAATCGGTTCCTCGTGTTTTCCCCTTAAGCTGCGAAGCATTCGTCATTATTATTCCGTCGACGATTATAAGTGCAAGCACAAACCAGATGTAAACCGCTTTCCTGGGTCACTGAACGTTATGTAGACATAATTTTGTTTCGGTATATTCCTATATTCTATTTAGGGTTGTGTTTCAAAATCTGGGAGCAACAAAAGCAACACAAAACAGGCACGTGTACACTCGGGAACTTACGTTTGTCAGAGGGTGGGAAGCTTATTTTCTCAAAATGTTGCACGTTACGTGTAAGTAGCCAATTTATGTGCTTTGAGCGCCCAACCACGCGAAAATCTCCAGCGAAAACAAATTCCGCCGACGCATTCATATGCAGGAACGAGAACAAATTTATTGGACGCTTTTCCAGTGTCTGTGAAAAACAAAAAGGCGGTGAACTTTTTCTCCGGTTTCCGATAAGTCTTTCTCCGCTAAGCTATTCTCCGGGAATTATCTCTATACGCGATACCACTCCGACGAGACGCAGAGCACAGCAGATGCACGCAAACGATGACGAGGAAACGAAAACAAAGTACAGCCCACAGCAATCGGTCGTGCACTGCGCACCTTTGGCAGCGAGCGTGGAAGGCCACTCTGTCCAATCATACAGCCCACGCGTTTTCCCGAGCCGCCCCACCCCGAGGGAAATCGGTGCCTGATTCATGCAAGCAACAAGAAGCGTCAAGCTGCGCACGCAAGTGTAGGAAGCTGCCAGCTGGTCCGTCATCCCCTCCCAAGGCCCAAGAAACTCTCAGGCACAAAGGAGTCAAAGAAACCAAGAGAAACCGAATGAATTGAAACTCTACCTTAGCATTCTCACGTCGTTATCGTCCCGATTTCGCAAGCTCGATCTGAGCGCCCCCGCGCCCTGCATGCGGTGCTTGTCGAGTCCCGCGACAGACCTCCCCCATCTTGTCTGGTCGGACTATCGCTCTCGATCGCTCGTCGAGTTTGAACGACGCCCGCGCCATCGCCGCGGATCTCCGCTCCGTTTTCAACCCTAATCAGCAGCTCTTACAAAGACACGTCGAACGTCACTGGTTCGTCCAGGGTTGCGGAGTCTAGTCACGAAGTTTGTGCACCAGCTCGAGCGCGCGAGGTTATGGCTTCATGAAGACGTCTGCTCTCTTTTGGTCTACCCTCGATCCGAGACGACAGCGCTGTTCCTATCCTTGAGAGTGGCAAAAAAACTAAAATAAAAAAGCCTGCATTCCAGCCAGCGACTTCGGTAATGGGCCGCTGATATAAAATTTGTATGAAAATAGTATGAAGTCCCTACAACCTCAAACGCGATCAGTAAAAAAAGAAGCAGAAAAAAAAAGACGTATTGAATTAAAATAAAAAGTAGATCTCTACGAGGGAGTTCGATCTTCTTACCATCAATATCCATGTCATTACAACGATGGCACATTAATATCCCTTCATAAATGTTAAAAAAACAGTCTTTGGGAAAATACCTAATACGTCCTTGAGAGAACCAGCAACATCGTAACTATCGATGTTATTTTCCCTTAACGAAATCGAACAACACGTAACTGCAAACGTTTCGAATATTATCTTTAGTACCCTCTACGTTAATCTGTCACCATCGAGTTGCGCTTGTGGACGCCCACGCGATTAAGGCCTCAACTGTGTTAAGGGTACGTCACTGACGCGAAAACTTAGACCATAACCAGGTGTTGTTTTATTTTTCTTCTGAGCTTATAAACGTATTTTGCCTATTCGTTTCTGCCGACAAGACTTTCAACTTTCAAATTTAAATTTTGCTTTATTCTGCACAGCTATCGCTTATCTCATATTGGTAACGAAAGCTAACGCACGGCTGATTTATCGCGGGACCATCGACTGCTATTGTTTTCTGTTCTACCCTTTCAAGAGCGGTTGGTGAAAGGCAAACTACATTAACCTCTTGACTGGCAGGTGCAGGAACCAATGCATGAGCAGCAGAACACTAACAATTAATTGTTATCCGCGAACAATCACCGGTGACTGCCACCTGCACTCTAAGGGCGAAAAAAAATTAACCAAGAATTAAACAGTTTCTGTCCCTTGTCCATTCAGTACCTGCCATTGAAAATTAAAGAGTAGGACAGAAAGACAATCGAAGGCCGGGGGATCGGGGAATTGGAAGGACTGCAAACCGAGGATATTGCATTACCTATGATTAACCTCGTCAATGGGGGGCGCGAAATTAACGGGGGAAAATAATCTGTGTCCAGCGAAATTGCGCCATCCTTGTTTACGAACCGTTGCTTTTGGTTATCCAAACGTGGGTGAGAGCACACCACCACTGGCCATGATTGCCTCGAGTGTACGACAGGAACTAAAGTCCAACAAAAGCACCATTGTCAACAGTGTGAGCAAACTGGGGCCCCAAAAGATGCTTCGTCCCCGAACAAATCAGCATAGCTTGATACGTCCAGACACGGACTCAAACACTGAGTTCGCACGGAGTCCCTTTCCAAAATTTTCACGACGTTTTTAGTTACATTTACATGTTTTCCTTTTTCTTTTTGCATAAAAAGCAACGTGTGATTGCAGGTTAGCTATCCAAGGGCGCTCAATAGGTCGACGCTCAGTTGATTTCGAACGAAGCTCGAAGCCCTTGCACACCCATCTATAAGACTTTAAATGCGGTCTCCTAGGTGGCGTAGCCTGTTTCTAGGTGAAATGAACTGAAGGTCAATCATCTCCGTCAAACACGAGCCCGGCGATTTAAGTGTCTTTTTCAGGGCAAGCGGTTGTTAAATCCGTCACACAGCAGGAGCCTAACGTTCGAATTAGGTCGCTCTACACAAGGCGCACTCAGTCAAGTTTACGCTATCGCGGAGCAACTCCGACAACGCAGGCCGAGGCAGCGAGGCCGACTTGGGGCTTCCTGCCACGCGGATACTTTTCTTCCTTCTGTTATGCCGGGAAAACAGTGCGCGCGAGACGGTCGAATGTTGTTCTGGCGTCTGGCAGGAGTTGCTCGGTCGCAAAACCAGAGAAAGACGGCAACTCGTCTCCTCCGGCTGGTCTGTATGTGTGTGTGTGTGTGTGTGTGTGTGTGCCCAACACAGATCCGTCACATGCGAGCGGAGCATCCAGTTCTCGGAGAAGCCGTCGAGCTGCGGCAAGCGCGAACTGTTTGTGCACGCGCGACGCGTACACAACGTCGTTTCTAAAAAAAAAAAAGAATAATAATAATAAAAACGAACGGGCTGCTCCAACGGACCCGCCGGTCTCACCCCATTCATGACCGAGAGATTACCGCAGGGGTGATGGATCTGCCTTTTCCTGGTTCTGCTTCTCGCGTCGCTCTCCTTTCACGAACTCCACAAAGCTTGTCTCTGTGGGAACCGTCCGCACTGGCGCCTTCGAGGCACCGATGTCTCCTGACTTTTAGGATGGACCTTCATAATGCCACCAAAATGTATTGAATTGCCAGAGAACTCGGGCTAGCTACGTCAGCGCTCCGCGCCTGTCCTATCATGGTCCCTGCCGAGGTCCGCAGTATTCTTTTCAGCAAAACCAAAACCATTCCTGTGCACTTCGGAACTTCGAAATACAGTTCGGGAAGGGGTTATTAGTCACTGGAGATTTCATCTAGAAACAAATGAAATGTCTGGCTCTCAGTCAACAATACAACTAAAACCAACGGCCACCGGGTTTGATTCCCGTCAAGTTCGCCTCAAAGAGTGTAGTACGTGACATGGAGTCATCTGTTTCACCGTCTGATTGAAGATATTAAACCATTTACACAGAGAAAACCGGAAGAACCTCTCGCCACGAGCTCCTTCGCGCGAGTGCCCACTGCTTCCCGCAGGGCCTAAGACGGAAAACATTTCCATTACTTCTGTAAAGTTTTTCTCCATTCTTGGAGTTTGCCCTCATCCATATCCTCCAACTCTTGTGTGTCACCAGTTGCACGGGCCCCTGAGACCCTGATGCCATTCTATTCCTCACGGGTCATAATGTAGTTGGAAAGTCATCGCTTCCCAAACGACTTGCTTCTGTACTCAGCCTCCGAGTGCTAGACGTTCTGGCGTAGGACTGCGTACACTTTATTTTTTATACAGTCATGCGAACATGCATAACAATCTCCCCTTCAAGTTTTATCGTGCGCACATGTGCAGATGGCGGCAAAATGCGCGAATGCGACGTGACGGTGTCGAAACCATCCAAAAGTATTCACCTGTCCCTGCGCTCTTAACTCCACATGTCCATGGTTTCCTTTTTTTCTAAAAGAAAGAAGCAAAAGCGAGAGGATTCACAATATACGACAGAAGAGAATCATAGACAGTCAGAAAAATAGACAATGAATTTTTGATTGTTGAACAAAATGTTGCACTCCGAGTCACGTCATCATGGTTTGTCTCCAAGCAGAAGCCGTCATGAACGGTCCAACACGTGCCGTTCTTGTTAAACAAACAAGCTGCGCAGCTAGATGGCGTGCACGCCTAAGCATCTCTCTTGGGCTTCAGAACAAAGGAAACACACAGACCCTTGAGCGCAACCTACGACATCCGCCGAATAACGCATGATCAACTACAACAAAAAAAAGAAAAGCTTTTGGACATTTTGTCCGGCACATCACACATTGTGTAAGACTAATTTTTTTTTATCTCAAATATACTCCATTGTCAAAGAAAACATGGGGCCATGTGACGTAGCTGTAGCTGTCAAGAGCTTTGCGTTGGACCCGAAAGCCTGATGTCCAGCCAAACACAAGACATCACTGCCTTGAGAACAACAGCTATAGCATTGAGTTGTCACGGAGGTAGTTCCAGTAAAAAGAAATAATAAAAAAGAAAAAGAAAAAGAAAACGAAGAGTTAGATCCGCAGATGTTTTAGGTCTTAGGAGGCATCCTAGCTATCTCAAATTGGTAAAGAGAGCAGAAGCGTTGAGTATTGTGCGGCAAACTGCGATAGATGGAAACTTATTGCATATCAATGTCGCGAAACCCAAAGAAATCGCATAACTTTGAAAAACCTGCTAGTATAACTTAAAGCCAAAAACGGGTGGGATCGGAGGACTCCGATCCGACGACGCAACTGGAGCTCATCGACCTCCCCCCCCTCCCCCCCCCCAAAAAAAAAAAACACACACACAAACAAAACGGTAGCAATTGCTTTCTGCAGATTTTTTCCTTTACCATTGTACAGGGATGGGAAGTATTTAAAAGTAAAGTATTTAAAATATTTATTTAAAACACTGAGTATTTTGTATTTAATTACATATTAGAAAATGTATTTGTCGATTGTATTTAAATAAAAAATAGTATTTCAAATACTTGTATTTAAAAAAGAAAAGAAAACTGGCCAAATAGGTACATGTGCACCGTTCGCAATTAAATACGAATTTAGGCACTATTTGCAATAAGAGCGCCAGCAAGAAAATAAGAAGAGTGGTACATGAAATGAACCGGAAGGGTAGAATTATGGACTTCTTGGTTGGATGCTTTTATTTTTTAAAGACGCCGCATTAACGACATGATGTTCGAAACTGCTCTGTTGCTTCATTTGAACCTTTGAAATATAACTCTCACTGAATACGTTGTTTTCCCAGATGCTGTACCAAGCTATCATATGCCAAATAACTTCTATTTTTAAAGCTGCAACTTCTTTTTGTGCACTTCTTTCTTGATACAAACAGACTTCACTATTTATTGGGGCACGGTATTTGTATTCGGGGTAAATTTTCAATCTAGGCTATCGAACTATGAGAAGCAAATGTATCTGTAAAAATATTTGAAAATGATCAAATACCCCTCGTTTGTATTTGTATCTTGTATTTAAATACTTTTCTAAAAAGTGTAATTATATTTGTATATAAATACATTTTGTCAAAGTATTTAGTTTTTGTATTGCGATACATTTTCGCAAGTATTTGTTCCCACTGCTGCTGTAGTAGTAAAGTGCGCGTTAAAAAATAAATTTTCGTGCAAAAAAAAAAAAAAAGAAGAGAAGTGAATGTCTAACAAGAAGAAAACCATTCTACGAGATTTTTAAGAGCATGCCATTCCGTTTTTCCTTGGTTTGTTGCCGACACCAAACAGGCTACAAGGAACATCGAACCGGGTCTAAAAATTCGCCATTTACAGGGCACCATCTTAATCTTCCTGGAAAACGCTTTTTCTTCACTGTTGTCACTGTCGCTGCACCGCTACACGCCAGAGACGCTGCAGAAGAGTCCTTTACGTTAGCGTCAGTAACTCAAATGAGGCGATAACAGGGGTTTTCTGGAGAACCGGCCTTTTCATTTTGAATTACCCGCTCGTAAAATAAAGCGCACGTGGAAACTCAAACATACGTACTAAATCAAATTCGTGTACTTACAAAAAAAGACAACAAAAAGAATAGTATAATTGCTGCAATGATACACCATTCGCATTACGCTACAATTTGCTTCGTTTAAACCGCCCTGGCTGTTGAAGCGTGCGATGATTTATTTATGTAAACGGTAACTGCTGATAATGCCATCACATTTACATAAAGCCAACAAGCTACATTAACGGGTGGATTTAAGTTGGGTTCTCGGTACCGAAGGAAAAATGGGAATAAATCATGTATCATTTTATTAAAAAGTACCCCCAGGAGCGGGAGTGTCGCAATGAAGGAAGCGGTATATATATTCACGAGAGCTATCTGTACTTTCGTGCTTCTTCGAGTAAACATGAGATCCAGTAGAAAAACACTCCTCCTAATGTTCGCCCTCCTCTATTTTTTAGGCATTTTAGCTCGTTCAGAATCATGCGGCTTTCACGCAACACGCTTCGCAATTTATCGCAATTATTACAGTTTGCTAATCCTTCGTAACTTTTCCGGCAACATGTATCGTTATCGTTGTGTGCGTGTCTCTCCACATCCCGCTCGCTTCCCTTACTCAATGACGTGAAAGCTGGAAACGTGAGTTTTTATTTCTCGCACAAAATGGTTTCAGTGCTCATCGAGACCAACTTCCACATCCTATATTACGACTATGGATGGCAGTCCCGATGGGGATCACGAAGATCCCAGAACTGAGTTTTCAACTGTGGTCGCGGTCATTACGCTTCGCACCGCCGATACATCAATTCGTCCCACTGTACTCTAAGAAATGCCTGCGCGTCTCCTTACCCGCAAAACACTCAAAAGAGCCAATCATTGCAATCCATGAAATCAGCTGAGCGAATGATGAGGCGGAACATCCGCTTCGACCTAACAATTAAGTCTGCGCTGTGGCATTACGCAATGCAAAGCATCATGCTTGCATTGCGTAATGACGTAGCGCATTTTTGCATTTCGAGGTCGAAACGGATGTCCCGCCTCATCATTTTCTGAGCTAATTTCCTAGATCGCAGAGATTGGCTCTTCGAGTGTTTTACGAGTAAGTAGACAGGCAGGCATCTCCTAGAGTGTGGCTTGTCACGAGCGTCAATGTCACGGTTGGCACACATATCTCCATCGCTCGTTTTCCACAAGGTTTTCGTGTTGTTCCGAGTCCCCGCATCTACAAATACAAGAAAGGGGAGAAGGACCGGTGCCGGTGCCTTCGCAGCAATTGAGCGGTCAGCCATATTAGTGTCCATTCAATAAGTATGTATGTGTTTGTGTTTGTTTGTGTATATGCGGGGACTTATCCAGACTTGCCGTAAAACGGTCTTGTTTTGTGATTACTCTTCGACTGTATAAAGCATACCGAATGCTAGACTGCGAGGTTTCAAAAGGCGGATCAGTGTTCCATATAGGTGCGATAGCAACACTCGACTTCTATCCCCGCCTTTATAGTCGGGTCTAACCGCCGAGCTGTCGGACCGAATGAGTTTCTCCAATCAACACCGCAAGTCGGCGGCCCAGCAAACGCCTCAAGACTCTTCCCAGCAATCGCTTTCGAAGCTGTCTCGACACATCAAGCCCGACTTCAAACTGCCACTCACGTGACGTTGTCTGGGCCCACCATTAGTTAGGATCGCAAACCGCCGCCCGAGCGGCTTTCCCCTGGTCGACGAGTGGAAATCCCGGGTCGTTAACAATCGTCACGTGCCAATTACGGGTTTCATCATGCGGACCCGTAGAGCGGCGGCCAGTGGTGGGCGCCCGTGTGACAGCGAGTCCGACGGCTCGCGCTTCCCGTCGGCATTATGCACGTCGCTCTCCCGGCGCTTATCGCGGGGAAGAAAACGCCTGCGCACACGCCTTTCCCGAGCAAGCAAGCACGCACTCGGCTGCACGGAGTTGCCAACGACGTCGCGTCCGAGCAGAGAAATCGGGGCCTGCTTACTCAACAATCCCACAGCGAGAGCGACACACGTGTTTCGATTATTAAAGCGTCGATTTCTCCTTGAGCGCCGTTCGCGAGGCGAGACCTCGTCCTAAAGCGCTGAGTGACGCCCGTTTTTTTTTCTTTTTTTCCTGTTCTTTTTTTTTACGGAATTAGAGCTTTTAATGTCTTATACGTCGAAATTGAGCCAAGCGTCTCGGTGACGTTTACAGGGGGTCGCTGATAGGGTACGCCCGGTTGGACGAGTTGACGCTACTTGTGTGTCACCGTTCAATTGGCGGGCGTGCAACTCGATCCAACAATGACAACGATGACGCGCCTCTTCCGTAATGTACAGATCCTATTATCAAAAATAAAAAAACGAATAAAACTTTTTGACATTTTTTTCTAAAATGTCTGACGTCAGTACAACAGTTTTAACCCCGTACACTCAAAATGAGGGATGCCATATGAAATAAACCGACACAGAGGTATGATCCAGGCTGTTATTGTAGCGCGTTGCAAGTCGATGCCTTCCCCAAGTTAGTTTATCCTGCATTCAGCATTTCGCTTCCCGCGGGAAACAAAAACAAAAACAAAAATAAACGAAGGGATGCGGAATTTCGTCGGCAAGCCTTCGGGAGAGGATGAGACGGAACCGAAATGCATAATCGCACGCTAAACTAATTCTTTCGCAAGTATTTTTTTACACTATACTCCAACGTGCTCACCTCAAAACAGCAGTCCGAACCGTAAAGCCGACGTCACACTGCTTATTATATATCATACGAAAGATAGCCTGGAAACAGATTCGAACGCAAGTCACCACGAGATACGTACTTCGAATGCGGCACAGTTGAAGGAGAACCTTAGCACGCGGCATTCTGAACCACGGATATCGCGGTGACTGATGTCTGCAGACTGTCTTTTGTATGATGTATGTTAAGAGTCCAGTTTTTGGCGCTCGGGTCGGGGTCGGATGGCACACACTGGGGGATGCGCGGTTAGCGGGAAACGGGCGCCAATTTACGCCGGCGCGACAAAACAAAAGAGGCGCTCACCAGGAGTGCACGCGACGCGGTCAATCATGGTCAGCGCGGCGACTCCTCGGCCCAGACGCCCCTCGCGAGCTCAAAGAGTGGCGTTCGTTAGGCGCGAAACACAAGGCCGCTTCGGCCGGGGTCAGAGCGAGGCCGAACGTGCCCCGGCGGTGCCACGTGCACAAAGCGGTAGCGCGGCGATGCTCGGCCCTCGATCGCGCGTCACGACTTCTGAGAATAGCCGTCCGCGCGGGACACGCGGAGACCGGGCCCCGCATCGAAGTGGACCATCGGTGCCGTTCACCTGGCCATTATAAATTGTCACCGCTGCCAGCGCTTCACGAACGGGCGCAAATCATTGGCGGCCACTAAGCGCGCATCGGTATGCAGAGCCCCGAGCTGTCTGGCCATAAACCACTCTGTCCCCGCACCTTTTTTTCCTCCAAGCCTTCACGAGGCAGGCGGAACTCGGGCGGCCAAAAATCATTTCGTGGACTTTGTTTCTTCCCCGGTCGTTCTTTTTATCGGGGCTCGGACGTATCTGCGGCGGCTTCGATGGCGGAATACTAAGGAGCCTTTCCCGCCCTTGTCTCCGAGACGGGGCTCACGGGTTGTCAAGCCAGGCAGCGCGAAAGGGGGACAGACGCCGCGTTTTTAACTGGGCCAGTCTCATCCCACGGGCTACGAGATGCCGACGCGTCGGTCGCGGGCGCGCGCTGCTCGCCTGCGGCTGCCCCCGGCGCCGGACACGCGTCCCTCCACGCCGCCCATTAATAACGAGCTCGCCTTTCCTCCTTCGCCGCACGTTTTCTTCCAAAACGCATTTTTTATCCCGTCGTTACGATCCCGCCAGGCTGCCGCTGCTTGTTTCGACCTCTCAAAGGGGAAAACAAGGAGAGGCTCGCTCATCGGTCACGGTTCGGGGATCTCTGGGTTCGGCTCGGCGTGGATCCTTCCCTCCCCCGCCCTCCTCTGCCTCGACAGGAAGTTGATAGGAAACGTCGAAACCGAGGCGAAAGTGATGCCCCAGCGCGGAACAGGCGTTGAGCACACGGGCGTTCTCACGACGCGCTATGCACTGCAAACGACCGCCAAGGGACAGCCGCGAGGCGAAGAATTCACGAAAAATCAGCGAGTTTGGCCGGAAGGTCCAGACGAAACACGGATTCCAAGAGCAAAGGCGGGTCTACACTGCGCGACTAAGCACCCCCGGCTTCACTTCAATAAAAATGAAAATATACAGTCTCTGACAATTTGCAAAGTCTCGCCACACGCTTCGAATGGGTTTCCTATTTTGTCCGGGAGACTCGCTGAGTGTCTAAAAGGCACGACACCCTTCGCAATTCCTATAAACGCGAGAGAGACCCCGTCAGCTCAGCCATGGCACCAAATGTGGAAGGTACTGCTACGTCAGAAAGCAGCCATACCTTCCGTGACGGGCGACAGCATCGGAAGCAGCTCATTTATGCCTCCAACGTTTTAACATGTCGCTACAGCCCTAAGCTTCACCAGCAGCGTAGAAGGAGAAATAAAGGCGAAGAAATCACCAACATAGCACAGCCTGCTTTGTATTCAAAGTTTTTATCACCCTCTAACTTCAGCTGTAAACATCCCACGTGACAGATATCTTTCTGGCTGTCCGTGAGAGTCGAACCGACCGACGCATATATACGATTGAGCTGAGGTGCAGAAAAACACCGTGGCATTTGGCAAGCGCGATAGTTTCGCGTTTTGTCGACAACGTTTGAGCAACCCGCTCGTCGTCTATGCTAATTTCTTTGTTGGGCGAGTCTGGGCATCCTGTTCTGTAAACACTCGCGTTATCGCTGCCTTCTTACGCACGAATCCCGCTTCAGCCTTCGAAGGAATGTCCGTCTCTCCAAGAGGAAAGCACGCCCGCTTGAATCACGTCGGAGTCAGCAGCCAAACATAGTGACAAAACGCATCCAACTCCAGCGAGCGATATATATATAGGTAAATGCACCATGTTAATTACGCGTATAATTAATTGGAAACTCGCGCTAATATCTAGGCCCAACAATGCTCTCGTGTTAATCTAAAAAGAAAATATAAACCACAGAAAAGATCGACGAGCAAAGAGAACGTCAAGGGGTTTAAACGTTTACACAGATATCGACAATGCACCAAGAAATCGAACTTGTCTTAACAATCACACAACTGGCTTAACCAACTAAAACGCACTCAAACAAGAAACAGGGTCAAGCGTTTTATTTCTTTTGCAGTCAGCATCACTATGTATGTGAGTTTTGCACACGTAACGTAAAGCTGGGGTCACACTGCTCATACATCACACAAAGGACAGTTTGCAAGCACGAGTCACGGCAATATCCGTGGTTCGAATGCCGCGTGCCAAGTTTTTCCTTGAACTCATTGCCATGCGGCGTTCGAAGCAACGGATCTCGTGGTGACTGCGTTCGAACCTGTATGCAGACTGTCTTTCGTATGATGTATAGGCAGTGTGACCCCGGTTTAAAAGACATATATGCAAATGATTTTTTTTACCTTTTTTTAAAAAAAGCAGCCCGGATGGAAAAGGGATGTCATAACTTAAATTTTCCACGAAAAAACTTTTTAAAGCTATATTTACGGCGCGAAACGATTATGTAGTTGACACCCTCGGGGGCCCGCGGAAAAGTGGCAACTAGCGGTCTCGTGACTGGCCACTAGTCACGTGGTGCTCGCGTTCTTTCGGAAGCTTCCTATGGGCTCTAAAAAATACATATTATTCTACAAAAAAAAAAAAAGAAAAGCTTAATAAGTAATTTTTAGAGCCCGTAGGAAGCTCCCGAAAAAGCGCTAGCACCACGTGACTCGTGGCATCACGTGACTGCTAGTTGCCACTCGCAAACTACAAAATCGTTTTGCGCCGTAAAAACAGCTCTATTTTTTTTTTTCACTGTAAATTCATTTTATAATATCATTTTTCCATCAACTGTTTTTAATAAAAATCCTTTGCGTTTGTTTTTTAACGCATCACCCTTCATACATCGCCTCATCATACATCTCACTGCAGAAGTTCCTATGCTTCTGGAGTCTAACTGCATAGTTCAATGCATTACGCCTTCTGTACAAATGTCATAATGGTGGAGCATATTTCATACGGACTAAGACTGTATACATTCCCTGATTTCAAACAGCCGTTCCCAGAGTAGGGGACCGAATTCTTCAATTTATCGTATAAACAATGGATTTTATTGAACTGGTCGGTAGTCTCGCTACAAAAGTTTTCTTCCCGTTTTAAAAAGGTCGTGCAATGACCCTTTAAATATTTCTCACTTTGCACAAGCTTACTGTCACTATGCGGGACCGCATAGTGCCAGTGCCGCACGCAACGCCACTGACCAAGAATCTTTTTTGTTGCGGTGTGACGTCAGGGATAAAAGCTGACATTTTTCTTTCAGTCTCCCTTCGCAAAAACTTAACATAGTCACGGACCTTCCGGTGCTCAATGTGTTGACGTATGTCACGGAAATTAACCCATGGTGACGATATTCAAATGAAGCTCATAGACGAGTCGTGAACACTGTATGTCCTCTCGATTTGGACTCGGAACAATCAATGCCTCGACGGGCATTCGGGTAGTGGCTCGTGTTCGATTGTTGGAATGACGGGAATAGACGAAACCTAGCAATTTAGGGAATTCAGCAGGAGCCTTGTGGTTTGCTAACCCCAGCGTGTTGCTTATGGCGAATTCCGGTGGTCAAACGTCGGCAACGTATTCTGCCGGAAAACCGGCAATAGTGTTCGCGTGGTGAGTTTCTGGCAAATGTGCACCGTTCGGGTGGTGGCTCTCCGGCAAGCACCGCGGCAACTTTCCGGCGCTTTTTTCGCCCGAGTTCCAAACGGCCGGGCGAGCAGGCGTCAGACTATATCCGGTGTCGTCACTTCCGAAATGCGAGAGAAGGTGAGTGAGAAAAAATGAACCAAGAACGAAACTGATCTGAAGTCACTTCAGCAATCACTATGCGAGTCAATCCAAGCCGTTGGGACATGGGTGACGGCCAGTGACGGCGGCGACAGCCTCTCGCTAGCGGTGTCGCGCGGGAAAGAGGCGAAGTAGACTGCCACCGTCTGACGTTTCGTGTTCGGGTGCTGAGGGTCACGTGGTGTCCCGCCGGCGCGTTTCTGGTTGCCGGTGCCACCGGCTCGGTCTCGCCGGCAATTGAACACCCGAATTCGCCATTAGATGAACACAGGCGGCATATAATCGGCACCAGAACACATGGTCACGTGTTCTGGCTGCGAATTGAAAAAATAAACGCTGCTCGTTTTTCAATTTTTTTTCTGTTGCTGCCTTTACGCGGAGAGAAGATATAACGCGTGCTTCCTGGGTTACGAACGCCAGGAAATAATTCTAAGCGGCATTCACTGATACTACGAAAATCGTTGCCCCCTCCCCTTTCAAATCGCCAACGCACTCCATCCAATCTAGGTGAGCCTGCGCCATCTAGCTTCCAAAACGCTACGCAAAGAACCTTGCGAATTCACACCTCTCAATGCCAGGGCACTGGCGCGCCCTGGCACTCAAAGTGTGAAACAGAGAAACCGGAATGAGAAAGCCCTGTTCGGCTCTACAGACAACGGGAAACAAGAGAGGCGAGAAAAGGGCCGCCGCGTTACGTGACAACACAAAGACAACGAACGAGCGCGCCAACAAGTACGCAGTAGGACATTCTGAGTCAGAGGCAAACAATTGTGCGTGAATAATTGAAAGTATAATACGCGCACCTATAATGGAGCGGGATATGAGCGGACTCCGGATACGCTTATTCCTGTTTTACATATTCAACGTTACTAATCTCAAATTATCTTAATTGTTTATCTGTGCCAGGCGTCACAATGCTTCTCTTGCTCTACGGAATTCGCAAAATCATGCGGTTGTTTTTGTTGATGTTTTTCATTCTCGTTACGCAGAGTATTGTCTTCCTCTTTAGTTCTGAAGCATATCCGAGCGGCATAGCTTGGATAGAACGCCGTAAGGAAATGAACCTCGAATTATTCCTCTACGTGATGTTCCACCCATGCATACTCGGAGGTGTTATTGAAGGACAGCGAGGCGACACTATTAGCGCCGAGATGATTCGGTGGCGCCCTCTTGTGGTTTCCGTACGTGACGTCACGACCATCCCGGTCGTGACGTCACGCTGCCTCGCTATGACTGGCATCTACGATCTGCCACGCTGTGATTGACAGGATGTGCCTCACCGTGAACCGGCGATTGGGCAGGCATTATCAGTATAGAGGAAGCTATATGGTTTCGTCGTCAATCGCGAATGCCGACCACAGCGACGCTTTTGGTACCGCACGTCGCTAATAATGTTGCGATCACGTTAGTATCGCTCCTTGCGCGCTCATTATATAATTATATCGAGTAAAGCCTCACACAAGGCAACCATAAAAGAACGCACCGCAGCAACCACTTTGCCCGTTATCGAATTAGTAATCCGAAACCGACCTTTCGCAGAATATTTGTGACCCAAACGAGCAGGCTAGGATTCTGCTTCCATGCCCAGCACGTACTAGACTTTCCTTTCAGAACTCAGACCATCAAACTGTCTGTGCGCCACACAAGTCGTAATTTGCTTATGGAACTTTCTTTCAAAAAAATCACCACCCACGAAGCGAGTACGCGGAACTACAATCACAGCCTGCTCCTTGGTGCCCCAATTTAGCAAAACGTAGATGGGTGATGGAATATTTAACGAATGTTCTTCGTCTCAAGACAGGTATGCAGTATTCACGAAGGTGTCTGACCGGAACAGCCTTAGCTGTCCACAGTTCCGCTGCAACGTAGAAATAATTACTTGGGTTAGGCAGTTTTTGCTTTACAAGGAAAAATAAAATATATACAGACACAAAAAAAACACTCCAAATTCATTTTGAATATATCCAAATATAGAAATCACGTGGAAGGCAATGCAGGTCTTAATCGGACGTACGTTAATGTAGACTCATTCAAAAAACGATATCTTGAGGGAAAGGTATCCACTGAGTACATCGTACGTACGCTTGTTAACCATATAGAAAACTGAAGTAATCGTTAAAAAAAGCGCTTTGTTTTATTTGAATTTTCTCGCTTGGATCCTGCACCGAGGATGCGCAGTATACTATGTGCACTATGTCGTAGAATATAGCGGTCGATGCAGAGGTGACATATAAGATCTGGTGTTCATGATGTTCGCGCCGTTTTCTGAATACCAATCTCACAAGAAAATCAAAGTGACCTGGTCCTCCGAGGTGATCTCTTTCGAGTTCACTCACACAAAGCGGTCAACAAAATAACTATCAGCGTTTCAAAAAGCAAAAAAGAAAAAAAAGTAATACTTGCTTTTGGTTGCGGTCTGGAAGTAGTCTGGAAACAGTCAGGACAGGGAAGTCGGTATTCTCCAAATAGCCGTTATGTTTCAGACGCAGTGTTTCCGTCCCAGGCCCAGGCCTAACCGCAGCGGGCAGACGGACGGATAAATCTATTTTCATTGTTTCTCCCATTCGTTTCTGGATTGGACCGAAACGAAGAGCGGCGAGCAAGGCGGACGGGAACCACTTTAAAAGATCACTCTTCCGGCCCAACGAGGCACATGGTCCGCGCAATGCTGGTGCACGGCGTCAGTGCATCGTGTACGGTACCGCGCGAGGCACCGGCCCGGGTCCACCCGCTCGCCGGCAGCGTGTGCGTCTGTGCCCGAGTCTTCGGAGAACGCGCCTGGTTTATCTTGGGTCAGATAAACACCGCCTGTCGCGGAAACAAAGAAACATTTCTTACAGCATTCGAGGAGTGAAACGCGACGGCGTCCACTATCATATTCTACTAGATCGCTTTCGATCCTTTCACATGGGCTGAGGCCATTTCACCAAAAGCTTCTTTTTAAAAAATAAAAATAATAAAACGAGTTTATTTAAAGTTTAGGCACTGGCTTCCTTCCAGTCAGGTAGGCGTTAAGGAATCGGACAAAGAAAAAATATTGCGATTCAACAAAACAGCGTAAACAGCTCGTTATTGGCAAATGCAAATCGAGTGAAGAAATAACGCAAGAAAATATAAAAATAAAAAAGCGGTTATGCCGATCGCAGAGATAGGCCCGCTAGATTAATTGACACCGCTTGAACCTCTCTAACGAATCATCCCTCATTGTCTCGACAGTTGAGCGCTCGGCCGTCGGAAACACACGTCTTCCGTGCCTCCCGTTCACGCTCGTGAGAGCTGACCGAGTGTTTCACGACGAAAGCTGTCTGGGGACGTTCATCTTCGTGCGTCTGAGGAGGCGACACAGCGTCCCACGGGACAGGCAGAGCACAAGGGACAGCGAAGGGTCCCCGGGCGAAACAAAGCCGTCTCGATTCCCCTGATACGCATCCGCTTCCGCCCGGGGTATGATTGTATCGGCCAATGGCGTGATCCAATCATGCTACAAATTAGCCATCCGCGGAAACTCTCCATCAATTACGCGGCGTCACGATTGTTGCCAACTCCTATTTACATGCTAAGCAGGGAGCCGGCATTTCATTACAATCTCATTACGGCCATTGTTGCGGCTGTTCTCGGAGGAAGCCTATTCCGGGAAGCGGCAAGCCCGCTTGACAGAGCGACTTGACCTGACGCGGCCGCCCACGTGATGCCGGAGAGCGTCATTTTTCTCGTCCCTTCAGGTAAACAAGGTCACCGCGGGCTCCCAGGTGCTGACGTCGAGCGGCGCGGAGGACTCGGCTGCCACGCGGCCCCGTCCCACAACGGCGGAAGAACGAGGCAGCCCCTGCTCAGCGCGGGCCCAATAAATCGGCCCGCCCCCGCCGCACTACCCGCGCCCAAGGCGAGCGCGACGACGCTGACGGGACCCCGACAACAGATGGCTACTCTTGGAGCAGCGCAAGCGAGAATCGCAACACGATGTGGGGGAGCCTAGAACTGCGCTCTTAGTTCGTCGTGTCGGCTAAGCTGCCGAGGCCTGAGCTGATTTCAAACAACTCAGACCCGACGGTACCTCTCTATATCTACTCGCAAGGACCGCCTGGTCACTCCTTCTTACACCACTTCTGTCCTTTTGTTCAGTAGCACGTCTCTATTACAAGGTCCTTTACTTTTTTGTTGTTTTGTTTCCTGTAGCTGCCGAGACCTACTTGATCGAAATAGTAAAGAAAGCGTCCCATTATGAATTTGTTTCCGTTGCATCAAACGGCGACCGATCCCTTCGTTGAACCGGTGCCAAAGGCGACGACCGACGCCTAAACCGTAACTGCACACTCTGCACCTAGAGGAGGAGGAAAAACTAGTATGGCAAAGAGAGAAACAAAACAAAAAAATATGAAGAGAAGCCAGGATGAATTTCCACAACACTGTTATAAGCTCTCGCTTTCAAAGGCGAATGGACCGAGGGAATAATGGCTCGATAGCCGTATAACTTTTGACGGATCGTCACTCTGAGCTCATTTCCACGAATACCAGAGTGTCAGGTCGAATGGACCTTGACATGCAGGTTTTGGGGAACCTGTGCTATGTCAAACGCGCAACTAATCAGATGCATTCGAGAAGAAAAAAAAGCAAAGAAAAAAAGAAATATCACACTGCAGTGTGCAGGCACACGGACGGTCATGACACTGCGTATGCCACGACGGATAGCAGCGCTACTGCTTTCAACTGTAAATCATTTAATAATATACGGAGTGTTAAAATCCTCACCGCCAATTGTTTTCATTCCTAATGCACTCATGAACGCAAATGCTAAATCCTGGAGCCCAGAAAAAAAAAATATATATGGTGTTTTTGCGAAAGCTTTTAAAAAATCCCTATAAATATGCTGCTGTTCGAGGTGAAAAGAGGCTCTTTGCGGGATCAAACTACCAGCCTTGGCGGAGTCAAGGATTACAAACACATACTAATTAGCAAAATATTTAACTAAAACTTACTAATTGTTTTTAATTAGTGAAAGTAAACAAATGGTTCCACGGAGAAACTCTCTGAGCATGATCGGAGACCACTAAATCAACTTTCTTTTTATAAGTATTTAAGGCAGGGGCAGCATTTTACGGCGTCCCGTAAAAACGCTCAATTTGAGCGCGTTTCTAAACTCCGTCTCACTAAGACCGTGCAGTACAGCCAAAGCTACAGGCGAGAGAGTGTATCCCGACCTGTTCAAGAGAAGGAGAGGAGGAATGGGGGAATCCCAGCCCTTTTCTGCCGTTCCTCCTGTCCCTCCTCTTAAACGGTTGACATACGCTCTCTCCCCTGTAGCTTTGGCTGTACTGCACGGTCTTAGTGAGACGGAGTTTAGGTTTCGGTTTCTTATCGGAGCGAATCTCTGCTCCTGTAGTCCTGCTCCCTGATGGCCGAGACGCGCAACACACGTGCGCCGTACTTCCCTCCTACGAGAGAGGCGAGGCGGCGGCTTCGCGCCGCGAACGCCGGGGAGGGGAGTGGGACCGCGGGAGCAAATATGCGCTCCGATAAGAAACCTAAACCTAGAAACGCGTCCAAACAGCATTTTTTTTTCATACGCCGTAAAATGCTGCTTTTGTCTTATTATATTCTTCTAAAAAAGTTGATTTAGTTGTTTTCGGTGATGCAAGTTTCTCAGTGGAACCATATGTTTATTTTCACTAGTTAAAAAAAATTATTAAATTTTAATTAGTGTAAACGACTTATTTTTCGCGGGCTCAATATTTCGCGTTTTACGTCAAAGCTGAAGTTTTGGAATAATTCGCGGGTTCCAATTTTCGCGACACTGTGGGGATTTCATTATAGATTCCAATGTGTTTACATTTACCGGAATTGTTCGCGGGACCTATTTTTCGCGAATTGTAGGCGATTCACGGAATTCGCAAAAATTAGGTCCTCAAGAAAATTAAGTCGTTTACAGTATTTTGCTCATTGGTACGTTTCAGCAATCCTTGACGTCCGCCAAGGTTGGTCGTTCGTTTCCACAAAGAGTTTTAATGCGTTAGCATTAGAACGCTCGTTTTCACGAAAACCCGGAAGTGCCTTTCGTTTGTCAGGGCCCGGGAGAGAGGGAGAAGGAGGAGGAGAGGGTGACGCGTGCGACGCTCCCATTGGTCCAAAGCGCTGACGTCAGCACGCGTCAACCTCCCCTCTCTCCTCACGCTGACAAACTGACCGACACCGCCGGGTTATCATCAAGACGAGCCCTTTCGTTTTCGTCAATGCCATGCACACAGCTTGGCGCGGGCCAGAGAGGAGGAGCGCCGCGCAACGCCTCTCATGGTGAATTCCGCTCGCAGATCTCGAGCGCTCCAAAAGCGCTCCATTTTGAGCGCGCATATTCCGCTCGCAGATCTGGCTCGACTTGGTCATCTTCCGCTCGTAGATCTCTGGCAGCTACCGCCCCGTGGGGCGCCTCCAACTCCGCCAAACTTGATCTGCGGGATTCGAGAGATCTACCGGAACTTGACAGAGCGCCACAGAGCGCGCTACGTCATTTCCCCTCCCAGGACGGTGGCGCATGCGCAACGCGGCGTTGCCGGCGAGCGGCCGCGCTTCCGCGCCGTCGACGAAGGGACGGGGGACGGTGCCGAGTCGGTCGAGATGGGTTTTCTTGGATGCATCGGTTGTTTACGCGGGATTGTGACGGCTCGGACGCTTCTACCTCGCGTTGAAAGCCGGGACAGGGAGCGTGACAAATCGGAAGCGCTGACATCTGTGATCGTGAGAGGAAGAACGAGAAAAAGAACGGCAGAAAATCGGAAGGAGGCCGACGCAAGGTTAGGCCTGTTCATTTTGCCGCCACTGTTTGTTTACCTTTTTTACGCTGCATGCCGCCGACGTTTTCTCGCGCAATAAAGCAAGAACAGATTAGGCAACGACTGTGCCAGTGATGGTTTGTTACCTCTGTGTTTATTAAAGTCGTATCAGCAATTTGAACTCCACCGATGGCAACCGCTGTGCGTGTCCCGCCGCTTGAGGCAGCCGAAAGGTATGTGACGGTGCCGAATGCGGACGTCTTCCTCGTTATTTGTGACATGGGCTCCGTGGAGTGGATATATTCGCCCGTCCTGTGCCGTGTGGTATTTCTGCAGCTAAGCAAATGACAGTTGTCACTGGTCGTCGGAAAGATCAGTCGGTTAAGCGTTGGGGGCTCGTCAAGTTCGAGCAGCGGCCATCTTGAACGGCCGAGGGGGAGCAGCCGGAGCGGGGGAGGGTCGCACCAAAAGCCGAGTTCATCTTCCGCTCGTCGATTCGGAGTGTGTCCCACGAGCGGAATTTTGCCTCCTCGCGGATTTTAGAAAGCGCTCCGGATCTACGAGTGGAATTCACCATCAGATACGAAGCCGTAGTGCTGAATGAGATGGCGTCAGCAGAGAGGGTAAACGCTGGACACAGATTGGAAACGAGTTCTGCGTCAGTGCTCGGCTTCGAGTCAAGTTTGAGCCGAACGTTGACGCAATCATCGTGTCCTGTCTGTGCCCAGCGTTGACCTTAATTCTCCGATGACGCCATCTCATTCGGCACTACGGCTTTGTTATCTATAGTCCGTTGCAACCTAAGAAAGAAGGGCGAGGGTAAGACGGGCCGGGGAGGAGGAAGCAGACGGAACGCTAAAGAAAAAGGAGGTTTCCCCGTCTCTTCTCCAGCGTTCCGTCTGCTTCCTCCTCCCCGGCCCGTCTTACCTTCGCCCTTCGTTCTTAGGTTGCAAGGGACTATAGGTGTTGCGCCGCGGCGCGGTGGAATGCGGGCATGCTCAGTTGCCGCTCTGCCGTCGCCGGTTGTTCTTCGCTCTGGGTTTCCGTAGTAGCGGTGCGTGGGCTGTGATGTGTGTGTGTAGTTAAAACGATGGATACGGTTCCCTCCAAGAGTAATATGGACGCTGTTCCTTCCACGAGTAGTATAGATTTTTGTTCTTTCCACGAGTGATATGGATGACCGTATCCAAGGACGTTGACGTACTTGACAGGCAGAGTACAGAAAAGGGGTGAAAAAAAATTCAAGAAGACCCATTGGTGGATTCTTAGGGAATCCATTAGCATGACCCTTGATAAACACCACACACGCCCCCTATCGCATATATATATATATATTTGCGATAGAAAACCTTCGGTTTAAACTTAGATCAGAGACCAGAGTAGTCGAGTCTCCTGTGAGTACGTACACATTTCGAGTCAGAGGCGTAGTTTACTTTCTAACCCCTGTACGCTCCTCTCCCCCCGCCTCCCTCCCTGACAAAAAAAAAAGAAAAAATATTACGATTTACTGTACAAATAAGTACTGAAACCTGGTCCCGGCGCTGTAATCCCGTGTCCAAAATAAACGCTGTTTCTAGATAAACAAGACTCAGACATGTACACGTTACCCCCAAAAATAACTAAATACCGTTACTCGTTACTCGCTCAAACAGTAACTAAGTACGTTACTCGTTACCGATTCTCAAAAAACGCGTGAGTTACCTCAAAGTAACCAGTTACTTTTCACGTTACTTTGATGACCAAATACACAACTGTTTTTGTTTCATGGTTTCTTGTTTTCTTTTTAGTAGTCGTTGCACTTAAGCAGTAGCTGCCTCTCGCAGTTTTCATCAGTTATGTTTCCCCGCTTCCTTGAAAATACATCTCTGGCTACTCTGAAGAGTCCTCCCGCGCTCAAAGGAACGGCAGTGTTGTGCGTCAGCAAGAGCTGGTGAGTCTGGGATTCCACATCTTTTTTGTGTTCTCTCCACTTCTAAAGTTCGAAGTTGACAATGGACTATGTGCCTTCCGCGTTGGCAACCTCCGGGTTTGCATTCGGTCCGTACTCGGTTCTAGAAGGTTCAACCAACGAACCTTATTGTGTTCGCTGTGTGAAGGACATTCCCAGCTGTAGAGTGCAGTACAGCAACGTTTATCGCTGGACACGTCAGTCGAACTGCTCGACTGATGTGTTCAGCGATATACGTTGCTGTACTGTCATACTGTTTAGTTGTTTTTCGGGTTGCCCTCCTACCGTTCTCAGCAATAGACGCCTACTCAGGTTAGAATAAAAACGAGGCCGTTTAAACGTTGTTGTACACGTTACTCCTCAAAGTATCGAGATGCTGTCACTCGTTACTTGGCTTTAAAAGTAACTAAGTACGTTACTCGTTCCTTTTTCTGAAAAATTAACTAAA
The DNA here is from genome assembly GCA_037355805.1 of Ixodes ricinus. Lineage (NCBI taxonomy): Eukaryota > Metazoa > Arthropoda > Arachnida > Ixodida > Ixodidae > Ixodes > Ixodes ricinus. Next base: position 131,982 of record JAZHYW010001535.1, on the reverse strand, counting down.
TACGTTACCCGTTATCAAAAATAGTAACTATGCAGAAGTAACTCGTTACTTGTAACGCGTTACGTACATGTCTGACAAGACTGGTATTCCGTATTCGTTTGCCGTTATTTTCATTATTATTTCAAAATTAAGAAACTATATTCCCAGCCTGCTCACGCTAATCAGCCTAATAAGTTGTCGTATACTCGCAAAAACGTATTTAGGCTGAACTACTAAACACTGCCCCGTGAAATAATGGGCGAATTAACAAGGTGCTCACTGGAGCATTTGACTTGGTAACTTGAACCCAATATTTAACTTGCATCCAAGTGTACGCTTCACCATTAGCAATTGCTTCCATACATGCTACGCGCGTTTCCGACTGTTCATGGTCTGCAACCCAACCCTCTTTGAGTTGTCAGCAGTTCTCAAATGGATTGCGTCAGCGACCTTATTCAAACAAACCAAAGGTATATCGTGACCATCAGGTAACGTTCCGTCCCCCACCTTCAACCCAGTTTCCATCAGAGTGAGAAAGTACACTCTCGCTGCAAAGAGTCGACTGAGGCCAGCAGATAGTAAATAAACGTGTCCGGAGACTTGTTTTTGACGCAGAGGTTGCCGGCAAAGAATGGGGACAGAACGGGGATGTCGCTAATCTGCGCCAGCCTTCCAAGGCTGTCATTATCTCGGGGCCAGAGTGGCACTGACGTGTGATCCGAGACCCTTGCACGAGCCCACCGAGTGTCGTTCTCAGCATTCAAATTAGGAGACGCCCAGAACTCAATGCCTTTCGCCATTCCGAATGGACAAATTTACGGCTCGCGCGCAGCAGGATACGCAATCTCGTCGCTCAGGTGACGTTTTAAACGAGAAAAAAGAACCTGCTGTCGGGTTGAAGGAATAAACATTGACGTCGTTCCCGAGATGCCTATGTCGCCACTGACGGGACACCTGTTTTGTCGGAACTTAGCGACGAGGGACAGCGTCTGGTGACCGGATTCGATCCTATATAGCAAAAAGGCCTCGCACAGCTAGCGAATGCGCAATTTACAGCTTACCAAATCGAATGCCGATCAACGTTCAAAGGTTCGTTGTTAAGTGGGATTGAACGATTGACGGTGAGATTGTTCAGAGAAATGGAAGGAAGTTGTTCTTGAATTACGTGATGACGACTTCGCATTAATAAAGCGCTGACGGAAAGTTGAGTGTTTAAATAAAACAAAGAAACATTCCTGACTGCCAATTCTGCATAACATAAGCGACTCCTTGGCTGCGCGTGCATATAAATATTTACGAGCGTTCCGTAATTAATAATAGTAGGGGTACAACAGAGTATAGACCACGCAAGGCCATCGGCGCAGGGATAGCCGTTCAATGTTCAACTGTGTGAAATGGGATTCTTTAAATAAAAATAAAATTTAGAGTTTTATTAGGTGTACCAAGTAAATACAGACCTTTGACTTAATCTACATTTGAGCTGACCAAGAAAACCGTTGTTTATTTTAACTGGCGTATAGAAATTAGGCTTATCCTTTTATTCGTGCACCAATGATATCTCCGAATCTTAAGGAGTAGATCCACATTCATGACATTAGTGTGTAAATTGACTGACGTTTTTGCTATGCCTACCCCTTCAAGGCAGTTGGTTCGTCCTGTCCAGTCCCTCGACATCGCTTCATTATACTTAATCGTCCTCGTGTAGTAGAAAGAAGTTAATATGAGGAAACCCGAATATGAATTCCCCTCCCGTCCTTGTTTCAACTGCCTAGGTCCAAGAAAGAATACGGGGAGGAAGACGTTGCAACATATCAGTGAATTCCTTGAAAAGAGCTAACGGTGCGGCGCTCGGCATGCTTGGCTCCGTTTCCAAATGCCATTAGACAAACCAGAAGTATAGTTACGGGCACGCCGGAAATGAGAACCCGCGCATTACTTACTGTGCGACGACACCGCGGAAGCGGCGGCGACGGGTATGCAAGGTCCACCTGAATTGATCGCCTCGCAAGAAGCGGGCACTACGGTTTCCCAGAAATTCGTCGCCGGAGGGAAAGAAAGAAGCAAAAACGGAATTGAGACTTGGAGGTCTCGCGATAAATACGACGTCCGGTCGCCTTCCAACTCGTTACCCTATCGGCGCGTCAACCGTCGTGAGACTGCCGAAGCCCTGCAGCCTGCGACAAACGAGTGTAATTGCGTATTCGAATCGTGTCTCGCACCACTTTGTTTTCTCTCTAGGAGACGGTCTTTGTTTCCTGCCGGCCGCGGGATGGCGGCGGTGCAGCGAGCTGACGCGACAGCGCGCGGCGGCAGAGTCCCCGATAAGGCGTCCGCCTCTCGAGAAACCCACTTTTATACCAGCAAGCGGCGCGGCGAGACGGGACACAAGGGCCGGCATCAAAGGCGCCGCACGCTCAGCTGCCATGCATCAGCGCACGTCAAGCGTGACGCGGCCAGGTCGTCAAAAACTCGGCCCAGACGACCGTAGATCGTCGCGTCCGGAGACAGACGGACCGACGTGCCGCCGGACAAATGTTGTCTTAAGCTCTAGGGACCTCGCGTTGTTCTACGCGATGTCGTCTGCCAGTGGTCCGTGCCAGCAAAGCAGGGAGGGGGACGGCATACCAAAACAAGAGCCCGTCTCCCAGGAAGAGACAGCAGCGCGTCGGGGGCCGAAAGAAGGGCTCGCAGATGTCCTGGAGACGAGTCATGGTCGGACGGGGACTGCGGACCCAGGCCTTACGTCAGCGACTCTTCAAGCCTGCCCGTTCTGGGATGCATCTGCAGGCCCGAGCTGGCTCCGTTCCCGACCGAGCGTCGTCCGTCGCTCACCGGGAGATCCTGTCTTCACGGCGGCCGTCTCTTCTTCGCACTCTCGTGACGAGCCCCGGATTGCTGTCTGGGTTCGCGTCTCACCCCCGTGCTACGTCGGACCGCTTTCCAAGGACGACAAAAACTTCAACTAGTTCGTTGATAACAATAAAAAAAAATGTACAAAAAAGATTTTTTTTTATATAATGTTTTGCATTATAGGGATTTAAGACAATCTTTCCTTTTATCCTTTTCGAGCGAGTGTAACACGCAAATCATTCCCGTGGAGCCTTCAATGTAGAAACTCGAGAAGCAGTTCGGCAGCGTATAGGGCTCTGTCGCTGTAAAAGGTCACTCGCTCACAACTTCAAGCTTGCACAAGCGACAAACCCGCGTCCCGTTCCAGACAGCCCAAAAGTCGTCGCAGCTCCGTCATCGCGTCCCGGCTCTCGCGTTCCCGCTCGGCTTGCCATGCTTCTTAAACGGGGGCGTCTGCTTCCCGAAGACGAATCTCAAAGGACCACGCGGAGGGCCCTTGACATATGGTTTCCTCCAAGAAGAAAATGGGAGCTCGTCGCCGCGCCAGCGCCAGGCAGGCATTCGTCAGGCCGCGGCTCACTGACGGACGGACTGCCTAAACTGCTTGCGCTCGGGCGCTCCTTGCGGTGCCCGTACTACGCTCGCGCTGCTGCCGAACCGAGCAGGCGGACGTTGATGCATCTGAGTCATGTGGGACCGCCGCCGCCGACAATTTGTCATCGGAGGTCCCTGCGGTCCCCGCCGCCCGGCCCGCGAGCACAAAGGAGACGCTTGAGCTTGGCAAATGCGGCAGTTCGCCTTCCACGCCTCTCGAAAATATGCAGGGACTCTCTACGTGCGCCATGGGAAGAAAAACAGACGCCGCCGAGGGGGCCCCGGGATGTGACCATCAGGCATGTCCACCACCCAGATATGCGGGATGCGCCTTGCCTTGCGCCCTCGCTCCTCGCTCGCTTCCACGCCGTGCATTTAGGATACGTACAAAGTCTGGACGTTATGTGTTCTTCTTTTTTAAGTCTTGTACGCGGTTTCACCCATGTGTGCATTCGCCCTTCCTGGCGTCGAATGAAGCGGGAGGGCGCCACTGGGAGTTGGACACAGATACCACCTTCGCTTCTGCGTTAGAATGATGGCTGTTGTGCAACCCTTGTGGGTCTGTCTGCGCGAGATTACTTTCCTAAATGGTCATTTTATAGGCGACTGGAAAGTTGTCGAGAGCACGGTTCAAAAAGTAGCGCGTCAAAGGTCGGGAACACCGTGCAGCCTGGATAAGGGCAAGGTCTAGCCTACAGGTGGCACGCGCGAGTTTGTTCCTGACAAAGACCGAGCTAGTACAGAACTGGCCTTACCTACTCGCCTCACAGCAAGAGTGGGCCGTACCCGTCCATAAAAACAAGCAAACATGTGATGTCTGTACGATTTTAAAGAGACATAAAAGTTACTCTTGTAAAGTACTTGAGTTACAGTCACATGCGACTGAAACACGTGGCTTCGTCTTGTGTCTCATTCGCATGAGCTCGCACAAATAGCTTCGACAGAGTTGGAGCACTGCAGAAGCTACGCTAGCCTTGACAACGTAGTACAAAATAGATGACGCCTGGTGTTGATATATTTTAGTAGATGTAACTGCGTTCGTAGCTTAATTATGCTTCACGCACAATAACTGCAGTTACTTTGCACACACACACATACATAAAATAAAGTCTCTTCTTCTTCTTATTATTATTGTATCAACGCTACATTTATTAAGCTAGGTTACATTAAGCTACTCCTAAAGTATATCATTGAATCAACGCTACACGGAGCAACTAATTTACATAAGTTACTTGTAAAGTATCTCATTGTATCAACGCTAGAACGAATACTGCAACTAAGTTACATTAAGTTACCTATATAGTATATCATTGTATCAACGCTATAATGAGCAACTACGTTACAACGAGTCATTTCAAGTAACTTACTGCGTCAACGCTTTGGGTGCCCCGATTTCTGACCTGCAGCTCAATTCCGTGGCGTAAATAGATAGCGGTATAAATTCGATTTTTTTTAAATTCAAAATATCAATGACGACACGTTTAGAGGTCATCGTATAATCGCACACCCAGAGTAATCGACGATAAATTGGGAATTAATATTCTATGCATGCAAGCGTGTATTCCAAAACTCCCGAAAGAAAAACAAACAAACAAGAAAACAAAACAAGTTCAATAATTCCATCTTATTATGCGCTTGCGAGCGCCTTCGGGCACTCTGGGGATACTGTGCGAGGCGTATTTCCTCCTGGTTTCATGTAATTTCATTTATTACCCATTAGGAGCCCCGGCGGGAGCATTACATAAAGTTCTGTCACATTAGTCATGTCACATTGGTCATACAAAAACTGTCCCTAGACATGTTCGAAGCCTACATGTGTATCAAGCGAACATGCTTCACACATATGTATGCTGACGGTTTTTTTATGAGAAATGTGACAGAAATACAAGAAGCGCACCTCACACAGTGTTTGCGGACTGACCTTCGCATGATGTATCAGCAGTGTGGCCGCAGCTCTAGGCAGTAACAGAAGAGACGTATAACATTACAATTGGGGGAGGCAACTATTCGGATCAGACTTAGGTGGGCCAGCTAAATTATCTCAATAAAATTCAGATTAAATGTAAAAACAAAACGCGCACTTAAATAGGTTTGTTAATTTCCTATAAACAGGATAAAATCAGTGGCACAGCAGCAGATAACATAAAGCCAGCAACATCGAATAAACATATATGCTGCAGGTGCACAACAACGCACAACACAATCAATGTGTTCACTGGGCAAGGAGTGACTCTTCCCCGTAATCAGATAAATCATATGCAAAAAAAGAAAAAAGAAACTTTATGCCGAGGTTACAAGTGGCGGTCGGAGCGTACGTCCTTATACGCCATATCAGCCCCATTGCTAAGCATTCGCTGAGCGCAGTTCCCATTTCAGTCACTGTAAAAGGAGCAAAGTTCGCACTAAAATTATGGCAAACTGATTTTTTTTCATTATAGCCCCCCCCCCTCTTTTTTTTTTGTTTTGTGCGTTGTTGCAGAAGCATTTTGTCGCTGCCGAACTGCTTCGTCATTGGCATTCCACCTTCTCGCAGTCCCGTCATGGTGCAATGTGGGCGGAAAGAGCGTGCCTTCATTCTGGTCAAGTCTCTCGAATTCGCGCCATGAGCTGGCTGTGCAAAGAGAACAACTGGGCTTGCATTGAACGAGCGATGCGAGCCTCTACTTCATCGTGTTTGGTCGCATTAAAGGTCGACAGCGTTTAACCAATGGCTGCGACCAGTTCATGAACCTCCAACAGAGTCAACACCAGAGCCAATTTCGTAAGCTCAAATCGTACCTTTAACAACACTTTCTTGGTTGCCGGTACTAGACAATAGAGGCGTACAAACTCCCTGTCGGAGCGGCGGAGCGGCTGAGTTTCAATCATATAACTATCTATGCAGCGTTCCCTTGGTGGGTGCGTCGGTGACACAAGTGACGACGTGACTAAAACGACAACGTCACTCTTCTAAGCGGTTTTGAGGGAGAGTTTGCGGCTTTCTTATTTTGCGCCATTTTTAAATCGGGCGAAAACAAAACGCAAAAGGTATCAAATAATATCTCAAAACCATTTACCACTTGGCAAATTCTTTAAATTGATCTGTCCTCCGATAGTAATTGTCTTCAATACTGCAACAGCAACATAACCCCTGAAATCACTCATTAAAACGTTAACTAACAAATTTTAGTTTAGGTAATTAGTCAACTAACTCTGACAATTAACCCCTCATCTGATGTCCGCCGAGCCCGATAAATGTATCGTGAAGACGGCGCTCCTCTCTCAGCCGATTTTATAGAAAAACTATTATCTAATTAAAATCAAATACACTCTGAAAATACTGCAATATTCGCAATGAAAAACAAAATTAAACTTTATAATTATCAGACATCACTAGTCCCAGTTACTAAAACGGCACACTTTTGCCCATCGTGCAGCTAAAAAAAAAAAAAGAAAACGCAACAAAATGGCAACAAGCTAGCTTTTAGGCTGTCATGCCTTCTAGAATGTCAATCGTAACTGAACAAGTTGCAAGTTGCTGAAAGGCAGGTCACCACAAGTGACGGACAGTTCTATACAGCGTTTAGGGGTGTCATGCGTTTTAAAATGCAATTGTAATTGAACAAGTTGCGAGTTGCTGAAAAATGTAGCCGAGTTACATTTAGTAACTCAAATTCTATTGCAACTTGAACAGTATTTTGCTCAGAAAATTGTAATACCCCTGTCAGACGGACCGCTTCAGCTCCTTCAGTAGAAACGACAATCTCCTAATAGGAGGACTTCGTGCCACACGGCACCGTAAATGCTCCTTCAACTAAACCGTCCTATTCGAGACAGGAGTTCGCTAGCGTCCTTTACTACAAAGGAAGTACTTTGACAGTGGGCGCTAACGGCATTGGAGGCGAGCTGGCGCATCATTTTGTCTCCCTGGAGTTAGAACTTTGAAAGACTGACCTCGACATGAGTTTTTCAACCGTTGGCTGACGGGCATTGTACCAATGAAAGAATTTCGTTGCGAATTTTAACTCTGTCCGAGACAATCTGTGTCTTCTTCCTCACCGCGTCTCGGGCTTAGACTTACCAACTTGCCTACGCGTCTGCTCTACTTTCAGGTATTGCAGGTATAAAGCATTAAACTCAGGTGTAAATAAAGCGCGAACTTTAACTATGTAAAGAAAAACATTTTTAATTATTTCTAGCTTTCCGTGAGCAGGCAATAGTTTAGCCCATTCAATTTAGTATACTCTCGTGACTGCCAATGTCTAGCATGCATGACACGAAAGCTTCTTGAAAGTGTTTCTTTTTTTATTTTTTCTTTGAGTTATTTCAGTGTAAAAAATAGTTCGTCAAATAGATGTGATTAACTTATAAGGTTTTAAGCGATTATAACAAATAATAATAATAATTTTAGTTTCGGTTTAAAATCCGTGTTGCCAGCCCCAAAGCAATCAATATCTGTGGTAAATAGCACTTTGCCTGTCGTGTGACAGCACCTCCTTTAGCAGAGTATACTTTAGCGGAAAAGATTTTTATTGAAAAGGAGCTTTGGGGCGTCGTTTGACAGGGGTATTACTAGCCCTAATTACTCTCACTTAAATACTTGTAATTAGTGACTTTACAGCTTGGTGATTCTTGATGAGTAGGCCACACTGGCTTGGTGCCACGTACTTAGTTATAATGCTAGACAATCGCAAGATACCTTTTGCAAAGCGCGCAGCGCCGTGCGCGGCGCCGAAAGGAATGCTGGGAACGGCCTCTACAAAACCGGCTTTAGCAGACGATGTTTTTTCTAGTGCCTTCCGCTTATCTATGTAATATAGAGTACTTCCAGTGTTTTAGTTTTGTTTCGTATGATTTTCGTATATTAGCACAACCGCTTTAAGGAAAGCGACGATGTATATGTTAGTAAATTATTATGGCGTATTAGTCACCGCCTCTGCCCTACTAGAATGTTAAGAACGTATATCAGCTGCTGGCAATTAACGAATGCATGATCAGTCTTATAAAAAAAATCAGTCGAGTCATTTTCAGGGAAAAAATAAATTAAGATGCAACTTTTCTGGATTTTTACTGAAAAAAGAAAATCGCAATCACCTTTTTAATAAAAAAAATTGAATTTTCCAAAGCTTTATGATTTAGCGAAATAACGATGCTTGGTGATGGTTATTAGATGGCGATAGTGCCTTGGTGATATAATGTGCTTCCGGTTGTGTGTGCCGTCCCTTGGCAAAAAGTGGTACACGAACAATATAAAAATGTCTACGCTTACGAACCCCTTCAAATTGTGCACCTAAAGTATATGGGTTTGTTTACCAATAGTATATTAAAATATATGTTCAGTGAGCACTCCTTAATTGTCATACCGAGTCGACGCACCGCTAAAACAAAAATTAGACTAAAAGTACATTAAAGGTATAGTTCAGAAATTGAAAGAATACGAAGTATGTATACGCGAGATGTACTATAAGTGTTCGTCTTTGTTTTACATTCGTACAAAATGAGCATACTTTTAGTACATCGCTTTTTGTCAAGGGGTCCCCAGTTCAAATATTATGATCACGAATCATATGGACCGTAGCGCAGGTTGTAACATGGCGATGCCAGTTCATGTCCGCGTTCTCAGTGTGATTCCATTTAAATTCAATTCCGTCGTATATGTTTAAACATGACATTTAAAACAATAAACAAACAATATCCTCGGTTTATTTCCGTTTAAGCATCAACTTACGTAGAAAAACAAAATACAGCTTAGTTTCGAACACGAACCAAATGACAGTGAAATAAATATCAAAGAGTCCGTCTATGCTTCCTGTTATAGACGGCACATCTTCTTCGGTTTTACACTTTAAAGGGGCGGTGCAACAATATCCAATAGGAATGTCTTTTTTTTTTTTTTTACTTTACACGAGCTTACTGGCACTAGTGGCACTCGAGGATACTCGCACGCAACACCACTGGCCAAGAAACGTCTTTGTTGCGGCGTAATTTCAAGGACAAAAGCGAGTGTTTTTCATTCAATCACTCCTTCGCAAACTTAATGACGTAGCGGGCGGTCGCAGTACTGCCCAGTGACGATATTTGAATGCGGCTCATAGATTGGACCCGAGCATTGCGTGGGCACTCGATGTGGGCTCGTGATAATCGATAGCTCGAGAAGCATTCGGGTAGTGGCCCGTGTCCAATCGCTGGCAACGACGACAATAGCCGAACCATAATAATGTCTGGAACTCAGCACGTGTCCTGCGCCTTGCCATCCCCCGCGCGTGGCTATGATCAACATTGAGGGCATATGATCGGCTCCAGATCACGTGGCCGCTTGTTCTGGCTGCGAGTTGAGGGGCTGAACGCTGCTCGTTTTTCTTTAATTTTTCCTGCCACTTCGATTGCGTGTAGGTGAAAAAGCGAACTGGTGTTTCAGGGATCCGTTCTAAGCGGTATTCGCGCAAAGTACAAAAATCGTTGCATCGCCCCTTTAACAGCATGAGTAGAAACTCATTACAGTTATGAAATGTTTAAACAATAAGCCGTCAACGAACCCTGCTGCGAGACCTTTAGAAAAAAACTACGAACCAACGGCTGGGTATTACATAAAAGAGTAATTGAATTGCTCAAACGTACTCACCGCAGGCTATAGGTATAACGATATAAAATGAACGTTTCCGTGGGTCATTAATAATGACGTAAGTTAAGATTATGGAAGCTCCACGTTCCCCGCTCGGAACAATGTGCCGAGAAAGTGAGGAAAAGGAGACGAGAGGGACGCTAGAACGCCGAGGTTGGAAGGACTATAGTGAGTAGACCTGAAGCTAACTGCCTTTGTCTCCACTGCACTCGTCGAACACGTTAGAACGCGAAACGCCGGCTCCCAGCGTTTGACTTTCCCATTCGAACGCATTCGCCGAGTGCAGTGGAGAAAGAGGCAGCTATAGCTTTAGGTCTATACTCACTAACCATTCCGACCAGAGCTCGACGTTCTCACGTCCAAGCGCGCTCTCCTCTCCTCCTCTCCTTCAGTTTCTTGACGCACAGCAAACTCCCCGTCAGATCCATCCTGTGTCTAGAAGGAACAAGGGATCAACGTAAGAACCCTGGTTGCAACACATCGGGCGAAAATTATGTCTTAATTTGTGTGGCCTGGAAACTAACGAACTGTATATGTACTTACGAAGATATCGAAATATGTCTAATTTTATTCGCCATATTTCGACAACCAACGCTGGAAGCCACTCTTCAACATTCGTATCACAAAAAAAAGAAAAAAAAAACCGCTTTAAAAGTGGTTATTCTAAGGCTACCAGCGGAATACAGATCATTCTAGTGTTCGGTAGAAAGCAGGGTTCACCACAGGCAAGTAGCCAGGATTTTTAATTCGGGGGAGGAGGGGGGGGGGGTCCGCCCATGACAAAATGCCGTATGAGGGGAGGGGGAGATTAGGCCCCAGTAAAACGGAAAATTTCGGAAGGTGAAGAGGGGGGGGGGGCCCATGCCCCCCCCCCCCTTTCTGGCTATGCGCCGTGGTTCACCAAGCTGCCTAAACGTTTTAGGTAGTGAAGTTAAATTTATCATGATTTACCCCCTCACAGAGTATTGTTTTGTTTGTATCTATTTGTATTTGGTTGTTTTTGCGCCACTCTTGACTGGTCTCAGAGATTGAGAGTAACACTTGCGATTTTAGTTGGAATTTATCCGTCACCGAGTTATTGTTCAAGCGCGCTCTATATGATTTCATGATCGCGAATTTAAAAGGAGAGGTCCCAAAAAGAAGAGTTACTTTTGGGTCCCAAAGCGACAGGCCGGTTGAATCGCAGGGGAAAGCTCGGTTAGCATTTCACCTACACGCGCTTTGTCACGTGGGTAGTCTGGGAAATACGCAAATGCTATGGATATTATGAGAATTAATCTAAAAGGTGTCAATCTCGGCTGCACGCGGGTAACATTCTTCTTCGCAGACTGGTTACAGGCTACCCCTGACGCTGAAGATCCCCATCAAAAAACAACATGCCTATATTTATTCTTTATGCCGAAGTTACCCCGCATTGCCCGAAAGGTGTTACTACAAGAAGGTTACAAACGTTAAGAAACAAAACAAAAACAAAAACATTTCTTTGGCTCGGACGACCGCAATTCACCAGGTGTTCAGAGGTCCCGCGTGAACAGTTTACATATTTCTCCGTATTTTACTTTCCCTCCAGTGTTCAAGATGGTCGTAATCAGCCAATAAGAACGCTCGATTGGGTCATTCTCCAGTTCATACGGGAGAGAGAGAGAGATATGAAACTTTATTAGGCCCAAAGAATGTTGACCGAAAAAAATGTGACCGAAAAAATCCGCCTGGTCCGGGTATCGAACCCGCGGACCTCTCCATTACAAGTGGAGCGCTCTACCAACAGAGCTAACCAGGGGTTAGACGTCAGCAGAGCAAACGGGTTTTATCAGCTGCCTGGACCAGGCGGATTTTTTCGGTCGCGCACCAGTCACCTAGCTGTGTTTGGCGATTTGTGTTTGTCCCTTGTCCCTCTTGTTCCACGGCTCCAGGGATTCGTCATTCTTGTCCAGCTCGCTTGCACCTTTGCATTTAATTGCATTATAATTTTAATGTTGTGTTCGCTGTGAATCAACGATCTACACTTTCTGAATAAATAGTCTAAAAAATCCTCTCTCTGTTGAAAAAGTGCTGCTTCCTTAGTATGGCAGCTAATGGCAGTCATTTCAAAGTAATTAAATTATTTTTCGAAGTGATTGTAATGTACTGAAATTACTTTCGGATTGCAGTAATTTGTAGCACTCATCCATCAGGATACAACTAGAAGTTCAGAATGGCTTAAAAGTTTTAAGCTTTCGTCGAAACGATTACAAATGTACTACATAGGGAAGAGCAAACATGAAGAAGTTTCTGCACACAATAATTGAAATAACATTATCTAGCCACTTTCGCAACTTTATTGCCATCTGCCTAAAAAAAAAAAAAATCTCGTTCACATTAGCTCGGAGCACGTGGAGCGAAAGCTCGCGCTGCATAACCCAGGATCCTGCAGTTCAATCCCCACCCCTGCCCGTTTCGATCTGGATGAGCATCGTACCGGCTTGCGGTCATGTATCACTACTGCGTGGTGCACGTTAAAGACCCCAGGCTAGCAGTTGTACCGCACTAGCTAAATTGCTCATCTACAGCTGAGAGACAAGTCGCTCGTTGAGGCGGACTAACTTCAAGGCTGTGTAAACATACCTACGACCCAATTGCATGCAAAAATGAGATGATTACGAAACGACTACCGAAGCGTCCTTTCGTTTCGTTTATGTAACTAAGGGCATACTAGCTGAGTTAGCGCTTCGGAAGGCATTGTCTCTCACTCGTCTGGTTATCCTTCCAGCTGTCCAACAAGTGGTCGCCGTTCCTTTCCTTTCATTTCCTTTCGGTTCACCTGACCGGGCCCATTTTCTTCCTAATATCCACCTGTAGAAACTTTTTACGGTCAATGACATTCGCATCACCGCACCTCCATCTCAGGATCGGTCGCTTCCTCTTCCTGTGTAGCTGCTACGAGGTTCCCATTGTATACAAATTCGGGGGAGACTCGCAGACAGTTGTGTGAAGTAGCTGGGTTTTTTTGCAGCTGCGTGTTTATACGTCCTTGCCGGATGCCTTTATGCTGCCTGTGGGGGTCATTGAAAGTAAACTGCAATTAAATTAACACCCGCAAATTTACATTAACAATTTTCGGACGCGAGGATGACGTCGTCAGTTCATGCTGAGCACGGTTAGCCCAGATACGGTGGTTATCTCGGTTGGTGCGTTATCAAACCATGCTCTATGCTGTAGCAGAAAGGATGACTGTTGAGAGTTTCTATGTGGAAAACCCAGGAATCTGGGGAACATACTCCAAGTTGGGACCTCGGAAAGTCAGCCAATGAGGCAGATAGCTAGAGTTTTCTTGAGAGTCTGTATAACTAACTATATTCTACTCTCCATGTGCCAGATCACAAACTACGAGTGCAGCTGTAGCAGAAACAGCTGCACTCGTTTTCCGACTAGATTTTCAATCTGGAAAGTGTATTTGTTGGAATAGCAACGTGTATCGTACGAACTTTAATACGTGCTATATGAATATTACCAGTGTTTTCATACGTATTTCTATAACTATTTTATGAAATATCTTGCGCTAATTCTGGTGTATCTGTGTGTGTGTGTGGGGGGGGGGGGTGCAGATTCACTCAAGCCGCCTTTTTTTGTGACTTCTCGCCTGTACCCGACATCTTGTAAAATTGATGTCAAATAAATTTGAATCTAAATATCTTACTTTTCCATTTTATTTTAATGAGTACTGTGGTGTAATTATTGTCCCAAGAGAACTTGCTCTAGCGTCAGACACCTGTATGACACGGACACCTGTCCAAATAGCAAGACCAAGGACTCACGTATTGCGCATAGCCGGGGTAACGGCACACCGAGCTAGGAACGCACATTTGAGCGGAGTCAAAAGCGAAAGGCTAAAAAGAGCTAGACGCGAAGGCAGATCGGGACTGGCGCATTCCTACATACGCCGGCGTGCAAAGCACACGCGTTCACACACACGCGCGCATGTGCGCGCGAAGCCATGCGTGGCGGAATCGGTCCATTGACAGCCACTCTGCGCGCAGTCGCTTTCGTCCGCGTAGCCCGAGGGCCCAGGGCGGCGGCGACGGCGAGATCCAGTCCCGAGATACGGGAGCGAGCCCGAAACGGCATCTCGCTTTACCATGGCCGTCATTCGTCATCGGAGGGAACTCGTAGCACGACACGGAGGCGCGCAGGCAAAGCGGCGCGCCCCGAGCCGCTTCATCACTCCGCGGGGTGGCCGCTAATGGGCAACAGCGCCCCGACGCAGAGATCCACCTCGCTCGCCCTCCCAGATCGGCAGACTTCCTCCGAGGCTCGCAGGCGGCTCCGCCAACACGCCGATTGTCGAAGCGCCGCGATTTGGATACGCCATTCCAATTTGGCGCATCTTGTCCTACCCGAAGAAACCGCGACTCACTCGCCAAACCTTCCCCGTTCCGCGTTTCGCCAGAGACTCCATCATTTCAAATTCGGCCGCTCGTTGTTTGTCTTCTCTCTCCGAGCTGATAGATGCGTCGTCGGGGTCGAAGCAGCCAGAGCCGACCGCGCCAGAGCGGCGATATCTCTCCGCTTTGTTAAGTGTCCCCGTACGCCGGGCGTTAGTCGCAATCTCACGCGCTGCGCTCGCACTATGTTTAGCGTCTCGGGCAGCGGCGGCGAAAAGTGGGCCCGAACCATCGCAAGTGAAGCGGAAGGCCTCGCAGTGCCTCTGAAAATAAAGTTTTGCCGTTGGCGATGCAGCGGAGGCTACCTGCGCACACTGGGTAAAACAGGGGTGGGCAAGCCACGTCGACCCATTTTCGCCGTCCTCAAACTTAAGCAACACGAATTAACGTCGTCAGAAATAATGACGGCAGTGGCTGCCGTCATTATTGAGTGTTGAGGTGAACATGGTTTACGAAAAGTAGCTTCTGCATGCGAGGGGTTTGGTTGAGCTAATTTGAGACAAAAGGGAAACACAAACACACGTGTCGAATCTCTTGTTGCGTTTTCTTTCTGCAAAAGCTGGTCTAATAGCGCTGCCCATGTTACTAATATTTCCCGTCTAATTTGGTCACCTCTTGCACAAGAATAGCAACGGAAACACTGTTCCGTGGTACCGAGATAACTCGCTCATTAAGGAAAACAGCTCGTCAAATGTACTACCAAGTACACCTGCCCTGAAACCTTTCTCTTCAAGCGAAAGAATGTATGCACCTGCAGCACTCAACGTCACTATTCACCTTAAAACTGGAGACGCAAAAACTTCCGACAGATGTGAAGTGGTGGGGAAAATCGGATTGGTTTTTCGGTTTCTGATAGAAAGAATGGGAAATATTGGAGAGAAAAAGGAGAGGGGGGGGATTGAAACAACATCAATAGTGTAGAGCTTCTTTCTCTCTATGTGTTGTTGTTTTCTTGTGGGAGAGGGGGGGGGCATTTAGTTTTATTATATGTTTGC
Organism: Ixodes ricinus; assembly: GCA_037355805.1. Lineage (NCBI taxonomy): Eukaryota > Metazoa > Arthropoda > Arachnida > Ixodida > Ixodidae > Ixodes > Ixodes ricinus. Next base: position 116,542 of record JAZHYW010001535.1, on the reverse strand, counting down.
GAGGCTAACTACAAGGTGCGTAATTATTTAATGAAATGCATCTGACCTAACACACAAATAATCAAATTACTCTGAATGCAAAGCTGCGTGCCATCAGAGCTACCGTATGTCGAAGAGTAGCCAATTTACTTCATGTCATTCGCCTCCTTAAAGGCACTGTCACAGGAAAGAGATGAACAACTTTGTTTATCGAAGCGAGCAAAACATGTTTTAGGGGACCCTGTCACATTGAGGCAACAACAACTGCCGGGAAACGTGTTCTTCTCTCCGACAACCACGGCCGCCGACTTGTTCTCAGACATCCTGGAGAACACCACGTCACACCGCGCTGACGGCGCGGCCAAGACATTCCGCCATCTTGTTTATTTACCTTCGTTCGTGTGCGCCGCGGCGTCGCTGAAAGTGTGCCTCGGCAAAATGCCAGTGCATTCGAAGAGCCGAAAATTACCACGGGGTGACAACCACCAGTGACAGTGATTGGATAAATAGATATGAGAAGTATTCTCCGCTCCTTATTTTATCAAAGTGCTCTTCATTCGCTGACAAAGCAGCCAGCCCTAACCGAACTGCTATTTTCATGAGTTACGCCAGCGTAAGAAGCCGTTCTGCGTTTCACAAAATTACAATTTGTAGTGTAAAGGACGCTGTCGTGACCTGTACCTCAAAGCGTTTTGTGTAGCGTGGCGCTTAGCTGTGAAACTTTAAAAAATGTGACTGACGTTCGGCCGTTACAAGGATCGGTATAAAATATTTGACAAAACTGTCTATTTGCCTTTTCTATCTGTTTGCGATAACTTCAATCGCCGAAACTTCTAAGGTTTTAAAACAATTACGTCTCTCCAGCTGCCGTTTTCAAGCTACAAACATCAGCGATCATGATCGGCAGCGGACGTTTTTAAGCTCCGACTTTTGTATCGCTCGATTTCGTGAATGAATTTTAACATATTTTGAGCGAGAAAGCAGGCGTGTGCTGATTATTGACTTCACTGCTGGCAATTTTGATTTCAACTGACAGTTTGAATATTTAAGACAGTAGCTCTGACATTTTCGGCAATCGCTTTCCGTAATTACGTATTTAATTATCAAATTATCTCAGCAGCAGCACAGGCTTGAACTGAATATTGTTAAATAGCATTTGTCAGGCCCTTATGGGCAAATTCTTCGAAAAAAACACGTTACTGATCGGGCGCTTAACCCTCGAAGCCATCTGTGTTGTGTTATCGGTACGAATTTCGCTCATCCACGGAACCGTGCAACACGCGTTGTCCAACACAAATTGCTTCGTTTTTTTTTGTTTATTTTTTTATTGCAAGCTGTTGCATCGAGGCAACATTGTCGCTGTCTTCCACGTTGTACTGATGTTTCCGCAATGTGACAAGTCTCTTGGGCAACAGAGCCAACGAGCAACATGTTGCATGACTGTTGATCAATGTGCTGTGTTTATGTCACCGACGTGCTTCCTCAATATAACAGGGCCTCAATATAACACACTGCTCGCACATCATACAAAAGACAGTTTGCAAACACGAATCGCCGCAATATCCGGGGTTCGAATGCCGCGTGCCAAGTTTCCTCCTTGAACTCATTGCCACGCGGCGTTCGAAGAACGGATCTCGCGGTGACTCGCGTTCGAATCTGTAGGCAGAGTTCCTTTTGCATACTGTATAAGAAGTGTGACCCCGGCTTAAAGGTTGCTTCACACAGGGGCCCTTTCCTGTGTTACATTACGTTACGACCGCTAACGACCGCTTGCGTCGCGAGTTTCCGGGACATCTGTGCTTCGAATGAAGCGTGGCGACCGGTTCAAGGAGCAGCTTCGCACGCGACATACGAAACACGTATGTCCCTCTGACTCCTCACGTAACGTAAGAAATCGTAAACAAACGTGCCTGTCAGAACCTATGATGAGAACCGACCATTAGACTTTTGAACAACCAAAAACTATGGAGTTGTTTTATTTTCTAATCGCTATTAAAAAAAAAAAAAGTTCTTTCATGATTTCTTTTCCCCGGACCTTTACATTTGTAGCCAAAATGTCGTGCCTCGCGTTCAGCAACTATTGATAAAGACCCTTCATGTTTCAAAAGTAGCGCAAGGTGCGTCGATGCACGACGCACGTGCAACGTGCAGCCCTTGGGAAGATCATAGCGGCACAGCGGAGCACTCGATCTAGATTTCAGACGCCATGTTCTTCCCAAGATTGGCGCGCGGCACGATGTCTCGAGCATTTCCACAACAATGAATGGCGCCACTTTTCCCATGATAGAGGGGCTTTAACTATTGAGTGGCGATGGCGCCATCTGTCGCGAGCACGGTGAACGACGTATCGGCGCGCGTGCGGCGCGGGTCCCGCTCCTTTCGGCAACTTCCTTCCAGCCTCTCACTTCTGAAACGGCGGCCGGCGTTTAGGCCAGTCGCGATGACGTCGACGCTAACAATATTTATCGACATTTATAAATGTAACATCGCCTGGAACTAAGACATGTCACGGCGGATTACGCCTAATCTAAGACACAAACATCAACTTTCGTACCGAACACAAAATAATCCATAATGGAGAGGCCAGAATACGGCTGCTAATATGACGTGCATGAGGAACTAAGGCTTACTAGATCCAGGGATAATGCCTAAACATTCGTTCTAAATTTCTCTTCATTCTGGTTTTCAAACAACTTGTATGAGTATCAGATTGTTGGAAGCTAATTACTTTAGAGAGCCAGGAAAACTTTACTACACGTATCGTATTTCTAGGCCGAGATTGCGTCAAAGTGGAGTTCACTGGCCGTCTATATTTGCGCGAACAGTGAAGAAGTTGTCAAGGGCCAGATTAAATTACGTCATTTTCATTTCACACCTTTCGTGGCCATAAATTAACTGAAGGTAATTATAAATCTCTACGCTGCAATTCGAAAGTTCGAAGAAAGAAAAAAACAAAAGTAACATTTAGTTAGAAGGCAGCACAGATCAACCTCCAGTAGCTATTTCACTCGGGTCTGGTAAGCGGAATTCGGATCTTGTTTAAATCCCTCGTAGCTTTGAAACAAGGCCTTCAAACATCTTGACGAAACGTCTGCGGTGCGCTGTTTCTTTCTTTCAGCTTTAATCGTTGTCCTATATCATCACTAATTTGTTGTTTGTGTCTTTCAGACCACATTAACTGCTACTATGGATGTCATAGACTCCTCGTTTCTGCAATAATCGACACAATCAGCCCGCCCTCCCAATTATCCTTCGTATGCCAATAAAGCAATCCCCTAACATTACTCTATCTAAACTGAAGAACGCACCGGTTATTTTCAGCGCTCCTTGTCCCATCGTCCAATTTTGGCAGCTCCGCCTAAACCATTCGCCGACGCCGAAAGTCGCCAAGTTAACCGCAACGATGACAGCCGAAGCAGCTGATTTCAGCGACGCCAAGTCCCAAATGTCTCTCTCCAGTTCATCGGCCCGACCCGAGCGTCCAGGGGTTGGGCCGGAGAGCCCGGCCCGTCCGCTCTTCCGAGACGGCTCTTCACTCCGGGGCGGCGAAGTTCACCGCTCCACAATCACCCGAGCAGGCAGCTGCGGAAATTCTCAGACGCTGTCGCAGGACGACAAACTGCGGCCAAGAAACAAGCCCCACCGCAAAGAACTTAATCCCTCCCGCTTTGTTCGCTTATCTGCGTATCATCGTTTCTTCCTCCTCTGCCCATCCTAACAAGAAAAAGAAGAAAAAAACGTTAAGTCGGTCGTGTATACAAACGAACGTTGACGTTGATGTCAACCCAACTCACGAGACGCGACTCGCCGAGAAACTCCCCGAAATAAACCGCCCAAGATGCAAATCTGAACAACCTCACGGGGAAGGGAAGGGTTGTTAGTTATGTTCTTTGGTGACCGACATGCCAGTGAGCGCGCAGCTCGGCTCCAAGTCCAATCCCTTAAACTCCAGATTAGGGTCTGGTCGAAGTCGCGATGCGCGCGTTGAAGAAACCCCGAACCACGTCGGGTCGAACGCAACGACACTGAACTCGGGTCACCTACGAAACTGACGGCCCGCGTCCGCTGTATACACGACCTGACCGACGCCCTGAGTCACCCCGGAGCGAAGCCTCGACGCCGAAAACGCAAGAAAGCCGCGATAAAACAAAAAGAGGGAAAAGGGGAGGGGGGGGGGAGGGAATCGGATCTATGATCGCGCCGCACCGACCGCGCGCCATGCTTAGGATACCCCAACGTCCCGGAGACGTCTTTGACTCGGACCGCTGGAACACCGGCTCGCGACGCAACTGGACTGTGACCGGTATTAGCATCTTTCTCGCTCGCAACGTCCAGCGTCTCGCTCGCAGGGGCCGTTTCCGTTCTCGGCCGTACTATCTCACTTCGAAAGAGAAAAGAAAGGGCGGCAGTCACGGTCCGCGCACACCATCGCCGTGGAAGCCGCGCCAAACGGCGTCTTCGGGAAGCCGTGGCGCACTCGGCGCGGCCGTGTGTGTATCTGCGCCGCGATCGCTTACGTAAACTCGGGGAATCTTTCGGCACCGGGGCAGAAACGTGCGTCCGAGCGGCCTCATATATACACTCGCGTAGTACGCTTTGGTAAACGGAAGAGAGACAATCGAGAGCGTTCCCACTGGTAGCGCGGGATTAGGCAGCGATTGACCTTTCGATGGCGGCGGCGCGTTCGCTGGTGGCTGGTGAACTGTGAAGTGCGTTGTCCTCTCTGAATTTCAATGGGCCGGCTCCGGCACCCGAGGACATCAAATCAACTGCCAGCAACGCGCGCTGAATAATACGCCTCGGGAGACCGTTCACTTTTCATTGGATTATCGGAATATTCCCACTTTTCACGGCGGCTTAACAGCCGCGCAATGAGCAACGTCAACATGCATGAGGGACTGGAGGCTTTTCCGCTTGCCGACAACCGTATGTCGACTCACCTTTTACTCTACAAAAAAAAAAAAAAAATCGCATATACGTTGTTCGTTTTTTTTTTCGCTGCGAGGTATGTAAATACCATGAAACCTCGATAATTCCGCGATCACGTCCGCCTGTTCAGAGACCCGCAACGACCATTAGAGCGGCGGCGTCAGAGGCCAGCATTATCACAAAAAGCCAAGAAACGGCTGTGCTATGCGCTCGGCAGGGTAGTATAAACAACCTTCACGTATTTCTCTTCCGCGTCACCATGATTACTTCAAAACCCCTACGCAGCTGTTACAAAATCAAAAAAACTTACTTTGAAATCAAACGCATCGGCAGATGCGTACGGCAACATAAGCAACATAGGAAAACATTTTTGCGACGTCAAGAATACTAACATAAACGAGGATGCTTGAGGTCGCTGTATACAAGTCGCCCACGGGGCACTGCTTGCCCGCAAAATTGGACAGGTTGTCCTTTCCTGACTTAGACAGTCCTTTGGGTCCCAGCATCTGTGCACGGTCGAGACCGTTTTCACATTACAACGAATAACGGAAACGCTAGCCGACAAAGCTCCCGTCTGCTCAGAAGCATTTTTTGTTTATTACAACCCCCCCCCTCCTCCCCGTTTAATTCGATACATATTCAAGGTTCGCCGGTACACTACTAAGAGGCGATTTAATCAACTTTCAACGCAAACGAACGCAGCCAACCGCAACGAGCACTCGTTATACTTTCATTGGCCGAAGAATACGAGGCGCATTTCGGGTCGCTCATTTGACCGCACTCTGCGCCGACGATTTAGTCGACTGGTATGCAGGTCTAAGACTAAGCCGCAGCTGAAGCACTATCAAGAGCTCCGCAGTTTTCGATAGAGGCCAGGCTGAAGTAAAGTGCGTGACACGTGTCACACACTAGACCTTTCCGGAAATGTGTGGCGCCCCCAGCGTCTGCTTTACGCACCGTGACGTTCAGATGTAAGGCACGTGAAATTATTCAAGAAACGAAGACGAAGTTGACGTTGGTTTGAACCAACGTCACTAGAACCACTCAGTCGGGAAACTGCCACAGAGCCCGCTCTGAAAAAGTGGCGCCGATCCTTATCCCAGTACCGAGCTAATGGCGATCGCAACGCTGCCATTTCTCCCGCAGCGGCCACTCCGTGAACTGCACGGCTGCACTTACCGGTTCCGTCGAGTCACGGAAGGGCCGGTGGCGCCATCTCGCACAGCCATCTTGCAGTAGCCATATAAAGCAACTTTCATGTTTCAACTCGTCGCTAAAGGGTGGCGCTGTTATCATATTTAGCTCAGTCTCGGTGGACACTCAGCGGCCCAGGTTTCAGGGGCGAGTTTCCAAACTGAGTGTTTTATAGCGAATTCGTTTGACGGCACTCATGTCACGCGTGCCCACTCGCGGCGTAAAGCAAGTTAGTTTCGGCAGGCACTCCACGGGTGGTTGCACTCTCCGAGTTCCTTTCAGCGGCGACACTACACGCGTGCATGCACTCGCTGCACCGAGAAAATCGGGCGTCTGCCAAAATGCAATCGCCGTCATGCCTCACTCCGTCGAAAAGCGGAGCAGACGACGGGGGTTCGTCTGCTACGATGTGTCGCGGAACCGAAAGGGACAAAAGTAGATTTTCTGATGGATAATCGCGTTCCGCGTACAACAGGATCAAACGCGAGCTTGAAGTGTGAGCGCTCTGCTAGTTTTCATGAAGGAAGTAATTGACAACCCGTGCTTTATTTGCAGGTTTAAGTCGCTCTGTTGCCGTACAGACGCTGAAATATACCAGTGTATCAAGAAATGCTCAGAACAAACGCATGAGCGGCCCGCGAGATGTTTATCACCATTCGTGTGCGGGTGAAAAATTGAACATTTGTCGGCAAACTCCCCAGCAGAAACCTCTGACTGCCCAATAAGCATCAGAGAAAGCTAAACATAGTGACTTTACCCGAGACTTGCGCAGCATCATCATGTTTAACATTTACCTACGTCAGCTAACTGCCCGTCGTATTTTGTTCGAGAGCTTCATTCTCGACGCCTCACCACGGCTATTATCTGATCCACCTGTAATGACGATCGAAATCGGATGTCCCACGAAAAGTTTTGCTGGATATTCCAACAGACTCGTTTTAGTCTGGACCCTTTCAGTGGTTCACGCCTAATACCATGCTCAAACGGATCGAGCTTCTGCTCGGACAGCATCACGGTTTTCTTCAGTGTAAACGGTCATAGAACTGAAAGATTACAACCAGCTGCTTTGTAGACAGCTGGTTGCGGAAACTTACGCCGTCTGTAACTATCGTCTACATAGCCGAGTTGCATGAAGTCATCGCAGCTATGAACTACAGATTGCAGCGACCAACGTCCGTTGATAAATGCTGGTAGTGACTGCACTCGTTCCACCCATCCCTCGAACAGAAACGGCGCTACCGTTACTCGGTTTGAGGTCGGTACCTTAATAGTAACATAGATAGCGGCAGCATCAGTCTTTTGCACTCAATGCATTTGGCTGAGTACGTTGAGTCCAGTTCCCGTGCAACACTCTGCGAGTGATGCATTCTAGGTAGAAGTCGAACAGTGCCAGTTACGTTGTAACGCGTTACGTACATGTCGATGGTTTGAACAGAATTGGTGACTTCAGAACGCAGAGATGGCGGAAGGAAAGCAAATCGGAGTATGTGATAATCTTCTTTTCCGTTCAATTAATTTGTGTGTGTGTGTGTTTTGAACTTTTAACGATACAAATGAATGAATAGTACCGCCACCAGGATATACGAAGCGTTCGGGCGGGCACGAGCGTACATCCGAACAACCTCACAATCAGACCCCTTCCGAAAGTCAGTCTACCGACCCATGTGCAGAGCGGCACAGCCAAACCAGGCCAAACCCAACGTTACTAGATTGGCCAAACCCGACGCTCTAATGGCGGCACTACATAGCTTCTCCTCACGCAAAAAAAAAGGCGAACGTCTTCGAAAGCATAAAGCAGAAAGGGGAAAAGATGTTGGTCCTTTTACGTCACCTTCGATTCACGAAATCGAGGGTGCTTGATTTAGCCGAGCATGATCTCCTATCACCGCCATTAGAGCGGCAATATTGGAGCTTTTGGGACTGCCACAAGATAACTGTGTCCTTTGGAAAGGGTTTATTCCCCTCGTTGCAAGGTCTCCTAGGATTTTCCGAAAAATCTAATGTTGAATAAGCAAAAAAAAAAAAAAAAGAAGAGAATAAGAAAAAAGCAATGAGCTCGGGATAATCTTTTCGAGTCGCTGGCCCCGAAACATCAGGCAGAATAAGGCGTATTTAAAATAAGAAAAAAAAAAGAGTACTATTTCAGGTGCATATTAAAACAAATTTCGCTCGTTGCTGATTTGCCTCAGGTTTTGTTCCAAACACATCAATAGAATTGGTCGAGCTATACTCCGTTTCATACTTAATATACAACGCTGTCAAAGCTGCTGGCGCGAGCGCCTGGAGCAGTTTTGACAGCGTTGTATATTGCAGCATGGAACAGAGTATAGGAAATATTCACTGGCGGCCATAGCTGTGTCCGCGACAGCTGAGCGCGTGCTGACGCGTCGAGCTTCCACAGTTCTTTTGCAAGGTGCATTCGCGCCATCAAGATTGCCGGTTTTAAGCAGCCTATTAATGTGAGCTCGCTCTGGGCATGCGCTCTAAAGATCGCCCTCAAATATGGCGTCTAGTCCTATAGGTCAAACTATTTTCGTTTTCCCGAATTCACTGAATTTTCAAATTTAGTCCTGATGTCTATTTCACACTAAAAGACCCTACTAACGACACAAAAAAAAAAGTGACGACAGATGTTGGTATTTGGGCAATAGAACTTGTTCACAACGGGTTACAAAAAGATTGATAGTGCGAAATTAATGCGTGGAAACTCCCTGCAGCGGAACAAAACAAAACAAAAAATGCGACATACGCTGTTTTTTTGTTTTTTTTATTGCCCGCTTGACCAGCAGGTCTAATTAAACGTGACATCACGCCACTATAAAGAACGGGAAATTTGAATCTTAGTTTTGGCATGACCTTCATTTACCGTTGCCTCAATCAATTGGTATTCTGAGTTTAGAGACAATAAATATGATGCCCGGGTATTCCAAAAATGTAGTTAGTATGGGTATCGCCAAGAACCGCCGGAGTACAGCTTTAGCGGGAGCACAGAACAACCGGATATAGGTTAAAATATGTTCCTTGTTTTTGTGCGCACTTTTATAGCCAGCTCTATCCGCGAGAAAGAAAAAGCAGTATCCGAGTGGCCCTTTGCAAAAATTCAATGCCACGTATTTCAACGGCGGATTGTCTTGAATTGTTCCACGAACAATAAAATATGCTTACGTAAAAGGCGAGGCGAAACAATAATTTGCTCTGTACTTTTTTTAACCGAATTGTATTTTTAAGAAAGTACTGCACACGTTACGTGAGCCCCGTACGCGGAGCTTGTTTCTTCAGAATAGCCTGTAATCCAATTTAACTTTTCAGAGCGTATTATTATAATGTACAGTGCTCAGCAAACTTATCTGTAACACATGCTAAGCCTACTCTTGGCTTGTTCTATTTTTTTCTATGTGTGCGTGCATAGCTAGCGCTAGACCTAAGCTATTCCTCTTTGTGTCCCACTATGTCCGTAGCATACCTTCAGTTCACATAAATATGCGCAGTTCTCTCATATGTTATCTTTTTTCTGCACTCAATCAATTCCACAAGTGTTCCGTATAAGTTCGACGAGCACTGTACATTTATTTTTTATCAAGGAAAGAGTATCACACCTCGAGTTGAATTTCACAAACGTTTAACCAAGTTCCGTGTTGTTGTTTTTTTCTTCGTTTTTTTTTTTCGAAGTGCGCAGTGAAGTGTTGTTTCTCCTAGGAGTTTTCTAGAATTCCTGTTGTCAGAGTCACTGTTTACCTTCGTACATTACAGCCTGTCAAACAGGTCGCGTTCGTCATATTTTCTACCATCGCGTCGTGATGGGCGAAACAGAAGAATAAATTACCAAAACCCAAGGCCTGTCTTAACGTGAGGTCCAAGACACTGCACTACCCCAAGACTTCAAATGGGTCTACTTTCCCGCCGAGCATTCGGGAACTAATCCCTCAAAGAGGCGAAAAAAAAAACAACGTTCACCTAACATTTCAGTGCGATGTCACACTGAGCAAGTCCTGCACATGTCAAACATCATTCTCAGTGTCACATCGCATATTTCAAAGCGGGTTATTCACTGCTCGCACGAATAACCCAGTCACGGGTAACTAGGGTACTCGTAAATGACTTCCACCCTTGTTCATTCATTGTCGTTTTTTCTGCAGAACTTTCCCACTGTCATACCGCTGTCACACGGAAATGTGAAATATAAGTCGAGCACCCTTTCCGTGATACGGAGAGAAATCATCAGCGGAAGGGAAGCCAAAGGCCCGGTTCCTGCCAGACAAAGCCTGCGTGTGTTCTTCCCGTCTTTTTTTCTTTTTTTTTTCTTTTTTTGTTAAGGTATTTTTATTAGGAACAAAATGAACCTGTTCGCTTGCGTCATTACTTTTTTATTTTTTTGCGGTAAAAACAGTTAAGTTGTTTCACAAATATTTAGGACCGAAAAATCGTCTCAACTGCTTCCAAGTTTGGACTCTCCTCGGAAAAAAGTGAATGAGCAGTAACTTGACTTCGACGATTTGGAGCGCTGGTAAATTACAGGGAAAAAAGGAAAGCGACAAAATGGTCAAAGGCAGAGCAACAACGCAAGAAAAGAGAGACAAAAGAAGAAAAAAATACTTGGTCTGTTATGCTCGCAGGATTGAGGGATCGGTGGCCGAGTGTGTTAGAGCACTCGGCCACCGATCCTGCAGCGTGAGCTTTTACTGCACGGTCCTGCAGCCCACGATCCTGGGTCCTGCCGCTTGAGCTTTTGCTCCACGTGCTCGGCCAGCGAGCACGTGGAGCAAAAGCTCACGCCGCAGGACCCAGGAATCCTGGGTTCAATCCCCAGCCCTGCCCGTTTCGATCTGGATGAGCATCATACCGGCGTGCGGCCGTGTATCACTACTGCGTGGTGCACGTTAAAGAACCCCAGGATAGCGGTTGTACTGTTGGCTAAATTGCTCATCTACAGCGTAAACCAGTGTCGCCGAACCTCAAGGGCAGATCGACCTTACGCTGTATAAACACGAACATCAATTTTTTTTGACGTTGTTGCGACCAGGATTGATTTTTGGTTATGCCCTCGTAACAGCTCGGCTCGACGCGTGTTTTCTTGTTAGGATGACAGGTGGAAGCGACAAGATATCCGTCCTATCAGTTTCCGAGCGACAAGATATCGGTCCTATCAGTCCCTCTCTCCTCCCCCCCCTCTTTTTTTTTTTTTTTCAGGGATGGTTGATGAACTTATTTTTTTACCGAGACTAACGTTGTGGGATAAAAGTATCCTTCGTGTAACTGATGCCACGAGTTACTTTTTTGTCAGTATTTTTGCTTCTTTCGCTCTCATATTATATAAGTTATTTACTCCCTCCGCGACGATGCGTCTAAAAAAGTATACCCTAAGAGCTTTTTCTTTTTTTGTTCTTGTCCTTTTAAAATATTTGGTACAGTACCGAGTAATTCCACACGCTTTGCTTTCGTGCCATCTGTCGGAGGTATAAAGCCATCTCAAAGGTGTTCCGCCGATCAAGAGCCGTGCCGAGCGAGGCACGGCACACAGCGCGTGAGAGAGGCCGCCTAGCGACATCTGCCGCCAGTGGCGTAAACTGGGCGCTCGGTGGATGGATGAAAAAAGTCTTTCACAGGTTACGGTTAGCGTGGATGTCCACGCACGAATTAATGTAGATTGAGACGTAGCTTCAACACGTGAGCATGAACTAGGAACGGGTACCGTCCACGAGTTAATTATTATTGCGAATTATTTTTTGCAAGTACAGAAGGAAAATAAAAATATTCCGCAATATAATAATTTCGCGGAGAAATCATTCCACAGTACGAGCACACTGACAGCTGAGGAGCGAAAGGATGTCTCTATAAACGGCGTCAACGTTTCTGTGCCACGCTATCAAGGCTATAGCGTAGTCGCAGTGCTCCAAAGCTGTCAAAGCTATAACTTGCACGAGCGCGTGGCTTCGTTTGGCGCCTTCTTCGCAGGACAGTGGGGTGGCAAATGAGACGCAAGGAGACACCACGTGCTCGCGCTGCAATGCGGGCTGCAGCGCTGTGGAAGCTTCGCTAGCCCTGACAACGGAGCACAAACAGTTCACGCCGAGTATAATCACTACGGCGTTTGTTATTCCACCCTTCGCTTCTGATTGATTCTATCCAGTAACTCGGCTACCTTGTAGGCTTCTGCATCACAAATATTCCTTCCCGCCAAATGTTATGCAGAGCTGCACAACGGCAAACGGAAGGTATATCCGCGCAATATTAAACTTGCAACCAAAAGGTCGTCTGCATGACACACGAACCAGCTGAAAGAAGTGATTCAAACTGGCCCTTCAAGATTTCCGGCGGCGCTAGCTCGCAGAACAGTTGAACGAAGCTTGCACTCGGTTTGAAGCACTATCGGAGGAAGCGTTTTCCATAGAGATTTGGTAACGAAACCCAAACGGTGTGCATCATTTCTAGCCTGACGTGGCACTACGAGAGGGTGCTCTAGCCACAACGTGGCCGGTTGCAGTCGGCTGTGGAACTACTGTTGTTTAACGGGAAGCATAACTCGACAGGGCACCATAAGCATTTAGAACATGCGATCTTAGTGAACAAAGGTTCGTCAAGGACATTCAATAAACCAAAAGTCCATGATGGACATTTGGCCAATCAAATGTCCTTGTTGAAGACAGCGCTTCATCAAGGACATTTGACGGGCCACTGGCTCAATACAAACCATGCATGCCGCCATAAAGCGTACTGCGATAAGTATTTGGTTTGGACGGTTACCCATCCCTGACTCTATTTTCTACGGTATACAACGAATTATTAGGGGTTTAGGCTTGGCTCCCTTTCGGTCATTAAGATAACCTATGTCCCCGCTACCCAGTTTTCCAAGTTTACACAAGGGATCGTTTACTCCACTTTGTGTCAAAAAAAAAAAAAAGAATGTTTTTGCGATACAAGAGCTGGAGAAAAAAGTATAAATCAACAAACCTATAATCTGTGTCGTCGTCGAGTGGTGCTCTACAGCTCCGTGAGTTCGGCCTTAAAATAATTGAGGTGATACATATAAAAAAATAGGCAGAGTAGAGTTTTCCTTTACCTTAGGTGGCACGCTCAGAGCACGGCATTACGAAGACAATGGCTCCGACGAAGAGTTCAACGCACTCCAGGGCGGGACGAAATGACCTTGATGTACTCACCTGCAAATAAAGAAAGGGGAACAAGCAAAAATCAGATGACGGCCTCTAAGCAGCTAGGAGCAAGTGTACGGCGTTGCTTTATGCCACTGAGGTCACCATGTGCGAGTGGCGAGTATGACAAGAAAACAGTTTTCGATGCGAATTAACTTACTAATCTTGAACGCAGCATCATAACTAATAACCAAACGTTTGTACATACATATAGAAGAGACAAACGTATTACTTTTTTGTTCATGATAAACTACCAACCATACTTCCCGGCTCAACCATCCTTAGTACTCAGTGAACTGTTTACGCTTCAAATTGGTTGCATGGATGTTTCGACTGCGGAAATAAATTTGTGCTGACACGTGGCGGCTGGTGCACGGTTGTGGACGCACAAATTCGCCAGTACGGGTAGAATGGTAACCTAAGACCTTGTACACGCGTCACGCAGTAGTGATTACGCAGTCACTACTGACCGGTCGTAAGTATCATGAAATTTGAGCTCATGAAAGCTGAGGCGCATCACGAGCTTTCGATTTACGCGCTGTCGACCTGAGATCATACCGAATAAAATCCCGAAGACGACGGTAGAGATGATGCAACAACAACCGAGCATGTTTACCACGTGGTGCGCACAAAGATACACGAACTTCATCACTGTTTCAAAATCAAAACACCTTTTCTTTTTTCCTTTTTTGTTTTGTTTTTAGAGCGACAAAGGCGGAGGCTACAGCCATAACGTTATAACACCATCTTGGTCGATTCTTTCCAACCTCCAGCACAATGGGCCATGCCGACCAAAGCAAAGGACCAAACTTCCAGCCTGGCAAACAAATAAAATTATCCAAGCAGCAGGTATGAACAGCAGTCATATGAGCCCCGGTACGCATCTCGGGCCTCGAGAAAGGGGCCATTGCGCGGGTCCTTAGACCTGCACGTGTCTAAGCGGACAACCGAGATTGTCATATGGACCGGAAGAGTCGATGCACAATGTGGCTCCTCGTGCAGGACATCCATCATAACGCAAGGCCCGCCTCGATCCGTGCAACCTGCGCTCCCTCCCTACCACTGCGAGCTCAGCTGCGCGCGCGGTTTCCTACCCTTGCCGACATACATGATCGGCGTGAGGCACGTGTCAAACGCAACCTGAAGTGAAATATCGCCAACGGCTCCAAGAGAGTGATGGAAAGTGGGTCCCACGTGCGCATCTGGATATTGGAACCGTGATCCAGTGAAGCTTTTTCGTTGTTTTTTATGCTCTTTTTTATTTATTTTTAACACGGGATGTGTTATATATGGTTGGCATCTAGCAGTTTCCGGCTTCGCACTCCTGCCACGGAAGACAGTCACACGAGAGCTGCGTCAGTGTTTGGCTGGAACTAGTGCCCTCACTGAACGAAACAGAGTCGAACGCTGAAGCAACACTCCTGTCCAACCTGTGCCCCGCACTAACTATACAATAGCTAAACAAAGAAGAAAAAACAGCCTGTCTTTGTTAAGGCCTATTCGTATAGCAGCGATTGACTATACATTACGTTGGCTGTGTTCCAAATCTTACTCACTGTCGTACCGCCTCTCCGGTGAGGTATAACAACATATATATGGTTGCAGTGCGGCATTGCCACAAAGTTGACTGGATGGCTGGGAGCGGCAGCGCAGTGCGGACGTAGGAGGTATTTCTACCATACTCGGGGACAACTTTCTGCGGCTATGCAGTCAATGGTTCGGGAGCACGTGCTTGAGAGCGGTTCGGTTCGTCTTGCTCAGTCTGTTCCGCGGTGGAAGACACATATTTAGGTGATGACTCTGGCCGCTCTTCCCGTGGGGAGCGAGCGACCAGATCGTGTTCGGAGCTAGCCTCGAACCAGGAGTAGTTAGTTCCGCGCCGCCGCGGAGGGCGCTGAGGTATGAGGTCCCTCCTCGGCGGCCACGGTGTCGGCGGCGTAGCGTGCTCGCCTTTTTCGTGGTGTGGTGGTGTGGTGGTGGCGTACGGCCAGTGGCTGGCCTCGTGTTTTGCTTTGGAGCTGTGTCGATCACAGGTGCCACCATCGTGCACGAAGGTGAGCCTTAACCCGAAGAAGAAAAGAAGGAAGAGAACACAGATTTACGGACTCTGACGACTTGGGGGCGGCGTGGCGGCGGTGAGGTACAACAAGAGGCGGTGAGCGACGGATTGCGGGACTACCGCTGGAAGAAACAACCGGAGCGGTCGGTTTGGGAGGGATCACAAGCTTGGGCGCCATCTATCCCTGTGCGAGTGAAGCGCGCTCGGTGCGCCGAACATAATGTGGCCGCCGCGTCGGACAGAGAGTCCTCACCTAAATGTGTTTCTTCCACCGTGGGTACAGCAAGAAGCGGTGAGCGAGGGAATGCGGGACCACCGCTGGGAGAAACAACCGGAACGGTCGGTTTGGGAGGGACCCGACACTTGGCCGCCATCTATCCCTGTGCGAGTGAAGCACTCGGTGCGCCGAAAATAATGTGGTCGCCGCGTCGAACAGAGAGTCATCACCTAAATGTTTCTTCCACCGTGGTCTGTTCACCATGAACACATCTGCGTTTCGCTTTCTGCTTTTCGGCGCAGACGCCGACTGCCTCAAAACGGGTTCTCTTCGGGCTTTCTTGGGTGCAGACATTGGGTCCTTCAGACTGATCGAAAATCGTGAGCACGGCTCTTTATGCGGCATCCCGCTACATAATCCCCAGGTTGAAAGTGCCTGCTGCAAACAGTCGTAGATGGAATTTACAACAAGGTTCTCCCTCGGTATCTCTTGTTCCACTCCGTAGCGATTCATCATTGGTCCCCTTTTGGGAAGATCATGGCGGCACAGCGCAGCACTGAGCCAGATTTCAGACGCCATGAATTTCTTAGAAGTGGTGCGCGGCACGTGCCTCGAGCATTTCTACAACAATGAATGGCGCCACTTTTCCCAGGATATACTCTGTTTCACCTTATGATGTACCGGAGGAAAGGATACAAGCGCGAGCTCCTTGCTCTGGGGCACATCTCGGCGGCACAAGCTCTCGTGACTTAACAGCGGCTGCCAACGCTATGAGCTCGCGCTTCTAGTTTTCGCTGCGGTACAACATAAGGTGAAACGAAGTATAGAGGGACTTTAGGAATAGTTGGGCCGCGGCGCCCCCACTCAGACAGACGCGCGTGCTTTCTTCTGTGACGAAACAGGCCATATGAAGACGAAACGCGCCAATCCAGTCCGGCCGTGGTGATACAATCTCGAGTCACCGGCACTTCCGTGCTTCATATGCTGCGTGCCGAGCTGCGGAGCGTGACTTTACCGCAGAGAAGCTACAAGCGCGAGCTCCTTGCTCTAGGGCCCATCTGGGCGGCACAAGCTCTCGTGCGTTAAGAGCAGCTCCCAACGCTATGAGCTCGCGCTTCTAGCCTTCTCTGCGGTACAACATAAGGTGAAACGGAGTATAGTAAAACGGTACCGCGTGAATGCGCCTGCATCAAGGAGGTGTCGAGCGAGCGTGCTCGCACACATTTTGGGTGAGTTTGCACGAGAACTCGGTTGTTCAACCGCGAGACAAGCGAACTTCACGTATACCTCTCCCGCATGGAGCGTTAGATTTTGCAGGGTTTTCATTCTGGGACGCTACGCACGACAATGTTAACGCCGTCGAGGCATAACATGTGCATACCTAGTCCCTCTTGTGCAACATCACGCGGCAAAGCAACACACAATACATTCTGTGCTACCACCGACTCTGTCATAACAACGCGGGCAAGGGTCGATTTTTTTTTGCCTCCTTTCGCAGTGTCATACTTGGTCCGCCAGATGCTGTAAATTTGTGTGTAGTCCCAAAATAAGTCGCTGTACCTATTTTCACGTCTTCGTGACTTGGCACGAAGATGTGATTCCGCCAACTAACCAAGTCGGGGATTTGTCACGATAATGAATAATTGAATGCTGATGAAATATTTCCGGCGTAACTCGACTTCCCTTGACATATTAAACACACGCACACACACAAGCAACCAGTTTCATAGAAGTTGCCGTTGACTTCTTCACAGCCTGTAAGCAAGTCACAATAAAAGATGATAAAGTGCCAAGACTTGAATCCGTCTTGGCTTTTACAGGGAAGAGATTCATACATCTTATCCGTACTTCTTCGTCCACGTGTGCAGCACCGAAACATCGACCCGTCCACAAAGCGCAGCCGTGTCGGCCCAGTCGTCATGGCCGAAACATTCTTTTGATCGGGATAAAAAACAGCACTTCGTGGTCGATCCTCGTCGAAAAAATATACGACCCGGGAGAGATAAAAGCAGAATGAACGAAGCAAAAGTAGAGCGCGATGGCATTTCAAGTTGGGAAATCGCGCCGTTGAAACGACACAAAGTTGTACATCCGCGAAAGCAGCAAGTACCGCCCAGCCTCGAAGCCCCCTTCGGAGATTCCCAACCGGGTAAAGTTCCCATTAGATAGATTACACTTCTTTCCTTTCCGAGGGACACTTCCTCGAGGTCGTACCCTTCTTAGAGGCAACCTGTCCTTACAAGAGGACGGAGGAGCAGTACATCACATCTACATCACACAGAGTTCAAACAAGGCCAAGCTCAGCCTGGTTACGAAAAAGGCGGTCCGGCCGGGCCAAAAAACAGGCTCGCACAAACGCTATCGCGGGACAGCTCCTTCGAAAACACGATCACGACCTTTCCATCGAGGAAGGGAAGGGAAGCATAAAAACAGCCAATACAATAAGCCTCAAAACTCGGGTTCCACGACCTCGTAAAGCAAAGAGACACATACGACGCGACAACTCGCGCCGATATGCTTTCCGGTATAGACGTCCTTCCCCTCCCGAGCGGCCCCCGATTCCGTATTCTGGGCACACACCCGCGCGGTCCTGTGACGTCGGCGTCGGACCACGCGCACTAGCGGTGCAAAATGCGGCGGACAAACACGAACAGGTCACGGAGCAATAGCGGTAAAAGATGACGGAAGCCTCCGCATTCCCGACGACGGCGCAGCTGCCGTCCTATTGTGTTACGAGCGACGCGAAGACGTGGGCGACAAAATCGATGGCGACTCATCGAGCAGGATAGAGAGAAACGCCCATGTGCCTGCACCCGCAACCCCGCACAAATGTGGCCTTCCGGAAGTAGCCAGGTCGCTGCAAATTAATCCGCCGTTCCCGTATTAAGGATTCCGTGCGTCACAGCGGTGGTGGTAGAGGAGGTGTTAAGACTGCCCCGCACGACGATGATGGCTCGAGGAAGAGAGCGCAAGCAAAACGCGTGATGATCGATCGGAGAACCCCCCCGTACACACGCACACACAACACACACACACACACTGGGATCGGCACGAATCCGTCTGTCTTAGCAAGGTTGCTTCTAGACTATATTAGTACTGCACCCCTTGTCTCCACTGAATTTCCTCAAATCTTTCTTTCTTTCTCTCTCTCTCTCTCTCTGCCTTTCCTAAGCTGCACCCATCTTTACTTTTATTGGGCTCTTACGTTTGCTTACGTGTACACGTCGATGTGATGCTGCGCTGCAAAAGGAAAATAACTACCTTGGTGTCAACTGGTAGAAGAAGAGATCTAGGTAGGTCGCTCTAAAAGTTCCTCAATACGTAAATGGCGTATTCCCGGGTAATGAAACAAAACCAATATCAAAACAGCACGACTCCAAAACTGAAACCTGTCTGAAAATCTGAGTTGCCCACGCGGACTTCAAGAGACCTTTACTAAAATCTCCTTGTTATGTTTGACGCTCTCATTGTTTGACCTTGATTTAATGAAGAAGATGGGGTTCACATGTTTCTAGTTGCAGATGTTATTCAGGTAATCGATAAAAAAAACATCACTTCCACGCTTATCAGCCACGCATGTGCAAACATAATCAGTGACACGACACGTATCGTTCCAGTAGAGGGATAGTAGTGAATGTAAGAGAGGTCAGTTTCTAGCTGCACTTAAACAGAACTATACATAGAAAAGTTAAGCAACCATATATCGCTTTGATGCATGTTCGGGCTACTTCTTTTCACGGCAAATATAAAGACGACGTCGAAAAATCGCACCAACCACACGGTTCGTTTACGGGGCGTTACCGACGAAAGCTAGACGTTCCTGCTCAGGGACACGTATGCACCCCACGGCAGCCATTGACGCGCCCAGCTGAGGAGCGCGTGATTCGTCTCTCGGCCAGAGAAACAGACGAGCGCCGAATACGCTTCAGTCATCGAGACAAGAACAGAAAGTTCTAGAGGCCGACCAAGGTGTTCCGAACGGAGCTGTCCGTGGTTCGCTCGACGTCCACCGCGTGCCGCGATGCACGCGCAGAAGAGCAGCCACGCAAGACGCCTTTCCAGGAGACCTCGTGGCTCGTTTTTCGCTGCATCCAAGACCTACGCCACGCAGCCGCCAACTGCGTGAACGTGACAAGCCCGTGATTGATGGAAGGTCACAATGTGCCGCTGCGCGGCCCCGGCTTCTCACATAATTCACGCTTAATGACGCCAGTTGTGTGTGTCCCCTCGCCCGTCTCTCTTGGACTCGACGCAAAGCTCTCTCCGGTCGGGGATAATGTCGGCCAGCCCTTCATTGCCAACAGGCACGTTGAAAAAAAAAATTCTCTATGTGTGCTTCGAGAAAAACCAGAAACCCCGACGATACAAAGAGTCAAACAAAAAAAGTGTGTGTATGTGGGGAAAGGGGGAAGGCGAGATGTGCTGCTACGCATGGACGCAGTGCGAGTTAAAGCGCGCTTTCTCAAAACACGCGTCAAGATGTAAGCGACCCTTCGGGGCGAGTTTACACATTCCCCTCTCGCTTCGTAAGTTTCGGCGTGACCCAGCTTCCTGTGTGCACTTCGAGTGACTACTTAGCTTTACCGTAGGTGCAGCTGCGACGGGCTATTTGTTTAAAGGAGACTTTCTATCATTGAAGCGTTCCGGGGAGTAGCCCCGTCGGACGTTCAACTCTCGACCAACCGATCAATTTGCATTGTTGGCCCCGCGACAGTGATGGAATGACACCGCGAGTGTTCAAAGGATAGAGCGCGGTTTCCCGATGAAAGTCAACATTGACGAGGGTAGGGCGACTCGAGCGTAGAGTTTCAATGCAATGTTGTTTATCTTGTAACTCATCCAATCCTCGGACGGCATCGTACACTCATCCTTTCGTGTCTTTTTTTTTTTTTTTGCCAATATTTTTTATAAGTTTTGGAACCCTTTTTACGAATTTACACTCAAACACATCCGACGACATTGGAACCAAACTTTTACACATAATGTATAAAGGCCTAATTTTTTTTAATGTAAAAAAAAAAATGAAACGGAAAAGTGTAACGGAAGTGCAACGAATTTAAAGGGATTGTCTGGTCGAAACCGAAGTACTTAACTTTTGTGCCTCGCTACGTCGAGGAGCCTTCATGTAGACAAACGCCATTTTTATTTTGATATATGATCTCCCGTTATTAATTAAACCTTTTATGAGCGTGTGTACGAAACTGCACCCCGAATTTCACCAGTGTCAATGGCTGACATCCATAGCTGCTGCGTGACGTCACAAAACGCAAAGGTTTGTCAGATGGACAGGATAACAAGCGTTGGTCGATGGATGTCTTGTATTTTTGTTTTGAATTTTATAGTCTCATAGGCCAGTGGTTTCAAATGGCGGTCCGTGGACCCTTTGGGGTCCGCGAAGGCATTCTAGGGGTCCGCGAAGCCCTGCCTCATCAGTCAAGCCCGGCAATAAAAGTTGTATTTTTTTTTCAGGTCGGAAAGAAATGCTTTCAATTTTCGGGCGAGTTTTTTTGTGTGAACGTCAATAAGAGAGGTCTACTTCACACTAGCCCTTATCCATTTATTAAATCATTACTATATTTAACCTATAAATTTCCTCTCCTTTCACCACGAACGGGGTCCTCCATCATCTCCGCCGATCCACAAGGGGTCCGCGAAACATCGATGGTTGAGAACCAGTTTCCTAGGCTGTACCCTACTGAAATACGGTTCTTTTAATGCAGTTCCCAAGCGTGTGCGAAAAAAAAAAGTCACGCCTTTAGCAGGATATTACTCGAAAACAGCCATAAGCTTCGAGCAAACGTATGCCGTTTCGCGCAATCACAACTGCGACGGCCACCGATCGAACTAGAGGCGCTTGCAAAGCAAAGGATGCAGATTTCGCCTCTGAAGCGGCAACTAGGTACACGAAGCGGCATCTGGGTACACATTTCGGCGGATCCACTGGATCGGTGATGAGAGGCTGCGGGTCTTTCCATTAGAGGCGATGACCGCGGGTCGAAGGCAACCGGCGAATCGTTCAAATGCATGTCGTCACTTGACTGGGATGAGCTTGGTGAATCGTTGCCACGCTGTATTTTCACAAGCGGGTCAAACAGATTTTGGCTGCACGCGTGCTAAATACAACTTCTGGTATCGTTTCCAGGTGATCTAGCTGTTGGTTTCTGGTTTCGCTGCATAAACAAATTGATTGAGTCCGATTTGGGCGAGGAGTGGATGGACGTAGTTTAATATCGCTCGCACAGCATCACACCTCAGCTTACGAGCCTTCTGTCCGCTTAGAGCTCAGCTCGTAGCTCTTTTCTGTGAGATGATTGCTCCATAAGCGGGATCTCGATCTTGACGGGGACCCAGTCCCTACGCACGGCGACGATCCATTTTTCTCGTCACTGCACGTCTCGCGGAAAAGTGTGGAACGTCATGTCTTGGCTCGCATGTGCTGCCCGGTGGTTGTGGCACGCAACCGCGCAACAAAAATCTCACCCATCCACAAAACAAGTCGAGCACAACAGCAAAAACGAAGCACGCTGAGGCGCTCACTCGTAGGCAAACGACGAGACAGAAATGCTCGCTTTGTGTTGTGTGACGTCAGAGCTCCAATGTTGCCACCGAAAACAGCGTTTACGCTAGATGCGATTGAGGAGTATAAATACACTTCGTGCATGGGGGCATATAAAATTGAGATATTGCCCGCACGATGCATCTCGAGGCATTAACAATGATATTCAATTGTTTTCTCGAATACAAAATTTGACCGGACAATCCCTTTAACGGAAGTGTAAAGCAGAAGCATCAGTGGCTGCGCAACAAGTGGGCGCACTGCTACAAATTTAAAGCGGAAAATTTAGTCGGTGTCTAATAATCATATGGCACAGACACCATGCGACCAAAGCGGTGGCATACACTATCGCCACTTTAGCGTAGACCTAGGTCCAATTACCCCAGAAGGATGGCGTCATGCGACGGCCGCTAGCATGATCGGTCGCCGCGACACCACGACGTCACGTGACAGCATGGCGTCGCGATGTCACGATATCGTGTCCAGGTCACGCTAATCCAGCGGCAGTCTCAAAATCACATTGCATAATCCAGGTCTCCTGTAATCCTTCTATCGATCGGACTACGGCTACGCAGGAATTTTCACACCGCGCTTTGAAGAAACCACGCCGAGAGCGCCTCTTGTTGTGACAGCGTTGAACACAAGTTTCAAAATTCTAGGTTTTGGAAATCCCCGACGTCTGACACACGCAGTAACGACACCGACGTTTACCGGTGCTCTCGTCGTTTCATGATAGCTAACGCAGATCGTGTACCAGCTTTCAACACATTCCTGAACATCAGCTAGACGAAAACATGTGAATGCTTTCGTTCTTTAAACAGCGATGTCGCGGGCCTTAATGGACCGGGCGAGTAAAAATCGACAAAGCCCGCCACGCGGGACGCTCTTCGCGGAGCATTGCTTTCCAGCCTGCGGTTCTCAGCGTTGTAGCGGTGCCAGAATACAGACGCATCCGGCCCATGCGGTAATCCATGCGAGGTGCGGCTCGAGAACGAGAAACACACTGACCAGTACCAGTGTTCGCTGATAAGTCCCCACCGGCACTACATAGACAGCGGCGCCCTTCGTCACCGCGCAATACAGCAGAAGTGGCTGGCTACACGCCCCCCCTGGTACATGGGTCGATGACCACAGTCGCCGACGGTCTCAAAGACGCGGCGAGCGGCCTATTATATTCACTCTTGCTGTGCCGGTCAGCGCTATTAACGGCAGGCAGCTATTTCACTGACTGGGCGACCACGCCAATAAGATTCTAAATATCTCGAGTACTTTTTATTGTACATGTTTTTGCTCTCCTTCACTACGGTAATAACACTGGGTTAGTATCAGCAGACGAATTGTTGAACATGTCATGGCCGCGGTAGCGCATCACCCGGCCCCTCAGAGAAGCAGTCGTTGCTGTTGTAATGAATTTGTCTGAAGTGAAATTCCCTGAACAAAACCATTGAATTAATTAATTAATTATTGTTCGGGACCCGCTGGCCGCCCTGCGCTTCTTAGTCACTTCAGAGTAATCAATACGTGTGTTTTCTCTATTTAACCGGGCCAGATTATGCGACATTGCACCAAACTGGTGCGAGCGGGCATATGGCAAGATGGCACTGTCACGAAAGTGTTATTAACCGAGACAACAAACATTTTGAAATTTATAGTTTGCTCGAAGGCTTTCTAGCTTTTGATAACGAACTAAGAATCAACCTTATCTTTTTCCGAAACTATGCCTCGATATGACAGCATGCGTAATAGTGCAATCAAGTCCACATAGTAGTGCATGTCGATATCCTCCTCACGCTCCTGTGTTGCTCTCCGACGTCGAACTAAAGGCGACGATCAATATAGTGGCGTAATCGACGTACAACAGCGAAGCCTCGATCATTTTTCTTGGGAGTCTGGCAGAGACTCGGTGGCTTTGTATAAGTGCGCGGCAACAACAACGCTGGCTCTCAATCGGGGTCAGGAACACCACTTTAGAGTTCATGCCGCTTAAAAATAATGAACCAGCTCCTTCTTCCATCCCCTGCTGCGCTCAGCTGGTCCCGTAGCTCGGTGGCCCGCCTGGCCTTCCCAATTTGCCACGCATGCACGGCGCGGTACTGGAGCGGCTCCCAATTTCCATTCAGTTGAAGCCGGCACCACACAAGACGGGTTAGACGGACACTTGTTTTCGCACTGACGTCACCGCGTCCTGCCCGAATGAGTTACCAGAGTTTCCCGACCTTGCTCGCTCCGAAGCAAAGACGAACAACATCAACAACCTGAACGCACAAAGGCAGTCAGTGAACTGTAGTACCGTGCAGACCAATAAGTAGGGGTTACGGGTTTTAGGACTTCATATTTTGATTACAATCGGTGAGCATGTTTCGGAGTTCATTTTTCATCGCAAATTCAATGTTTAGAAGAAAGGTTACGAGTGGGACAATGCCAGCCTAAACATCTAGGCTAGGTCCGCCTTCTTATATATTTTTACAACATCACATCCTGCTACATCTGTAAGAAAATGTAAGTGTGTCTACGACATGGTAGAAAACTATATCTATCAGCTTGACAAACTGAGATGCACCTGCCATACTGATGATCACCGTCGCGACTCAAACATGCTCTAAATTGCCAATAGTAACATTGGCGATTGTCATATTCGACGGCTTCGGGAGCCCCGTCGAAGCGAGGTCCCGAAGTGGCCACTGGCAGCAAGGCTGTGAGATGCGTGCTGTTCTACCGTGTTCTACCTCCTGTTCCTTGCGAGCCGAGCCGGGCTAAGCGGATTATCCATCGTCCATAGATGATACCTATTCTGTTTCTGATAAGAGGATGGATGGTAGTGTCCTCGCCACCGACCGGCTTTCGCTGTTTCGATGTCCCATTGAAGAAGACCCCACCGCCCTCGTTCCGATGGCCAAGACCCGGCGTGCAACAAGAAGCAGGTCCGTGGTCTCTATTGTAGAACCTGAAACGGCCAGTCAAGGCGCCACAATAACGTCCCCTTTCCGAGCCCGAGGGTGCAAGGGGAAGAGGGCTGCTGTCTCCAGAAGCCGTTCCAGGTATAGTCCTCCGCGACTCCAGAAAAGCGAAAAAGGACGAAGCGCACCAGGAGCCGTCTGCCATCGCGCTCAAGGGCCAGAGGTGACAGCACCACGACTAGGAGGTCCAGGGCGAGGAAGGCGACGGCAGGAAAGAGCAAAAGGCAAAGGTCTAGGCGCAGCAACTCCATAACTGGTCGGTAATTGTCACCGAAGAACAGGAAGGCCAGGGCGAGCAAGATACCTGCTGCAAAAGGGAGTGTCCAGAAAGCGCGAGGCGTGAAAAAATCCGCCCAGAGAGGAGAGCGCCGGGCAAGAAATAAATATTCCGCCTTAGCAGCAGCTTGTGTCAAAACCTGGCCTATACACCAACACGCGTGGCTGACGTCACGCCGCTCCGGGGGCGCTGCTAGTGGCAGGGCGCATGCGCAGAAGCTATACTTCACGCGAATGTGGTTCGTGTGCACGCGTAGTGCCCACACCTCGTGAGGAAACTGCCCACACCTCGTGAGGCCTTGTTTGTAAACAGCGCGTTGTCCTATAGACAATTGCAAGCATAGTGTCCCGACTGGTGCCCCATGAGTGCAAGCACGCGCAGCTTGCGCGTGAACATAGCTTTGGCAAGCTTGGAATTGCGTGGGCTTGTCCGCACGAGCAGAGGACATAGCGGCTTCCAGTGCGCCTTGCTTGCAGTCGTCTATACTCGCGACAACTTTCTGTCACTACGCAGTCAAAGCCATAGAGCCACTAAATGAGCTACGCTTAGAGTATCGGCACTCTGTTCCCCGATATTGTTGGGGGCGCCGCCATCTCGGTGCTTGTGCAGAGCAGACGCAACTGCCGATCGTCATGATTTAAAAGTGCGCCTTGGTCAGCATTAGGTTCGGTATTAGGAAGCTCGTGCAATATGGCTTTGCTTTGTCGCGAACTGTTTAAACATTTGTGAAGGACGGAAATGCGTTTCCTGTGATTTAAGACAAAACTTCAGATAAAATGGCCAACCATGATTTTAGGCCACACGCGAACAAGTATGGTGCCGCTGCCGTCGATCAACAGGCTGGAAGATACAAGCATAGGATTGAAGGAGCTGCGTGAGCAGGTCAGGGAGCTGTGGAGACCCGGAGGTGGGAAAGAAGGGCCGCTGGACAAGCCGGCACTCGAGACGTATACATCAGCCACAAGAAGATCTGCAAGGAGAAGTTCTTCGATAACACATTGGGGAGCAGCCTGCTCTTCGAGGCTCGCTCCGGAACATTGCCAACGAAGCGGTGGCAGGTGAAATGTGGAAGAGTGAGGTGAGCATGATGTGCGCCATCTGTGGGGAAGAGGAGGAAACTATGGAACACCTGGTGCTGAGGTGCGGGATGCTACGGCCGCTCCAACCAAGTGAAGTGACGCTAGAACAGGCTCTTGCTTTCGTTGGCCAACCGCAAGAGGAGACATGGGAGCCAGTGATACAGGGGCGCGGCTGGTGCGGCAGCAGGGGGAACGGTGCGAACGTGATCGAGACAACAAAGCGGCGACTGGAGAATTGGAGAAGGAAATCCTGCGGGGGAGCGGGAGTTTCTCATTCCTAAGGACAATATATGGCTAGGACATATACGGAGATAATCCGTACAGTGGTTTCCGCCCGTTAAAAAGGGAATAGCCAACAGGTCCAGAGTCCAGGTCCACAAGATGGGTAAGTGACATTATTCTGAAGCGTAGCTTATTTAGCCGCACTAGTCAAAGCAATGGGCGCACGGGCCCTCCCACTTCTTGAGAGCCGATCAAACTGTGCACGCGCACCCTTCACTACTTATGAAATGCCACAGAAAGTTGTACGATATAGTTGGTGGGATTCGCCAATGTCCAAAGGCACCTGCAGCTTGGAGGTCGCTCCCAGAGGCAGAGATTAACAAAATTAAAATGTGTTTTCACAACTACAAGTCTCAGCTGTGTGTTCAATGACCCGGAGGGCTTAAAGAGAGCACGGAAACGATATTAGGTTCGAATTTCACTGAATACGTCGCGTAAGGGAACAAGAAAAATCAGCCTATGGCTTGATTTACATGAATGCGATAGTAGCACATCGAATCGAGCAGGGACCAATCATAGGCACCATGTAACCCTGTACCTCTACTTTTTCCTCTTCTACCCATCTACACTACCAACTAAATAGTCAAATCTCGATTCGATACGCTACGGTCGCATCCATGTAAACGCAGCATATAAGGAGCCAGGACTACAAATTTCGCCGCGAATGTTGTCTACACACGCAGCCTCACGAGCTCCCAATGCCGAGGCGACGCCGGTCCCAACACTGCACCGTATTACTGTATACGGAGCGTACCATTCTTCTTTTACTTTATCTCCTTCCTAAAACTCTCTAAAAGGGAATTCCCCTCGGTGGATATGAAGCGATTCAAACGCGCTCCATGTCTCGCCTTTAGTGCGTCAAGTGAGAGTGCGCATGAGGATAACAATAAAACAAGATCTCCAAAACCGCTCCAAACCCATCAGAGAATATGGACTTTTAGTACACCGTACGCCAGGGCTTCGCTTTGCTATCGGGAGCTCGTGTTGTCACTTCGATGCATGAATTGAGCACACGTCCGCTGGGCCCACTTTAAGCAGCGTACGATTTATTAAAACTAATTCCTCATTGACTTTATCGAGAGCCGCCCTGGTCCAAACGGTTCCTGGCGCGTCATGCGTGAGTGCGGCTCCGCACTGGACACAAGCACTGCGTCTCATGGTAGACCTGCGCTCGGATATCAATCCGCCAGCAAATACTTCGGTTAGCGTTCAGGGCCATTTAGTGCGGTGAAAGAAGCCACCAACTATAATAACATCCACGTACTTGACGCATTGCCAACCTAAAGTTACTGGAGGCCAATCCAGGCGCGTGATGACCGCACAATCCGGCGAAAGAGATACTGACGAGTTGTATTGCCCACATGTTGAGGAAGTTAACCCTGTCCCACTTTATTAGAGTGGTTTCTGTAAGAGTTCGCAAGTGGAGCTAAAAACGAACACATGTCATATATCATTAACATCAGGTATACTACGCAGGCACGTATGCAGGGGAGGCCCATGGGGCCCAGGCCCCCCCCCCCCGAAATCTTCCATTTTGCTGGGACCTCCTCTCCCCCTTCCCCTCATACAGCATTTTGCCATGGGCGGCCCCCCCCCCCCCCCCCGAAACAAAATCCTGGCTACGTGCCTGATACTACGTATGAACAGCCTTCAGCAAACTCGACAAGAACGTTTGGTCTCTTTAAATGAATACATGACGTTCATAATGCAGACTGTCATCGTGTCGTCTTTGTAAGTCCATGTCGCAAGAGAGCCCCTGACTGCTGGCTGAGGAACGTGTGGGCGCGCGCTCCAACACAACGAGAAAGTGAGGGAGAGGAGGAGACGAGAGCGCGCGGGGATGACAGAACACCGAGCTCTCGTTGGAAGGATTGGTGGGTAGATGCGAAAGCTTGCCTTTGTTGCTGCTCACTCTTCGAACGCGTTCAAACGCCGAACCCCGGCGTCCTGCGTTCGGCGATCGCGGTTTCACGTGATCTTTCAAATCGCGGTTTCACGCAGATTATCAAGACAAACTAATTTCTGGTTATAAATGCGCTTACGCGTTTATGTTACTCGGGAGAAAAAAAGCTGGAGAGAGAACTAGACAGAACTATAAAATAGGGATACAACGAAGATGTCTCACATCGACCGACGCTGGGACCTCCCTGGTCGCTTGTTTCGCCAGTATCACCGGTCAGCTAGCACGCAATAGATGGAATAGTAACTACGGCCTGGTGGTAGTTTTTACGCCTTCTTGGACAACATTTAACAACTTGGCGCGTTTAAAATGCGATGACACATACGAAAACGAATACTTCGTGAAATATCTGCATCGCTGCAGTTTCTTCTTTAAAAAAAAAATGCAGTTCTCGTAATTGCACGTCCTAATGAATCATCCACAGAAAATACCCGCTTGCTGAGACATAAAAAATAAGAACTGCCGCCACAAGACAGTTGAATATACGGGCGAAATCGTTTAGCGAAATGTTTACAAAAAAAAAAAAAATATGCAAGCTATTGATTTTTTTTTCTGTTCCCGTAAGATTTGACAATGCCGCGTCACCTCATTGTGTGGCTTGACTCAGGATCAACTCAGCTCGCCACGACGTCCCGTCAGACAGTGAAAGTAAGACCACATCACAAGAGTCACATCACGCCAAAAGTCAGCAGTAAGGTACCACCAATAACCACGTGTCTCTCTCTCTCTCTCTCTCTCAATCTCCCTTTAACAACCTCTACCCGCGATCGCGTGGTGTGACTCATATAAAAAAAGAAAGCCTCTCCCGATAAGGAAGCCCGCTCACGAGAGGGTCACGTCCGACGAGAAGCCATGGATGCTGCGCACGGGCCGGCGAACTCCCCGCGCGTCGTGTGTACCGGATGTCGACGGTATCAGGCGTCGACCCGATTCCTGCTGCCGAGACTGACATCCTTCAGCAAGCAGCGGCTATACTGCTCGCTCTCCTCAAGTAATACGGCCGCCGCCGGCGCAGACATGCCCCCCCAGCTCCCTTTCGTCCGCGACTGGCAGCCCCGGGACAAGCCTGTTCTCGCTCGCTTTCGGCGACTACCCGGTGCAGGCGGGCGTCACACGGTCACACCGGAGCTCCCTCCGCTTCTGCGGCAGTACAGACGATCGTGCGAGCATCACTCACTGTCCACTCGTTTGTACGGAGGTAGCGATAAAAGCCCGAGGAAACTCCAATTAACGGGGTTGATAATAAAAAAAAGGCCCCGGGAGTAGACGACTCGTAGTAAAGCAGAGACAGCTATACCGCCGCGCGAGGCGCTGGCGATTGTTCGGTCGAGGTGCAATTAGAAAGGGACGGGGAGGGTCACCCCGATTAGGCTCTCATCTCGAAGCCTACTTCGGGATCGCGTAAGAAGTGGCCACGAATTTCGCTTATTAGGGCAGGACTCTCGAACCTTTCGAAGCTATTTGTGGGAACACACACCTCTCACTGCATGGGTTGTCGTGTCGTTACTCATTCAATCGACCCTAGAAGAAGAAGAAAAACGCCTTGCTTTCAGCACAGGAATGAGAAACAAAGGTCGGATATAGCTTGGTCTGTGCTCAGTCACCGACCAATGCTTTGGCTACATCGTCTAACGCCCCTTTTTTCGAATATACGTATCAGAAAAGGGGCAGAACGCCATGTTTGTAGCGTTTTTTAATAGTGGAAATGGCCCCAGATGATTGTGATTTCGGGTTTTCCAGATTTATCAAGGTGTTTAGATTGAGTTTGCGCCATAAAATGACGATCTCAAGATCCACTTTAGTGACTGAGAAAAATGGAACTTGGCCAGAACAGCAATGATAGCATTCGTACTTCGGAACCTGACATATCCCGCAGCATAGCCGAATTAGAAAAGTGATCAACCAATAGCAGTGCGCCTTCCGATAGTTGTCAATGACTCATCGACAACTTCCGTAGAAAAGTTTGATTCTCGACGCGCCCTTCAAGGGACGCTGGCCATCTGTAGAGTATAGAGAACGAGGAGGTATTCCAAGAAGCGAGCCTGATAATACTTCGCCCTTGTCCGAATAGCAAGTGGTTTGCCGCTTATGCCCATAGAAAACAAAGGAAAAATTCCGCATACAATCAAACACAGTTGTCTTCAACAAAAAGTGTGTGATGTTCCGTAACTCGCGCATTTAGAATCGAAGGTCGATGTTTGTTAGAGAGCGTGTCGCTCGGATCAAGCGATGGTCTAAATGAGCCTAGCGTACTCGGGCAGTTTAGGGAATGTTTAATTTGAGACCCATTTACACAAATGCTGCTAAACCAAAAAAAAAAAAGTGACTATGTTGAAATTCAGATTGCTTTATTCTCCTAAAAAAAATTTAAGAAGACAAAAAAGAATAGGGGTTCATTTTAATTTCGTGATCCCTCGAGAGCTGCAGCATTAAGCTGCAGCATTACCACCCTCGTAATAGGGAACGGCGCTGAAACAAAGTGGCCCTTGTTTCTTTTTCCCTGGCCCAAAGGCGAGAGTGGGGAACGGTGTCATTCGGACCCGAACTCATCACGGCAGCGCTGCCCACGCGTGTGCCATTTTCGGCCAATCGTCGGCCGAACAAAAGGCGCATCCATCTGTTTGAGACGCTTCCTTAGGGCGAGACGACCAGCCGGCTGATTGCGTATGCGACACGGCGCGGCAGCCAAGCACGCATCGCTAAAATCGCCGCGAATTAAACGTATAGGGCGTCCCTTTGACCTCCGCTCGCCGTCTATACGCTAATCGCGGGGCCTTCGCCGGCCTGGCCCGTGGGCGCACCTGCCAGCTTCTGGCCAAGTTTCGAGGTCCCACAAACCCCAATTGCCAGAGCGGGATTGATGGCTCGGACGCTTTCGGCGTCCATCTGAGCCGCTCTGGGAGGACGCAGAGATACAGCGCCGCCAATTTGGCCGAGCATCCCGCACCGAGGCGCGAGTCGTGCCACAACCGGCACCGAGGCGGCCACGACTCGCGCTGCGTCCATCATCTTTAGTTGCCCCGCAGTGACAGATCGTAAGCTCACACTCGCCACTTGGTCGTCTCGCCGCACGCGATGAGAAAGGCACGGACACGAGTGGCATGTCGGCGATTGCCAGCTCGTGTTTTCGAGCCGGCTTGTTCCGGCGCTTAAAGGGGCGATGCAACAATTTTTGTACTTTGCGCAAATACCGCTTAGAACAGATCCCTGACGTCGATGACCTATGAAACACGCGTTCGTTTTTCACCCCACGCAATAGAAGTCCCAGAAACAAATTAAAGAAAAACGAGCAGCGTTCACCCCCTCAACTCGCAGCCAGAACAAGCGGCCACGTTACCTGGAATGGATTATATGCCGCCAATGTTGATCATAGCCACGCGCTGGGGTTGGCAAAGCACAGGACACGCGCTGAGTTCCAGACATTGTTATGGCTCGGCTATTGTCGTCGTTGAAGCGATTGGACACGGGCCACTACCCGAATGCTTCTCGAGCTAGTAATTATCACGAGCCCGAATCGAGCGCCCACGCAATGCTCGGGTCCAATCTATGAACTGCATTCAAATATCGTCACTTGGGCGTACTGCGATCCCCACGTTACGTCATCAAATTTTGCAAAAGAGAGATTGAATGAAAATGATCGCTTTTGTCCTTGAAATTACACCGCATCAAAGGAGTTTCTTGGCCAGTGGCGTTGCGCGCGAGTATCCTTGAGTCCCACCAGTGCCAGTAAGCTCGTGTAAAGTGAAAAACATTCCAACTGAATATCGTTGCACAGCTCCTTTAATACACCCGCCTCCAAAGCGTTGCCTGCTCTGAGATGCAGCTCTCCAAGCAACGAGCGTCCCCGTGACGCAAGCTATACTCCGTTCACCCCTAAGCTTATACGGTGGGAGCTACGCACTCGTCGGACCAATGAACCGCATCCCTTTCATCACATGACCCTGGTCTCTGAGCGTATGAGCGGTAGCGTAAGCACGTGCCGAAAGATAAACGTGTACGACTGCATGGTCCATCGAGGACGTAGCTTCTACCGCAGTGTCAGCTTAGGAGCAGCCGAAGTATCGAAGCGCCTTATCGACCGACAAAAACGTCAGCTAGCACATCGTAGCACGAACCTGCAGTCCAAGGTAGCGCGGAGCAAGCCCGAAAGAACGTGGCATCGTAACGAGACACAGCAGATAATGCGAATCCGGCCGCGAGCTGTGAGTTCAACGCGCGAGCCGTCTAAAAACAACGCTCCTGCTACGAGCGGAAAGCATGCTTCTGCCCCCGTCGCCGTACCGTGCTTGGGGGGGGGGGGGGGACGGCAGAGAAATGTAAATTAACGTTAATATACGCGACGTTCTGATGCCGGTTGGTCGTCATCGACGTTAACTTTGCCCACTGTCGTTCGACGAACTGGGCGCCCCATCAAGCACAAACTGTTCTGCTTTGTCCACGAAGCAAGTACCGACATCATCGCGTTTTTTGTAAAGTTGGAGAAGACTGTAAAAATGCCAAAGCCAATAACGAAAAAAAAATACACTGCTATAAGGCAAGACCAATATTTCTCCTACCCCCGCCCCCATCGTTTAGACGCGCGTGCCCCAGCGAAAACCTTGTTTGCCCCAAGGCTAGAAAACAACAACCTCGGGCAACTTAAACAAAAACAAAAAAGAAGAAAAAAAGAAGAAACATTGCGTCTGAGGCTGGTATATAGTTTGGTATCTCTCGCTAATGGTCGATTATCAGAGCTATACCGCTGCGGCCGAAGATACGGCAAAAGGGGTTCCGAGGCATACTCCTTTACTGTAGTGCGCGCGTCCCCTTTTCTCCGCTCTCTCTCTCTCTCTCGCTGCGTCTTTTCGTTTTCCTCCGCCAGCGTTAGCGCTCCTCCTTTTCTGCGTCGTCTTCCCTGACACGTTAGTGTCGGCAGCACGTTGCGGAGGGAGAGTGCCAGCAAAAGTATCACCCTTTTCGAGCCATTGAAAATACATCCCGCAGCAATTGAATAACCGCAAACAAGACGCCAACTAATAACGACAAAAGAGAAACTGAGGGGCCTGCTCCGTGTTGTGGGCGTGCTCGGCTCACTGTCCTTGTACTATTCGCGGAACAAACTACGACACAAGTACTGAAGAAAAAAAAACTGTAATGTGCTACACACGATCTGCGGAGAAGAGACAAAGATGCACGTAGAATTTAGCCGGTTGTTCTTTCTTGCGGGGAGGCGTCGCAAACGAACACTTGAGGGCCTCGACACAGCGAGACGAAGGTTCCAGGTGTACCCTCTCCCACTGCGCTTTGTAGGTGGGCACGCCAACAAGTAAGAAGAGAACCCTGACGCAAGTTTACCGTCGCTCCGCTTGAATGCCGCGAAGTTGGAACTGTCTCTAAGGCGCCCGTGACGTAATAGAAGCATCGGAGCAAGGTGCTTGACAAGCGCCTCACAGAAATTAACTCCAGCAGTGCATTGTACACTAGTCCCGTTGCTTTCGTCATTGGCCAAGGTAGGCTGCAACGGAGTATAGACATGAGTATTAGCCAAGCCTCGTCCACGTGAAGCGAACGGTACCTGCAGCCCGGTCAGTGAAGAGGAGTTTCGAACTCACAAGCGCAAATGACCTATTGGGACGACTGGACAGCTCGCAGCGCCTTACAAAAGGCAACGTGTGAAGTGCTACGAGGATGCAAAACAACCTGAGACTGGATGAAGGCAAACGACAGATTAGAAAGTGTCTCTCCACTTCTGGATCTCTCGTTTTCCTTACTCTCGAGTTATTTTACACCATAGTCAACTTGCACCAGCCTGCACTCAAACAGTTTATTTTATTTTTTGTTGTCGAAAGTGTCACAGCAGCCACTTAATGCGATTAACTACAAAAACAATCCACTTGTGCCAAAAAACAAATACTCATATTTTTTGAGTACTTCTAAAGTAGACGTAATGCGATAGCATTTAGGATCCTTTGCCGGCAGTTTGATACTTTAGTCACACGTTCAAGGGGAAGAAAACCAGCCGTCGGAAGGCCAAAAAGAAAAACACATGCTTTTCGTGTAAATCGCGTCAAAACATTATGCGATGCAGAAAATCAGCCAACCGCGTCAAGTCCTTATTTTAAACTTTTTTGTTCACGTTCCGCCCATTGAAAAGCACGGCGAAAGAGCCCGAGTATATACGCCTCTGGTCTCAACACACCACCGTCTTTGTTTATTCAACTTTAGTGGCGCTCATATGCTGATCCAGTGCACTGCACTGTGTCCGCTGGGCAGAACTCACGCGACCACGTGGCGTCAAGTGACGCAGTGTCGCACGACGTCATAGTGTTACGTGACGTCCCGTTATGTGGCCCAGTGACACCATGGCGCCACAGCACCAATATAGAATTTCCCGCTAAATTTAGCGGGGAAGCGCTTTCCACCAAACGTAGCCGTCAAGCCGCGACGAACGGACAAGCACGATTAGACAGTTTGGTGGCCCTAGAAATGCTATCGTAAACAAAACGTTTCTTTGCCACACGCTAGGAAGCAGAGCACGTGAAAAGCAGCAGCGTGCTGTCATCATCATCATCAGCAGCAGCAGCAGAGGAGCAGCAGACAGCGCGAGGGCGAAGATCGTCGCAGCGCGCCTGGGCAAGGCCCGGGCGTGCGGGCCGGAGGGCAAGCAGCAACGATCGGTGCTGCTAGCGAAGGAGTTGTGTTTGCCGAGAGAAGGCCGAATCGATGATCCTGGCCGGTGACAGTTCATCCGTCAGGGCCGCGTCAACGCCGGGAATCAATTTGGGGGAAGGCCCGCTTCCCCGACAGACGTCGCCGGCCTCTCCCCTTGTCTATGCCAGAGTGCGACGCCATTTTCGAGCCTGTCGTCGCGCCGACGTGTTCCCCTCTGGCCCGCTTCCTGCGTGGTGGTTGTCGACGGTGACGACGCTCTTGTTCGACGTTGGCATCACACGAGGGCTCACTCGTCGAAACAAATAAGCCCCGACGGCCGACTGGAACGCGATCTGGCGCGACGACTGGGGACTTTTACTTTCATCGTTTTTTTATAGTGCTCGGCACGCGGTGACTCAGCTAGTCACTATTATTCTCAAACTTGCGACGCGACCCAGATCGCCATGTCGACTGCATAAAAAGCGTTTGCTCTGCAGGTGCGCTCGATGTAGTGGGAGCGCCGCCACAAAACAGGCGTCCAAGCAATACCGGGGCCGGCTTGCTAGAACAGCGTCTCAGATGAGACTGGGTGAAATAAAGCACTGTAAAGGCTCGGGCGCGCAAACGTATTGAGACGCGGTTTGAGTCCCACTCAGCTTGTCCGCTGGCTTTGGCAGTGCTTTCTTTCAACCAGTCTCAGCTGAGACGCCGTTTCTAGCAAGCCGGCCCAGGACGCAAAGTGTCGGCCCAGCTCCGTACGGCCGGCATTCGCTCATCCTTAAACGCTTTTCATCAATAACATCGATCAAAGACGACACTTGAAGATAACGAAGAGAAAAAGAAATATTAGGTTTCGACTCCAAACACGATATGATAAATCCTCCGTTTCTAGCGATGTTTTTCTTCCCGAAGCCCTCATCTCACCACCGACTTAGCTGGCGCCAGAATAAGGGCTAAGCATTCCGATCAGAGCTCGCCGTTCTGACAGTATAGACATGAGTATTAGCCAAGGCTCGTTCACGCGAAGCGAACGGTACCTGCAGCCCGGTCAGTGAAGAGGAGTTTCCTCCTCTTCACGTTTCCTCCTCTCCCTAAGTTTTGCGTCGCATACACTTACCTCAAACACAAAATCGATATCTTTTTTTTTATTAACGTCAGATTTAAGATATGTCGTCAAAACTCACACTGTGGTGTATGTGCTGACATGCAGCATCAAATTCGGTGTGAAAGTTTTTTTGTTCGTTTCGTTTTCTTTTTTGACGCCAATCTGCGTGGGTCATGTCCGGAAAAGCGCCAATGCCGCGTTCGCGCATGATTCTGTGTCCCGCGGTCCAAGTTTAGCGACCTCCGATTTATGGGAGTCTTGAAGTTCTAATAATTCAACTGGTGGCTTTTTTAAATTTTTTTTACCCATTTTGTGTTTTAGGTTAGTACCAATCATCTATGATCCTCCCTGTAATGACCTCCAGAGAAGGTACAGTATTTTCAGATCAACCACTAAATTAATAAAGAAATTTTACAAGTAACTCCACGTGAATTGAGGCGGCTCATATCGAATTCTGTTTTTCTTGAGTTAACGATAGTAAAGCAAGGCGACTATAGTGACTCAATAATGAATTAATAAGTAACTTACTCGGCAATTCATGAAGCAAGCATTGATTTCGGCGGGCGATTTCTGTACTTTATTCTACTACACTTATCATATTGGAACCCAAATTTCTAACCCCACGCGATTACCCCCTCCCCGAGTAATTTCCACACGCCGACGCGACAAAGGGGAAAAAATACAAGAAAGAGCAACCGCCCCGGAGGCGGCAATTATAAAATCGACACTGCGAGACAGCGCACGCAAACTGCCGGTATACCAACGTCGGAGGGCGGCGCACGCAACCTCGGCTTTTCTTTCTCGTCTTCGAAAGGAAGCGGCAAACGCCCCAGAGACAGACAAACAACCAGGTTGGCGACCCCGAGTCACAACACGGGAAGCAGCGGCCAGGCTCCCCCTCGTCGTCAACTCGGAGGTCAAACCTTCGGGGGCCAACAAACGGAGGAGCGCTACACGCGACAGCCATTTGGCGAGACGCGCGCATCTTCCTCGCGACCGGGCAAAAGCTTCGGCAGGCGACGAAACAAGGTCTCGAAACGAGGCGAAGAGCGAGAGGCCACACTGTGAGCACAAAGAAGCAGCGGCGTCACCGCGCGCGGTCCATCGATGCCGCCTCTTGACCGACGGGGAGCTGCTGCAAACGGAGCGAGCTGCCCGATTGTACCCCGGGGTCAACCCGCGGGGAGTCCTTACATCAATTATCGTTTTAAAGGCGGATTCGGCCAGGTTGCCGCGATGTCGATTTATCTCCGACCCCCGTAAAACTGGAACACGCCACCGCGCCTGCTCGCGCACGGGGACGCATGCCACCCGTCTTTGTCCGAGTGCTTTAAGCCGCTTGGGGCATACGGCGCTGCATGCGCACGTCGCTCGTGCATCCTGTGCACGGGAAACCTAATCGGTCTGACGCACCGACAGCTTTGCCTCTCGTTGTGGCTCTCCTTCACCGGCAGATATCTTAACCCGGATGATAAAGCGGCCCGGGACTCCACTGCACAACCGTCGTCCAATAAAGCGCGCGGTTTCCGCATACAGCGGACGCATCTCAAAAGGCAATTTCCATTGGGAGGTTCCGCGTGTCACACAACTCGGCGAGTCGATGGCGACTGCCCAGCTTTCCTCGCTATCTGCCGCCTGAAATATCGGTTCGCTCCTCACTGCAACGTATGTGGGGAGTTTTGCAGATGTATGCGATTCCGGAGAGCTCGCACGCGCGGCACGTATCGGCCTTCTTCAATCGCGCGCTGAACTCGAGGGAGAAATGAGAAACCCATTAACTTTCTTGGAAACGGCGATCATAAAATTGTCATCTTGTGGCTCTTTTAAGCCGTCCAACTTGTATAACCGGACCGAGGTATAGAACCCACGCGTTTCTGAAGCTCGCTCCAGATAACGCGGCGTTTCACGAGGTCCCCCACCACCAGCGAAATAGCCTCCGCACTCCTAAAGCCGGAAAACGGGGGTGCTTGGTGGCGGTCCGGTTATCGAGAAGATTTCACGGAGCCAAGTGTCCGATAGCCTAATAAGGAAAGCTCAATATTCAATTGGAGAGTGACGTTTTCCCTGGGCTTTCGTAGCGCCACGTGACCACCGGACTTGCGAGTTCTCCTTACCTCAATCCAATGCATACAACGTAACCTATAGAGCTGAAAGTGGGTGTCGGGACCAAGTACTTCCCGATATCCACGGCTCTTCTCTATAGAGATGTCTTGGACACCCGCGTAGTGTCCAGAACATATCTTTGTGTCAGATATGTATAAAAATGTCTATGAACATATCTTTGTGTCAGATGTCTATCTCGCAAAAATGTGTTGCTGTTTTGTTTTTGTTTTTGTTCTTTTAAACACAAATTGTGTTTATGGGTTGGATTTCATGCGAAAAGTGTAACGCTCAACTGTGACGAAAGAGCGTTACAAGCAAGGCCACGAAAACATTAAACATTCATAGCCCATATCAGGCGGTGCATCGACATCCCAAGCGTAGCGAATGCATATTTAGTCACAATATTTCATACGTAATCATAACCAGGTACAATCATAACCACGTACCAGCAAGATGTGTCACCAATCAGGGCTTAGCGGGAATCGAACCCCGGACTATGCGATCTGTAATCCGTCGTCTTTGGATTTTTTTCTTTTATACGAGTGAGCGGACAAAAGTATCGGATGAAACACTTTTTCGACCATAACTTTTTTCTATTTTTTTACATGGACCAAATTGGTTTATTTTTTGACATGATATGTGTTATTAAGTTCTGAACTTTCCCCATACTCATGTGGATTGGAAACGTTAACACTGATAAGGTAGCTCGCTCAATCGCAAGAATCATACAAATTGACTAACAAAGTGTGTGTATCACATTCATTTTATGCAAACAAAAAGTGATAACAGTGACTTGGAAGCAATAAAACATTAACTAATACTTCGTCGGGAAACCGCCAGACTTGACTGCAGCCTCACAACGAGATGGCATGGAATCTACAAGCTTCTCGGTCAACGGTGGTTGCCTGAGGGATGCGCGCCCATTCCTCAGCCAGCTGAAGAATCTTCGCTCCAGCTCCTCCCACATGTGTTCGATCGGATTCAGGTCCAGGTACTGGCTAGGCCACTCCGGAAGACGGACTTGATGCTGCTGGAAAACGTCCTTCGCGACCCTAGAGGTGTGCTTCGGATCGTTGTCCTGATCCAGGATCCATCCAGAAGGCATGTTCTGGTTGGCCCACGGAATGACATCGTTGACCATCATGTCCCTCTAGCTTTGGCCGGTCTCTATTCCGTCTATCTTGATGATGGGGCCCCATCCCATTGCGAGAGAAGGCGCCGTACACTGTAACCGATCCTCCACCGTGCTTAACAGTCGGCAGTATGAACTCGGAATCGAATCTCTGGCCAGACTGACGCCGTAAGTATCAGATGTCATCACTATACTGAGCAAGTTAAACTTGCTCTCATCAGTGAATGGCACCCTACTCCGGTCGGCCGAGGTTCAGTGACGACGAAGGCGCGCAAACGCAACCCTCGCGCGTCGAGTCTGGACTCCCACGAGGGGCTTCTTGACGGGACGCCTTCCATTCAATCCAGCAGCACTGAGACGACGGGAGATGGTCTTTCGGCTGACGTTCAAGTTGTCGCTGGCACGGAATTCGGTGCCGATGTCGACGGCGGTCAAAGTGGGATCAGCGTCGGAGCGACGGACGATGCGTGTATCCTGACGCGAAGTAGTAAAATGAGGCCTGCCGGATCTCTGAGAGTTCTCAATAATTCCAAACTGCTTATAACGTTGCAGGATACCTGATAGGGATGGCTGTGAGATCTTGAGGGCCCTCGAAATGCCCATCACGCGCATTCCTGACTCCTCAAGTTGATCACAACCTGGCGCGTTGGAACTGGGATCTTAGTCGTTTGACACATTTCTGAATGTAACCAAATAATGTTAGAAAACTTTAAGAAACTATCTTATTGTGGTTTATTCCTCAGAGTAGTGTGCTTATTCAGCTTTACGCGGGCAGGCGCATTGATGGCGGCGCGTGGCGGTAGCAGAATATAACATAAGCCACAAAAAAATGTTAGAAAAACGATGACCCTGCTATATGCCCAATATCAAGCGAGGACAAAGCTCTGATCACAGTACAACCTACGCGCCATTGTCACCCGCGCATAAACACATAGCATGTCCGAAATTGAGCCGATTTGGTCCAGTAGAAAAAAGGTTTCGAAAAAGTGTTTCATCCGATACTTTTGTCATCTATTGTATATCTCTTTATTACAGGGACAGAAACAAAAGCAGTCAAGATGTTAGAATGCTCTAAAAAAACTATTGCTGAGCGTATTGAAATCCTCACATTTTGAGGAGGCGCTTGAAAATACCTAGGTACTCTGGCTCACACTGACGGCTGGATAAGGCACTTTGCATTTGTTTAAAAAAAACTAAAAATATAATGACGTACTTTGTTCATATTGGGGTCGGCATGTTAAGCAGCCATGCGCGACTTCCAAATGCTGCACAATCCCACTAACATAAACCTGTCATATGTTACGCACTACACAATCACCGTAGGTTACATTTAGTGGGTAGACCTGAAGGCAGCTTGCTTTGAGGTCTACCCACTATCCTGCAATCAGAGCCAATCAGAGCTCGGCGTCTTTCTGACGTCACCACGATCCCGCAAAAGAAGCAGACGAACTAGAGCTGCGATAGACCTCCCCTCTCGCGATTACTTCAGCTACATTAAGAGGGTCCTCGCAATCCAAGAACACTAAGAATGCAAGGCCCTCCACGCGCACCCACAAAAGAAGCAGAGACCACGAAAAGTTTCTCATTAACGATGCTCGTGAGACACTCCACTCCTGAATAAATTTTAACTATTTTTGATAATTCTGACGAACCCGGAGAATGCAAGCGTGTGTCATTTGTGCAGAGCGCGTACGAAACCACCCAAAGCTCCGCGTTGCCAAGCATACCAAATCATAACGCACGCATAATGCACGCGTGACAGATTCTGTGCTTCCCGTGCTTATCAGGATGATCGAGACAAGTTTAATTGTTCTGTAACAATTCCATTGAAACGTAACGCCATTGGTTCATCCCCCTCGTCAAATAGTGAGATTTTTTTTTAACTTCACGATCCGATATAAGATTGTGACCAAGTAGATGCGCTTGAGATGGTGTCGAATACATATTAATGTACAGGTAGCATCATGATGCTTCTTCCCTTTAGCTCTGTAGTGTGCAGAGTCAAAGTAAGACGCGACGCATTTTAGAATAGAGGAAACACAAGCCATCGCATAGCATGCTGTTGTGTAGTCGCCCGAAAGTTCAATTGGAGCGCTACGCGTTCTACCATTACACGTGGCGAGAGAGCTTCGCAGAGCCAGACCCGAGTAGGGAGATGTCGAGGGGTGGCGCGCGAGCGAGAGCCGCGGGCGTGTCGGCGTCACCCGATAGCGCTGGCGGGCTGCTGCCGATGGCCCGATACTGCAAGGGAGCTCGTCTCGAAGAGAAGCGGCAGGTTGCTGGGCAAAGACGACGCGGCGCTCCCACTTCCCCGTGTCGGCAGATCCAGCGGGGGATATCAATCGTGCGCCTTACGACGCACAAACTCGCCTCTGGTGAAGTCCGTCGGCCCCCAAAGACCTCCCCGCACAGTCACGGAGAAAAAAGAAGAAACCAAGAGGGCCGCTGCAGACAGCCCCCACCGAGGCCGAACACAAGCGGCCCGAGAGCGGGCACCCCGGGAGCTGGCGTTATTGATGGCCAGATGGAATTTGATTCCGCCGAACAAGCAGGATAGCGGCCCGTTTCCAAATGGACATCCCACTGATGGATGCTGCTCAATCATGACACTGAGCGGTACACTGGGTAACAAGATAGAGCACGTTAAGAAACAAGCCCACGCTCAAAAGCGAGGCCCGCGTGGTGGCAGCAACGACAAACAAACAGAGCGCACAATATCTGCAGATGCAGTTGGCTGGACCTGCAGTTCATCCAAAGTCCAGCCGACGTTTTGTTGGGCGCGCGAGGAGGGGGGACTTTGCTTTGCCCCGCGCTCTTCTTCTTTTCCTTTTGCAAACCGAATGTGCGCGCCCCGCGATAGAT
The DNA here is from genome assembly GCA_037355805.1 of Ixodes ricinus. Taxonomy (NCBI): domain Eukaryota; kingdom Metazoa; phylum Arthropoda; class Arachnida; order Ixodida; family Ixodidae; genus Ixodes; species Ixodes ricinus. The sequence goes on along the minus strand of JAZHYW010001535.1, from coordinate 74,073 downwards.
CTCCCGAGGATGCCAGCAGCGTCCCGTAGATCACATCCATTTACGGAGTTGCCGCCCGGAAACTTACCACCGCACACTCCCGACCGTGCAGATAGATGAGGAATGGAGCGCGCGCGGGCGCCCGCCCTTTGCCGTCGCTGTATTTATATCTCGCGAAGGCCGTCGAGGCGCCCTGCTCCGAAGCACCTTCCGATACGCGCCCACAGCACCCACTATCGAATATACCGCTCGCCAGTTAATGTCCCCCAACTCGAAACACCAGCACGCCCAGGACTTCCATTGAGCACGCCCTCAGAAAATGAGGTTCGCTGACCGGCCAACGACGACCACGGCGACAGTATCTATTACCGCTCTTTGAAAACTAAAACAGTAATAAAAAAAGGAACTTAAAAGCGTCGGAAACGGAACGGGCCTCACTGCATCATATGACCGACTACCTGCAAGACTGCTTAGGCTGGTGGAAGTAGCGTGGCAACGGGTGCAATCAGCGGCGAAGTTACGTAATATAAAAAAAAAGACAGGCAACTTGGTCACGCTATTACATGCTCTCAACGCGTGGCGGCAGTCATATCATAACTGATGACGCACGTGCCAAACGGGATGCTTTGCTCGTAATTCCTGGAAGCTGTCCAGGTGTCCAACTACACGTTTATTCGGATATTGTTTTATTCCGCTTTTCTTCGTTTCCGAGTCGACATATATGTAAGCAAAAGAAGACGAGCGGAAGGGCGAGAGCAGTTTTCGTTGGCGCTTTGCCAGTCCAGACGTTTCTTTTTTCCCTAGCAGTCCATCACACGAATCAATGAATGATTAAAACTTTATTGATAGATTATATCCTGGTCCTGACTATCCCTTACACAGATGAAGAAATTCGAGACAAAACACCGCCGCTTAGATGAAACGTCTCCGGCACGCTGCCACAACCACACTGGTGTATGCCAAGAGTCAAATCCCCAAGTGACACCCGTCTCCGCCTCCAGACATGACAAAAAAAAAAAGGTTGTTGATGACAAGTGGTGAACTCCAGAAATCGTGTGTGGACAAACATATTTGTTCGTTGCCAGTTAAAGAGAAGCTGAAGAGGTGCTTGAAAAAGAAAAACGAGTTAGAGGTGAGTTTTTGTGTACTTTTATCCCTTGAATCTGAACATCACGTTCGTTTTCCGTGAAGATGTAACTAAAGGCGAGAAAACACGAAAAGTTTCCGACGAGTCGTTACGTCATATTAGGATCATTCGACCGCCAAGCGCGTGTCGCTCGGGGCGGGGGAGGGGGGGAGGGGGGGGGGGCAGCGCGTGCAATTGCAAGCTTGCCGCCATAAAAGCGTTTGAGGGCGCGTTCATTGCTGTGTTCGTGTGTTATGCACGAGCACTTTCTGGCTGGCCGCAATTGCGCGCGAGCGCTGGCTGGACTGTGATTTAGCACGTGTGGACTGTAATTTTTGTAAACATTGGAAACCTCTATATTCCCCTGCACTGACACCAGTCGTGACGTCCTTTTCGGACCTTTTTAAAGATTGTGAGAGTGTGCATCTTCAGCGCCTTGATCGGCGCCGAAGATGAGTGAGAGCGGAGATTCCGAAAACTCCCGATATGACGTCCTGCTCCGGGAAGGAGGGGCTTCTGGGGTACATAGGTATGATTTTCCGCAGCCTCCGTGCACCAAATTGAAAAATAATCTGGATATTCGAAACCCCAGAGGCCAGATGAAGACGATCTAAGTGTTTTTCCTCAAATACAAAACCGCTTCAGTTTCTCTTGAAAGAAACGATTCTTCTACTTTCGCTGAATACTACTTAGAATCGCTCCCTAACGTCTCTAACTGAATAAACTTGCCTATGGTTTTATTTCTAGGCAATGGAAGTCGCTAAAATATTTATAGGAATATCAGCATCGTTCATCCCCTCAACTCGGAGCCAGAACAAGCAGCCACGTGCCGCCAATGTTAATCATAGCCACGCGCTGGGGTTGGCAAAGTAGAAAACACGTGCTGAGCTCCAGGCATTGTTAGAGTTCGGCTATTCTCATCACCGCAGAGTCTGGACATGAGCCACAACCCGAGCGTCCGCCGGGGCATTGATTGTTACGAGCCGAAGTCGAGTGCTCACGCAGTTCTCGTGTCCAATCCACGAACCGCGCTCGACTGTGGTCAGGCAGATGGTTTCGATACCAAAATTACGTCATCGAGCTTTGCGAAGGTAAGACTAAAAGAAATAGACCCCTTTATCCTCGCGATTTCACCCCAACAAAGAAACTTCTGAATCAGTGCCGGTCCGTGCCAGTATACTTGGGCCAGACTAGGGCCAGTACGCCTTTGAAAAGTCACGAACATTCCAACCCGATATTGTTTTATGACCCCCTTTAACGTCACTGAAGTGGCATAAATATTTTCCACAAAGCTTTCTTGCACTCTGGCGAACATATATGATGGAATGTTCTCCTGCGGGTGGCCTAGTCAAACTACAGACAGAAAGGCCGATTTTGGCCACAGACAATCAATCAGCTTTCGCGCAACTCGAGCAACCTTCCGCACTACTGCTTGCTTACTACCACGCAGCTTCGTTGGCAGTTGGTGAGGTATGAAAAAGGTCGCTAACAAGGTGTGTTCTTTGAAGTTCTAGTGCAACTGTGATAAAACACACACACACACACACACACACACACACACACACACACACACACACACACACACACACACACACACACACACACACACACACAACCGCTCCTTTAGTGTTCACAAGCCAACCTGCTAACGCGGTGAGCACGCGCACGCAAAAACACCAAGACCCCAGGTTTGTCACTCTATTTGCAAACATTAAAATTCCCCGTTCAAAAGGGGGTTAGTCGCGCGAGTCGAGCGAAGCGATGAAAGATACAGAGTGGCGGCATCCGCTCTTGACCGACCAGAATCGATAGGGGGTGCAGCCATGCAGCGACACCGGAGATAAAGCGAGCACGGTTCGCGCGTGTTCTAGGTATTTCTCTGTAAAGCCTTACTCGCATCTGCGCGTTGCATGTTACAATTTATCTATGTCCCATCCGCTTTACGTTCCTACATCATCAGCCCTTCGCCAAAAAAGACAATAAAAAAATGTATGCTATTTTGTTTAATTTTGTTTACTGCGCACAAATGCGTTCTACGCGTGTGTCGATCAACAACTGGGGTCGACACATCCCGTTACAAGTGGGCCTACTTGGGACACTACATACAAGCTCAGGTTCCTGCTGCAGGAACGAAACAAAACAGCGAGTTTAGAAAATAGATGCGATCGCGGGCATCAATCATGGGATTCTGGAACTAGACCAGGAACCTCCCAATCTGACTTCTCTTTTCGTACGCAACAGGAATCCGATTATCGGTGTCCCTTGCTAATCCTTCGGAAGACTATGTCGTTCTAAACTTTGGATAAGACCGTACCTGGCAGGAATGAGGCGTTGTTAGCATATTGGAGTTTCCTGTTTAAGTGTATTCCAGCACTAATGGTGTCTTGCATTTCCGCATCGCTAACCGGGACAAATGGCAGCAATTGTGCCATCAATCGATGCTTTGTTTCTGGAAGCGGATCTGAAGGTAGCTGCATTTACTCTGAGTAGCTGCGCAAAATCGTTTTATAATTAATCACGAAAATGAAGTAACGGGTACCGTGTCATCGCAAGTTGCCCTGACCATGTCCGGTTTTTGTTTTATGCTGATTTGTTTGCACGCAAACACCAGGAAGGTAACACTGCGTTGTTAAGACGGAGTACTTCTTACCATTCAATAATGTCAAACGTTAAATGAAACACAAAGCAAGACAGAACATCTTAGTCGCACGATTGGTGTCTGCCTGGGACGCGCGTTCATCTACGCCAAGTTCCTTCCAAACTGGAAGGAGGTTTGTAGCTTGCTATCTTTACCTGACGAGTATTTCAATTTCAGAAACATATCTAAACGGTAGCGTCTAATGAGCTTGTGCTTGGTCGGAAAGATGAAAGGACCGTATCAAATCCGTCGAACGTTGCCAAGAGAGGAGCACGGTGTTTTGTAGTGTAAGCTATACTGGCCGAGGTTGAGCAGTTTCGCGTGGCTCCTGGAGAGCCGTGCTGCGCATGCGCGAGGAGCAGTGAGGGAACGGGCAGGACTGGTATGGCGCCTAATCTCTAGCGCCTAGGTCAGTCCCCGATGCACGCGCCGCGCGCATGCACCCGCTCGAGATCATGGCTCGCGCTGTCCGGTTGTTCTGGGCGGCAGCTTGGTTGCTTGATACATAAGAACACGGCGCACAGGTGGCCAAACCAACGACGGGCATCTGGCACGCCCCAGCGGAGGACTGAGGATTAATTTGGACCACCTGGGGATCTTTTGACGTGCAACCGAAAGCTCGGTTACACGGCGCCTCCTCCGCAATAAGAAGACCGGAGAAGCTTAACTCATCGGATCCCGAAGTAGTCACATAATGCGTATACCGTGTGTGTGTCATTGAAGCAGCAGTAAGCATGATAATCAAGCTAATCCTAGACAACCAGGAGAGCTAAAAATAACCAGCTGAACCTAAGCTTACGCTACGCATATCCTGGCATAGCCGAGCTAAGCCACTGCAATTTTTATGTTTTCGATTTCGCAGCTCGGTCAAATTATCAGTGCTGTCGTCCACTGACCCAGCCGTAAGAGAGGGCCAGTGACGGCGATCCGCTAATAGCACCTTCATCCCTACATTCATCGTGCTACCGCAACGACATTGTGCCGGGATTGAAAAGAAACCTGCATTGAAGGCGGAAACAAGACAGCTGTCTCGTCTCCAACGCCAGATACTTCTGGCCAAGGAAAAAAGAAAAGAGGCAGACGCGCGAAAGAAACAGGTGAGATTCGTCGGACGAAAGGAATGACAATAGGGAGGAGCGGGCAGTTGTTTGAGCGCAGATAGCCGTCGCATAACGCCCTGCCCCATCCAGGTGGTCTGGCCCTAACGCTCTCACGTTGACAGACACGCATGTTATGTAGCCCATCCAGCGGAGCTCTCTGTGCGCAGTTGTATCACGGCAATTGCGTCCAGCCAATCGCGCGCACTGTCTTCATTATCTCTCGACTCCATCGCGAGTGCCTTAATCGTTTCGCCGTCGAAAGTGACGTCGCTCCTTCGAGCGTGGGACAGGGTAGATTATATTTATCAGGTGAAAAAACGCGTAATTATCGAGATAGACAAAATACAGCTTTAGACGAAAGGACTGGCTTTGTCAGTATCGTGCACGTGTGATCCAATCCATACAACAGCTACGTAAACCTGAATCAACCTCGTAGATTAGATGCTTAGCCGAGACTTGGCTTTCTGCGCGCTTGACCAACGATTCCTGGGCCGGCTTGCTAGACTCAGCGTATAAGCTGAGACTGTGCGAAGAAAGTACTGCCGAAGCTAGTGTACAAGCGGAGTGGCACGTGAAGCCGAGTCCAAACCTCTGGCATGCCTTAGGCTTGGCACTCTTTCTTAAACACAGTCTAAGCTAAGACGCTGATTCTAGCAAGCCGGCCCTGAATCTGAGTATTGGCTGGATCTCTAATTTGGAATTTGCCAACGTGCGTCGCGGCGAGTATACTAACCAAGCAAGGATAAATGATTTCAAAAGAGTGTTGGGAGACATAGTGACTTCGCGACAAACTGCGCTTGCCTCATCTTCAACTAGCATATGGGCAGCCGCTTCAGGGTCGATGGAAAGAAAACGTGCGACAAAAACCCTCGAGCTCATATTGACGAGTTCACCGACCACGCAGATAACTCGTACTACATGCACCTAAAGTCTGTGTGTTTTCGTTTAGTGGAAAATTGCAATACTTAGTTTTAGCTTGAGTCCGAACGCAGACGACGCTCTGACCAGACCATTCAAGCAGCATCAAAACGCGCAAGTCACTGGGCCTTTCATGTACATGATTGGTTCAGCGATGACAGAACACGTACAGAAACGTGACGAACACCTGGTTGTTGCGCTTTTGACGCCGTTCGAATGGTCCCATCAGCTCGTACCGTCGGATGTGTCCGGACTTCAGATGAAACGAAATATAGGCCTCCAGCATTGCCCAGGAGGCGCTGCAAAAAGGGACTTGTTATGGTTAGCACAAACTTGTGCGTCTCAAACTGTCGCACATGTAGAAGAGTGCCTGCTGCAGTGCGGAACGCGATACCGAGGAAAATACAAAGAAAAAAAAGTTGGGGCTCCAATCCACGCTGTGAAGCTGGTTGGACAGCGAAGGTGTGGTATCACTTGCAACGATTGCCCACTGCACCATAGACCATTTTTATGGCAAACGCCACCAGGTGGTGCTCCGGTCTTTAACGTCCCAGATAACTTCCGGTTTATAAAAAGAATGAACAAAGGCCACCTTAACACCGCTGCTTGAAATGTAGATGAAACGTTTCACCACCAATTCTCCAGGTGAACGCCAAAAGAACAAAGGAGTGCGAGATCTGTTAAAATGTTTCGAGTAATCTTGCAAACCAACTTGTCTCCTCCAAGATGTAATATTGTACAGCCGAAGGCACTCGTTAAATCTCCAACTTTGTTGCCAGTGTAGCATTTATGCTTTCTAGCACTGGTGACATAAGCAAGCTGAACAGGCTTGCAAAGACGGTGCGACAGGAAGTCGCTTGGGACGCAAGCGGCAGTTCATGTTTGTAAAGAGCGAAAGGGTCTATACCATATGATTAACGAAAGAAAAGTAAATGCACTGTACTAAAACTTTTTATATATGAAAGGCTAGTGACGCTACTCCCCACGTCGCAAGCTGCGGTCGCCGCGGCAGCTTGCGCAACAGTAATCTTTACCGAGAAACGTATGCGTGAGCGCTACGTGCTTCGCATTGTTATCAGGGGTGCCTTATCATCAATTATCTTGTTCGTATGCTTGTTTTGTGCGTGTTTTTATTGAAACGAATGCTGTGCTGTATGTTGTATGTGTGATATGCACTTTTCGCTACAATCGCTAAAGTTTTTTTTTTCTTCAGGACGACGACACTAATAAATACCAGAAATCCGATTTGTAAGTCGTATACAGCTTCGCTGTAAAATGCTAACGACGTCGAAGCACAGGTCAAAGCTAAGACGATAAGAGCGTGAACCAAGAAATGCCGTATCACGCGTTTCAAAGGAAAAAACAAAATGTCGTATTTTTCGCCCACATTGTGCGAAGAAACTAAGGCGATAGTTGTAGCACGGTCGCACAATGCGGGTGGAATAGTGCTGTCACGTACCCGAGGACGGTGGTGCGACGTGGGTGATTCTCACAGCCGTGGTGGTTGGCGCCGTGGACGCCGCTGACGACTGCCACCAGTGCTCGGTGATCCGTGAAGTGGATAAGCACGGTGGAACTTTCTATACTTCGTTTCAGCTTCGGTCCGAGCGCGGCTGATGTTATCAGCCGAAGGGCCAATCCAACAGCGCAAAAAGCGCAGCGTCATGGCGTGCTCTATGCGCTTGATAGGACAAGCCGGCGTATGAGCGCACACAGAGAGATGGCGAATACCGGCTGGTCCTATCAACTGCAGAGAGCACGTCATGACGTTGTGCCTCTTTGGCTGTTCGATTGGCCATTCGGCTCATGACATCGGCCGCGCTCGGACCGAAGCTCAAACGAAGTATAAAACCATACAACATTACCCGTTGCAACTGGATACTGCCAAAGTGGAATTTCACATTACGCGAGTCTGTTTGAAAACAAGTCTTTCATGCAGACCACACGAATATTCTCCCCTCGTCGTGCCACTCTTGGCGGGACGCCAGGGCTACCCTCTTTGCTCTCTTCGCGAGGCACGGCCGACGAGAAGACCCGACTTCCCTCTCCTCGCAACAAAACAAAAAAAAAATTTTTTTTCTCATTCTTTGCGCGCGCAGCGATGACACCCTACGAGGACAAAATCTCTGCAAAGTTGCCGCCCATAAAGCGATCGCTTAAAAGAAATATATATATATATATATATATATATATATATATATATATATATATATATATATATATATATATATGATATATCGTATCGGGTGACGGTAGAAAACGAACTAGGAGGATTTTATTCGACGTTTCGACCTGAGACAGGTCTTCGTCACGAAGACCTGTCTCAGGTCGAAACGTCGAATAAAATCCTCCTGGTTCGTTTTCTACCGTCACCCTGCATGTCTGTCTTCTACGCCTTCGGCCTTCAAGCCAACATGCCCCTATATATATATATATATATATATATATATATATATATATATATATATATATATATATATATATATTTTTCTTTTTTTGTTTGGACGCCAGATGATTTGACGTTACCACCCAGAGATAAGAGGCGCGTACCCTAGCGGTGGTGGCATAAATCTGGCACTTTCAATTGTCTTGTGGTGTTGCACCTAACCGATTTCGACGTCGAAAGGTGTTTTTCCGTTCTTCAGCACTATACACAGAAAGAAAAACTTCCGCGACGGCGCCACAAGTAGTGAGAGGCCCAATCGGGTGAGCTTCTACCACCCAAACTGAGGGCGCCACAGTTCGTTCAAAGCTTCACCGCCTATAGGAGCGAGGCAAGGGCGGCAGAAAAGAGCAGACATAGTAGCACGATCCTCACGATTCCCTGCGGAGCTCACGAGGGTTTCTGTCTGGCAACGTTGGCGCCTAGACGTTTCCAAAAAAGTCCATCGAGGACCTGCCATGCATGATGCAGCGCACGAGCACGGTCAGCGAAACTGGTTTCGAAAACGACTGCAACCAAACGCGGAAGCAACTTCAAAGTGATAATGGAAGATATACATTCATAATTTTGCCGAACTCAAAAATAAAAATTTCAAACACACGAGAAAAAAAATCGCGCCACGTTTGGAGTTTACGAAAATTGTTCAAAGCTATTTTCCTCAAGAACCAGAGTACCCCATACATCGCAAATATGGTTGCGTTAACAGCGCTCATATTTGCGATTCCTGTACAATAAATACCCACGGCCGTTTCGTTTTCACGAGATGTGGAATTATTTTTTTCATATTGCCACCTCTGTGAGCACTCGAAACGAGAGTGACACTGCGTTGATCACTCCCTAAGAAATGTACCATTGGGTTCAAATGAAAGGGAAACAGTGACGGAGCTTCAAGCCGAGTACCGGCGCAGTTTCCAAACTTGGGTTGTGCTTGACGAGGTTCAAGCACATCGGAGTAAAGCGCTGCGAGGTTGTGCGTCTTATTCCGATATGTTTGAACCTCGCCAAGCCCAACCCAAGCTTGGAAGCTGCGTCGGTAGTGGGCTTGAAGTTCCGTCACTGTTCGCATTTCACTTGAACGCGATGGTAACTACACTGTTGTCAAAAAGGGTGTATTTAGGTAATCGTTTTGGGGTAGAATACACCCGATTTGCACTAATTCGAAAAACTTTACACGCTTTGCAAGAAATGAGGTCACCAATATCACCTGAGGTCGTAAGAATGTCGTTTTTGTGCACGAATACACGCCGTTACGTGTAAAAAACCTGGAAACACCAACGAGCCCCTAAAAAACACCTAGGCAGTCCACCCTATCATCATCATCGGCCCGAATGACCCGGATGTAGCCCCGATGCTCTGGCGTCCATGTTGGAAATATCGCCTACAGCGCCCACCGCTGGCATATCGACGCCTGTCGAACTTGAGTTCCCAGTTTCTTCTTGAAGTTTTTAAAGAAAGTACGTCAGAACTTTTAAAAGGTTCTGTATAGGGACTTCAGCTTGATTTTCTTGAGTAAATTTTTGTAAGTACGTACCTTATCCGCCCCGTTAGAAACGGCGACTGCAAAATAATTCGTCGCTTGTCGTTTTGTAAAAAAAAAAAAAAGGTTTTTATTTACCAAATATTAGTCGAACATTTTTTTTTACTTCAAGGGTCACTCATTAAAATATAGTTCAGGAAGCTCCTTTATTTCTTATTTTTAAAACCTACGAAAATTCTAAGTGGTCAGAAAAACAAGAGCTTCCAAAAATGCGCGAATTTCTTGAGAAGCAAATAATTCTTAACGTTTTGGAAGTTGCTGAAATTCAGCAGTACATTGAACCGCGTGGAATATTCCGACGTAATAAGATCTAGCAGATCGATTGACTTCGGATGTTCGAAATTGAGAGATTGGAGAACAAAAACAAATATCAGTCAAAATATTTGGATGAATAGGTGGGTAGGCCAGCCAAAGGTACCAAGTTGCCTGCAGTACTCTGGAAAGTGAAAGGTGGTAACAAGCAGGATAAAATCAAGAACTTGAAGTCATTTCCACACAAGTCTGAGTGAGCCCCTCTCGATTGAAGGGGAGGGGGCGGGAGCTTTGTGTCAGCCCCACGAAAACAGGCTGATGCTGTATGGTACCTTACATGCAAAAAGAAAGTCGAGACTCGAAAGGCGTTGCCCCAGTTGCTATGGAAACGGGTCCTCACCCCGTCAGTATTATCTCTTTGTTTGTGGTTGTATTATGCTGGCCAGGAGGCATGATGCCAACCCGTTCAAAGGGAAGCGTTTCTAACTCTGATGGCAAATGTGTGGGGCAATTCCAGCTTTGTAGGTCACCGTCAGTGCGGACTGTGTGTGGCGTTGAATACTAAGGCGACGCCCAGTGCGCTGTCATCATTGCTTGCATCCATTTTTGGTCATACATTTCGCAAGCATTTTGGTATTTTCGTCTACATGACGGCCTTCTGATGCAGCTACTTACACTAGGATCGACGTTGGCTACTCTATATCTCCAACATGGCTGCGGCAGATACTGAAATCTCCAATGGCAACGCTGCGAAACGAAGCAACAGGCCTACCCATTTTGACGTCAACATCTCCCCTGCGGCCGATAGCTGCCCTTCCTGTGAGTGGCTGCGTGGCTGAGTGTAATTAATGCCTGTCTGTCATTTCAAATTGCATTCAACCGCCACTAAGTAGGAGAGCAATGTTCTTACAAATATTACCCTCCCGACCGGCATTCAAAAATTACTTCATTTTATATCCTTGTGTGTCTTCTATTTTGACCGCTTCCAAAACAATATTTCATTAAAAGGGCCCTCTAACAACCTTTGAACTGGTTTGAAATTTGCACCGAAACAGACTTCATAGAACGTGGGAATACGGATGAAAAACATTTTCCCAGAAATTCACATTATTTTTGGAGTTACAAGCAAATTAAAATTACAAATACAATCCAAACATCTTCACTCTGTGACGCATGTGAAAAAAAAATTAAATGGTTGGAGGGTCGGAGCGAAGCTACTAGCCAATTGGCGGTGGGTTAAGTTCATGGCTGGTGCGCACTGAGGATGCACACGCATCGTCACCTTATCCTACAGCATCAGGTTCCGAACGCGATCGGCATTACCAATGAACCTGGACTGTTTATCCTTCAGCCTCAGGGAAATTTTTGCATGCCACCCTAGAGCAATGCTTGTCGTGCACTATGTCGTGCCCTGCCTTGCCCCGTTACACTGAGAAGAGCACGACCTCCTTCCTCAATAATGGACGACCAGCTCAACCTCGTTGGCCCCACGATTTCCTTTAAGGTAAGGGTTAGCGGCACCGTGATAGGTTTGAAAAAATAATCAAATTACAAAAATAACAACTGCAAATACGCATTTATTTTCTCTCAAATCTCACACAAATGTCGGCGAAGAAAAAAGACCACAATATCGCATCCGTCAAAGGCGCCTGGCAGACGCCAGAGTTGTTGTGCCTTAAGCCACTGCAGCGAATCCATCGGCCGACTTCGACGGACACGATGCATCCTCTGTTTCGCAGCGACCTTTTTCTCACAGACGGCCCGTGTGCTATAATCGTAGCTAGCTTTTTACCTTGACTCACGAACATAAGTAACATCGAAGGGAACGGATGGTGCCTAAATTACGTCGTGTAGACAGTAAAAATTGCAGCGCCCTTTATAGAGTCAAACAAAAGTTGTGGGCTTCAACTCTGTTTTTATCACACATCACTTCTATCGTTTACAGGTTGAGATACCCCAGTTGAAAACGTCTGGCCGGCAATATAGTTCAGATGTTACTTTCACCGAGCGCATATAATCGACACTTGGCATTGGTTGTTTCGAGCGGGAACGACCGCCAGAACATACGACTATAGCAGATGCTCATACATTAGCTCATGAGGTTGTCCTGAATTCTAATTAGCTCTTACCTTTGGCACTCATTTAGCTTCAAGCTTTTGCCTGCACTCTGTGCAGCTGCGCCTGGCTCAATAGGGCTATGAAGCTTCTCGGTCTAGCATGTCCTCGGATAGCCGTCCACGTCTACGCACAGACTGGTCCGATCGAGCACGTGGACGTGCAAACCAACGCAAAAACACGAGGACACCTAACTGACCTGCAAGAACCGCACAGAACACACGGCAAGAGCTGCGTATTCAAATCGTGGAAATGAGCGTCCCGCACAGGGCCGACTCCTATCACTCTCGGGATATTTCACTCTCGCTTCCATTTCTGCCTTGTTACATCGTAACTGCGAGCGAAGTCGAGGTATCGAGCTCGAGCATCATTCCCGTGAACGTCGCTTACACAGTACGTGCGCGCTTGAACGGCAGACACGCTCAGCTTGTGTATAAAGCGCTAGCACTCACAGTGAAACGAAGAATCGCAACCGAGTGACGAACGAAGTTGTCGACACGAAACACGTGATTGCATTAAATTGTAATGGCTAGATGTTTAAAAAAAAAAAAGAAAAGAAAAAAGCTTTGTGTCAATGTTGCCAGTGCGCGGTGTAACATAGTCGCGACATTTTTCAACGAAAATATTTTATTTCTTCAATATATCAATATAATACGGCATATAATAAAAACAAAAATATCGGTGCGATTTATACCTCTCGCGCTGTGCCGTAATTATTTTCGGGGCGCAATACTTTTCTGCACGGATACAAAGTAGTGCTCCGTCCGCCAGCCTTGGCCTTTCTTAGGATGAGACGGAGTAAGTCTTCTTACCTGTGTGAATATGCCACAGTTCCTATGCGCTTTTCTTTATGCCTGGTGAGTTCTCTGGGTCATAATTATTGTGTAATCTCATAATTAGCAACATATTGCATTTGAAAAAAAAAAATAACTACACATGTTCATCCACATTGGATTTTTCTTCTTAAATTATTGCTCTACTTTAAATTACTGTCTTTAAATGCTTATTTTGGGTTATTTTTTTAGTATTTCCTCATTCATACTGCATTATTTACTTTCCGGCCTTTGAGACTGCGACAGGTCTCCAATCCGGCCTCTTAGCCAAAACATTTGGAGGACCCTGATCTAGACTAAGAGAAATGTGTACTTTCCTAAACCTAACTCAGATCACTGTATTATATAAGTAATAATTCGGTAGTATACTTGTATTCATGTAAAATACGGTGGGGGTCACCATGCCCTTGGTGTAAAACGAAAAGCCTATACCGAGCGGGCCACTCCAGCAGTTGAGTAGGAGTGTCGGGTTGTCTCTGCCTCAGTGAGTTCTTTGTGTCTCTATATTCGCGGCGAGAAGTTTCGGTGTCGCCATCTAGCGGAAGCGCGGTACAACCCAAAGTGAGGACTCCCCGAAGACGACGCCGCGCTTCTCATAGCTGAATGGGTTTTCGTTCAGCTTCGCAGAAAAAAGTAAGTTTTGCGCATTGTTCCTACGCGGCGCGAAGTAGTTCTTACGAGATTTGATTGTCGGAGGAAAAAGCGATGCTTTTGGCGTTTGGAACCTGTACGTCTTGATAGGATAACATATATCTAATCTAAAATTCACCTACGCATGTCTTCATTATCCACACAAAGGGGAAAATTAGTAATGTTCCGCGAGGAGCCGGACTTGTTTTACTTCGTTTCTTGAGGTGAAACAGGTATAGTAACTTTTCATTTTGTCTTCTTTTTTTTTCTATACCACGTTTTTAGGATTTGTCGCGGATTAATACAAATTCTGCGTCTGGCAGGCGTTGATCTGGAGCTTCAATGCTGCAAACTAATTTTTTTTTTCTGGGCAAAGCACAGTGAAGATGGTCATTTTTAGCTCACTAATGTTTAAAAAATATATATTTTCCAGACTTTCCTTGACTGTTTCAGAAAAATCCCTTGTCTCAACTCGGTGGAGAACAATCAGTGGTACCATCGTTTTCCTGGTTTCCTCCCTTGAGATAAACTCTAGTTCTCTATCCCAATAGTTGCATTAAAAAAAAAAATCAAGCGCAGTTTTGCACGTATTTGTTTTAAACACATCCTTGAACTTCACCAAGCATAATGAAATCAGCAGCCGCACCCTCTTTATAATTTTGGTAATTACAGTGAAGTGAATGCTAAAGCGTATAAAGTGTGGGTAACTATAAGTGTTTACACAGTTAAAGCAAAAAGAAATGTTGCATTCTCAAGAGGCACACCGTTTTAAAGCCTAACTTTATTTTTTTTTAACATTACACACAATTAAATTGATAAAACTAAAAGAAACAGGCAAGCTTCTAGTGGAAATCGTTCTGCCAAATAATCTTTATCAACGAGTGACTTGGTTGAGATTGTGCATTTAAACTGACAAATCATTTCATCGACAGCTAACGCTTCACTGACAGCCATTTGAGACATAGCACTGCTGTAGATGTCATGTGATGCGCGTAATGACAATAAAAAAAGAGGAGTTGCGGGATTGTTTTATATCTGATCTGCAAATGCAGATCTGCGATACTTTTCTGGTCCAGTCATAATTAGTGCCAATAAAAACACAACAAACCGTAAGATCACAGCCAGTATTTTGGGACGTTACATGATATTTTGCCATGATGACCATAAGCCCTCTAGAATACCTCATTAACACTCGTAGTGTTGAGCATAAATATCTAGCAGCGCACGCGTTAATGCATTAAAAAAACACAATAGTCCCAATAGCGTCCACATGTAAGCGAAAGAGTGAAACATCCTGCATAAATTACTTTCTTTATCTCGATCATGACACTGCGCCGCAGCGCAGTGCACCATAAAAGAGGCAAGACTTGCTCGAATGCGGGATCCGCAGGACCCGATTTGTTGAACAGACACAGAAGCATCCTTTCGTTTTGGACAAAAAAAATTATTTTCAACTTTGCAGCGCGACAGGTGACACGGACGACACGGAGAGAGAAATTTCGGTGAGGGGCGAAAAGGAAAGGCGGATATCGGATTATCGTTGGCGCCGACTCCCGCCAGTGAAATTCGTACGCAGGACGAAACAAAGACACTCGCGTAGAAAAGCAAAACAGAGTACAAAGTACAACACGATTAGATGTGAAAGCACCTGCTAAGTGGTTCGAGCACACCATCGCGATCACCCACACCTTTTTGCGCTGCCTAAATATTGCCTGTACTTCCCCAATTTTTTGTTCTCTTGGATATAGATATAAACTTGCACCTTTATAATTCGGGTATGTTGTGCCACAGGTAACAGAACAGGCGTGTCCTAAAGCAAGCGATCACGCCATACTGCTATGGCGCGCGCGATGTAAAGAAACCGGACCTCCTAACAATCCGGGTGTCAAGTGACATTCAAGTGCAGCGCAGTGGCGCCCCCTAGCGTGGTTCTCGCCGCGAATACGCTTATATTTTGTTATATATTGTGGTGTGTGTTGTCCATGTCAGCTGTATACGGTGTACTGCCATTCGCTCGTGCATGGTGCTTCACAGCGTGGAAGCCTCACGTCATCTTTTTGTAGTTTCCAGCATCGTCACTAGGTGGCGCAAGCAGCGCCCAATTTCATTTTAGCTTTGTTTATACGTCCATGCACTGTTTAGGGCCATAACTATCTTGTCGGAAAGTAAGCGCGTATTGAAATAGCGCTTCAGAGCTTCGGTTCATTTGCTGGCTCTTTGAATGACCTTTTCCTACACGGAAAGCCGCGAAGCTTGCGCGCACACAAGGTATGAGTGGATACGGCGCGACCTCGCGTTCAAAGCTGCTCGCGTGAAAGAAGTTAGCGGTACGGTCGGAAACGCCGGACGTGTAGGTGTGTCGCGATCGGCCGAAAGTGTCGGAACGATTCGTCGTCGCTCACGGCAAACAGAGGCTGCGTTCAATAAAGTTTTCATGCCTGGGGTTGCTAAAAGATTCCTTCTCTGAAAATTATCCGGTCTCGGTGAAAATGGATGCAGGCGCTCTCACTGTCGCGTAATCGCCGTAATGGATACGGTGGCGGCGCTGGGGGCGGATGCCATGCGGTGGTTTAGCGCGTATAGAAGGCGATGAATTGACATGTGCAACCTACGCTTTCACGAAGGCAAGAAGCCGTGTAAAGAGCTGGGCCTCACTCGTAGATCCCCTCTCACGTCAAGCGGTCACCGTAGGAGTAGTCGCGTTTTGGCGCGCCACCGAGACGGCTTTTTTTTAAATTTGTTTATACGCCCTGGTACGTGTTGCACCTATAGTTTTTCCACCAACGGCGAGGTTGTGACTTTCCCACGGCGGTTCATCGCCTGCAAGTCTGCCCCCTAACCCAAGGGCCGTTGCATCCAGACACACAAACCTACACAGCCAGCATAAACCCTAAGCGCACTTGTCAACGGGCAGGTCGTTTCGTAAACTAGGCGAAGTGCCGTAGACGCGGATCTCGAGCGCAGGCCACAACGGCGAAGACCGCGGATCATGTTCCAGTGGTTGCGGGGACTGGCTGCGAGGGTCCCGAGCGCGCCAGAGGTTTACGCACAGACGTAGACGCAGCTTCGGGTGAAGCCCCCGGGGTGGTCCCCGTATTCATGGAATCCGGTGTAATATTTCGCTGTGCTTGTGTTTGCGAGACCCATGTGTGTTCTGTCGGGCTAGTTCTCCGTTTATCAAGTGGTTTTAACGTACCTAATGCTCACACTCCGAGGGACGGTTTTCCCCGTGATCCACGTCCTGGCGATTCTAGCTGGAATCATCGGTGTCAGTTTATTTTCTCCGATTATAAGCAAACCATAGCTCGTGTCTCAATGTTTGGGCTCTAGGCGTGGGACCTGTTTTTGGGAGCTGACCTTTCGGCGTCCTGGCGAGGGTGGGTTTGCCCCTCCGATTGGTTGAGAGTGCGTGTGTGTGTGTATGCGTTGTAAAAGGAAATTAGAGGGTCGGCGCCTGTACCCAAGGGGATTCTAACTAGACCCTGATTGGGTGGGACATGTTTCCGCGCAATGTCATAACCGCCGACAGGACGGAAGAGTTTCAATTGACCCGAGTGGCCCAGTAGTTCTCTCCCGCCGCCTTAATTTTCTCGTGCGCGACAGCCCCTGCTCTGCGGCTCAGCCGCTGTCCTCACCGTGCGCGGGAGGACACTTGACACCAAGGCGTCCGTCTTTGTAACTGCTTTACTGCGTAAGCTATGCACGGCAATTAGTTACAATTTTTAATATTTGTACTGTCTTCGTGTAATTGTTTTACGCAGCAGTAAAATTTATTTTTGTTTGCAGTATTCATTACAACTTCCCCTCCAAGTCTATTGACTCTCCGTCATCGGCCACAACAAGAAGCAAGAAGTTCTTCAACTACAACCAGCAACCGGGCAACATCTTCCGAACCATATCCGCCGGCTTCGCGGCTTCCGTGACGAAGCATCTGCGTTGCTGGGATTTTCTTTGTGTTTTATTTCTGAGGCGCGTCCGCGTTGACCTTGAGCGGCGCGTGCCTGATGACGTATTTTTATGGCCATCTTTCGGGCACAACGCCGACACCGCCTTTTCGCGTAATGGGACATATCAGGCTTTGGTCTTAAAAAAGAAAGGGGTGCAGTTTGAAGTATCGGTGTTGTGGCTCGGTTACTATAGTCCGTTGCAACCTAAGAACAAAGGGCGAGAATTGCCTTCTTTGTTGTCCTTGTCAAGTTGCGCTATTTTAATCATGTCAAGGCGAGGGTAAGAAGGGGCCGGGGAGGAGGAAGCAGACGGAACGCTGGAGAAGAGAGGGGAAACCTCCTTCTCTCTTTAGCGTTCCGTCTGCTTCCTCCTCCCCGGCCCGTCTTAACCTCGCCCTTCGTTCTTAGGTTGCAACGGACTATAGGACCCCCTTGTGGGGTTGTCCGGAAGTGGTCGCAGACGCCGGGCCATAGAACACTGAACTGGAGGCGCGTCGAGTTAGGGAGTTGGGCAACAAGCAGACGAAAATGGGTCGATGAATATCTCCATTTCTCGTAGTTAGTGCGTATATATTCGATCTGGCCAATACTACAAACGCTTCAGTCTAAATTTACGCCGGTCGTAAGTGTTCCAGAGCGACCCGATAGAAGGCGTCATTAAAGACCGCTGCCATTTGCGCGAAGTGTTTAAATTCACTCGACGAATTGAAGCGCGCTGTCAAGTTACGGGGATAAAAGAAAAAACTACATAAAAGACAAAGACAGGACTTTGTCTTTTGTGTTCCTTTTATCCCTGTTTAAATTGGTTTAGATTCCAGTAGTAATTGCCGCCAATACTGATACTGCAACACGATCCATAAAACGATTTAGTAACCACTGAATTAACAAATTTGAGGTAATTATTCTACTGAGCCTGATGGTTATCCTCCCATATAATGTTCGCCGACCCCGATACAGATTCGGTGAGGATGGTATGTACTATGTAACGTTCATCACTAAAAAAAAAGAAAAAAAAGAAGTTTGAATTAAAATTAAAGAACGTTATAGAAGCTTGGCTCAACCACACTTGAACATATCTTTGTGTGTCGCAGACAGTGTGATGATCTTGCCATGGTTAATTTTTTTGGTAGGAACTTCGTATTTCATTTTCGTATCAGTATATTTAGGGTTTTCAATTTTAATGGTGTGCAAGCACCATACAAACGACCGATATGGTCGTTTTCCGTCACCGAAACATTATTATTATAATTATTATTATTATCGTGAAAACTAAGCCCATGTTTTCAGTAATGTATAAAAGTTCACGAGTCGAAATTACTCAAACAGTAAGCTATTCTTAACGCTCCGCTCAAACTCCTCCGCAGTGACCAAACAGAGGTCGACATGTTCCTCGCACGCGTTGCAGTCTGCTCGAGAAATCTTCCAGTCCGCTCTTCCCCCCATCTGTCCCGCTTTGGCAGCATCGCTCTCGGTCAGACAGGTCTCGCGAAGAGAATGGAGAGGATCCCCGCGACTCATCGCTCCGAGCCCCGCCGAATTAAAAGGCCGCGTCGAAGGAAGCCCACTCTATACCCCGAGCGGCGCGTCGGGGAGCGAGCAGCCGCGTGGGCAACCCGAGCGCGCCCTGGATCAACCTGGTTCGTTTGTCGGAGGCTGGAGAACGGCAAGAGAAAGGCACTCTATTATCGATTCATAATTAACGAGCTCGGACGCCATTAATACGGTCCCGAACGCCTCCTGCTATAGGGGAGCCCCGCGTGCGGTTCCCTTTGATCTGACGGTCTCTCTCGGCGCGGCTCCCGACGACGTCCCCAGGTTTTGATGGCAGTTGGTCGGAGTCTCCTTCTCATCTCCCGCGCCCGAGCGGACGAAACAAACGACCGGCGGTGCATCCATAACGCCGGCACATCTCCGAATGCGATGGCTCTATACACCATTCCAGTGTTTACAGATCAACAGCCCGGCGCGCGCAATCGCCACAGCTTCTGAATGCCAGGAAACCACGGCGCCGTACGCACAAACGCTGCAAATGGCACCGGCCAGCAGCCCTCCACTGGAACGGCCTATTGGCGACGAGATCGTTTGGGACAATCGGGATCGGCCTTCCCCGATTGGCCAAACGTTCACTATCATGTCTTCAGTATGAGGCATTATACTTTCATTAAAGGAATGTCAGACTGTGAAGTGTGACGGTGGTGGTTTAAGAATGCGACAGGTACAAGCGTTTCATACACGCCATTGAAATTGTCACTGGTCATAGACAATTCTTGTCGTTACGTCACAGAAAGGAACCGTAAGAGGGAGCCACCGAAATATCTCGTCTCCAATAAGGAGTGTCGACTGGACGCCATATTTGAGCGCGCTGCTCAGAGCACACGCTCAGAACGAGCTCACATTAGTAGGCTGCCAAAACCTGCAATCTTGATGGTGTCAAATGCACGCTGCAAAAGAACTGCGGGAGCTCGCCATCAGTACGCGCGCAGCGGTCGCGCACACAGCTATGGCCGCCAGTGAATCCTCCCTATGGGGCATATGTGGGGCGCCCATGACGAACAATCCTCGCACTCCGCGGCTGCTATTTCACCCGCACTCAGCACCGTGCACGCGCGTCTATTGTCTACGCCAGGCGGGCTGTTGTGCGCGAGACAGTTCGCTGGCACTTGGTGATTTACGAACCACGAGTAATGTCCACACGACGAAACCATCACGAGGTGTCCAGTGCGCGCGAAAAGCACGGACGCACGACTGCGAGCGATTGTCTATCCCGCATATGATCCGCACTCGAGTCCTCGAACGGGCGAGGACGGAAACAATAGCTGTCTAAGATAAACAAAGAGAGCCCACGCCAATGTTTTCTATGCATTTGCAAATGCAACAACCAGTTGCATTTTTTTTGTGTGTACTCCGTTTAAATTTGCGTTGGCCTATGGCATACACGCAAACATGTACGCGTCTTTTGAGTCATCACTAATGACTGTTACCCTTAATAGCCGGCATTACCAAGGGCACCCGAGGGCGCGCAGAAACCCTTTGGAACGACAGCGGCCCTTAAAGACCGCGTACCACAAAGAGAGGGGACGAAGCGCGACGAGAAATGACCACCTTAACACACGCGCAAGGAAAAAAAAAAAGAAAGAAAGCAAAACGCCACCACCGCGATGAATTTGTGCGTCAAGACGAACTCGCCTTTGGCTTGGCGGAAAGCTTCCACCGGGACATTTCTCATCGAATGAAATCTGCCCACCCCCGCTGCGTCACCATCGCGAAGACTGTTTTCAAAATCAATTTCTGTGAGAGTTAATTTATCAGTCTGCACGCCAAATGAACGGCTGACGTCCGAATGTGACGGCCGCGAGAAGGAAAGCGCACGAGCCAAAGTGCGGCATACAGAAACGGCGCTGACACGACGCAACAGTCCAAGAAGCCGGAGGGGCAGGCTCCGCGGCGCCCACTCTACCTCCTTCCTCTCGCCCGGTGCGTCGAGGCTGGCAACACTGCTCACAGGTGCTCGCGATGCGGTTACGGGAGAGCGGCATTTAACTGCCCCTCTGTGCGGACACCAACTCAATAGTACTAGTTGAAGCAGTGGTAACAGCAGTGCTAATTGGAAGGGCGGAGGGATCGCGAAAGTGAGGGACACGAGATGTAGTAGTAGTGACAAGAACTAGACGAGAGAAAACAATATAAACGAGGAAGAGGAGAAAGAAGAAGAGAGGAATAACGCACTATTAGACGAGATAAAGAAAGCTTATGCCAGATAAGGATCAACTAGATGCGAAGAAGGAAACAGCCGAGAGCCAGCTGCAGTGCCGAAACGCTTCTTAAAAACTAATTGACAAATGTTCTCGTCATAGAGGCTACTGTAGATTGCTCGCATGAATGTTCCGCGGATCACAATCATAGCGCCACGGTAACCTCTCTCTACTGTAGGCTTCAGGCGGTATATATCTTGTCGCGCACAACGTGCAGGAAAAAGGCACGTGCTCCCAAGTACAGTGGCAGCACTGTACTTGACAGTACAGTGCTGCCAGGCTGAAGGCTCGCCTGGCAGCACTGTACTGTCAAGTACAACAGTGCAAACAAGGCACGTGGGAGTATCGGTGGTGACGGTTTCCAGCAGATGTCCTGGAAGGAAACTGGCTTGAAACAAGATGTTTCGATCTTCTGTTGAGCATCATGTGAGAGAAAGCATATAACTCGGAAAAATGCATGCATACGGCTGCCTGCACGGTAATCCCTGGCGCATGCCTGTACGAGCTGTCGCGGAAACGGAACAGACCTTGCGCGCGTTGCTGCCGGAGAACTCTCGCAATTAGAATTTACTAACTTCATCCATGCGGTAAGATTTCCGATGTTTAAAGCGGAAAAACAAATTCTTTCGCACCTTTTTAAATTTGTTTATCCAAAAAACACGCATTAACTTTTTTAAACGTTTTATTTTTCCGTCATACCTCCCGGTAATAGAATACCTCCCGGAAATGAAAGAAAAAAAAAAGAACAGCACGATCTCTTTGGTGTCGTTCTAAGCGCTGGAACAAAGGGCGCTTAAACGACAGCAGGTGACTGAACGCTCTTTAGTCAACCGCACGCCGCGTGCAACGTTGATGGGGTCATGAATGGCTAAGAGCCAGAAATGGTCCCCGACCAACGAAGGCCTCGGAGGAGACCAGCCCTTAATCTGGCAAAACACCGCTTTGTGCCAGAGGAAAGATTAAGCGTACACAGATGAACGAAATACGCGCGAAGAGGCTTCGATCCTTAGCTCGTCACGTTCATTGGCTCATTCTGGCTCGTTTGCTGCCGCGGTTTTGGCTTCCTTCTTCCTTTCCAAGGCCCTTTCTGCGTAGAAGGACTGTGAAATTGACGACGACTCCACAACAGGATTCCTCCTGACTGATGATAAACGGCCGAGGCGGTACACGAGCCGCAACCTTCGGCGAAGATGCCTTTCTTGTTTTGGTTTTATCCCCTCCCTGTTCGTCGTCGCTTTATGTTCTTGGTAGCCGACGCCACCTCATTTTGCTTATTGGTCCGACGCATACATTGCAGCTGATTGATACTCTCGGGTCGAAACACGCCACTTTGGACTCGCGCATCGCTCCGCCAACAGCAACGAACGTTAACGCGCCCCACACGCACGCACCAGACACACAGAAAACAAAACGCCACGACACAAGGCGCACAAAATTAAACGTCCATCCTGCCGTTGCAGCCATTTTCCTTCGTCATTACTGGGGAAAAAAAGAGCGACTGGTCTCCACTCCAAATGAGTAATGATGCCATAGCCCACCCAAAAAGGCCTACAAGATTCCCTCGCCCCCTTTCTTTTTCGATCTGTAGTTTTATTTCCACCTCTGGCTTCTCCCTCTCCCCAGCTCAGACGACCAGTCACGTGGGCACCGTGACGTCACAATTAAGCTCGGCGAGGGTGAAAATAGAGACCACTAGAGGGCGCCGGCGGCTGCGCGTTTTCACACGAGTTTGGAACGGCGTGCCGGGAAATTAATGGCGGACAGAAATTAAATGGTCGTGATCTTCTCCAAGTTGAAGTGGAAGCTCGAGGCGAGAAGGGGCAAGAGGGAACCCCGGCAGTCGGAAAACAGATCCGAACAAAAAGGAAACCGGGCTGGGAACAAATGAACGTTTGACGAAGGTAACGCCTACGGGGCCTCTGCCTCGGCCATCTTGAGCCGAACCAAGTGCGTGTTAGTGCACAGCTACACGGTCGTCCATTGTTTCCGAAGCGGCGCCCTTTTTCTTGCTCCCTCGCTTTGTTTGGTAACAAATGATGCCGTTCGCCTCGCGACAGATAGATAGCTCGGGCAGTTGCTGGGGCGATCGCCAGGGGCGCCCCCTCCCCCAGGCGCATGTGCGAGGCAGTCCCGGATAATGACACGTCTTTTAAAAGGGAAATGCGACTTGTGGCGTTCCCCAACGATGATAAAAAGTGCGGGCACGCGAGACCCGGTGCCAGCTCCATTAGTAGCTCCCCGAGAAAGGGCGCCTGCATGCCCATGACGAGCGCCACTCGACCGCACGACGACGACGCGCGGGATGCCGTCGCTGCGCCTTCGGAGCGCCGACCACGTCGATAAGCTCCCTGAAAAGAGACGCCTGCGACTGGCTTCTGTCCCGCGGCGTTGCGACGCCGGAGCGACCTGGAAGACTATCCGGGCGCATAAGAGCACCGGATATTCACCGTGTACGGACTAGAGCACTGCACGGGGCCGGAATTTCTAGGCCTGGCCAGGCCCTACCCGGTGCCGGTAGAGACACTGGTCGGGCCGAACCCAAGCCCAATAATTTTTTTTTTTTATGTGAGTTTGAATTTGGTTTGAGCTTGACAGATTACAAACATGAGTTCGAAAATGTTTGTAGGCTTTAACCTAAAAACTGTCTAAGCGTAAAGCGTCTCCCACTATGCTGTTGGAATCCACACGTTTTCTTTTATTCGCTTAAAAACTTTCCAAATGCAAATTTTTTGTGTTTCTTTGTTTTGTGTGTGTGTGTGAACGGCGCCGCAGTGGTTTTGCACTTTGCTTGTTTGTTTTCATTGAACATAAAAGATCAATTAGCACTTTTTGTTATCAACAATATAGAATTTGAGGCACAAGACTGCGCATGGCACGCCCCGAAAAATGTTTTGTTGAAGCCCGAGCCCCACCCGGACCCGAGAAAATGCGTGCTACCCGGCCCGAGCCCGGCTCCGGCCTTCGGGCTGGCCCGGGCCCGTGCAGTTCTCTAGTACGGACACAATGCGGAGTTTTGACTCTATGAGTGGTAAAGGAAAACTTTGTAGCGGCCGGCATCTCCTCCGCTTACGCTGTCTTGACATTCTCAGGCATAAAAGGTAAAGCAGCAGGTCAGTTAAGCCACCAAAGTGGCCATTAGAAAAACTAACATCAAACACTGTAAAAAAAAAAAAAAAAAGCTCGTAGATTTTATAGTCTGTACAATGCGCTCGAATGTACCTTCACGGCAGTGTAAAGCTTGGTTTCCATCAAAATAGCCTACAGGTACCCCAGAAACGTCAGTTAAGTTTGGAACACGAGCAATCAATCAGACAGTCACCTTTTGGTCCTCAGCAAAAGCAATGAAAGACAACCCTACGCGAAAGTATAATTACTTTAAGTCAAGCAACTTGAGTCAGATGATTCTAAGCAATATTCCCTTTGTTGTGGAAAGACGGCCAAAGCGGGACCGAGAAGCAAACGCAGTTCAGCGCAATTTTCCCCACAAAACTCCGGGTGTCTGGTTAAATGTGTGCAAACCAGAGTTCGCGCTGATCTTGAGTTACCTAAAGCTATTTTTGCAACATGGCAGGCAGCAGCTGACAAGTTCACGAAAAACTTGTCAGCACGAGGAGCCAGAGAACTATGATCAGATCAAACAACAAGTCCGCAAAAAACAAAACAAAAAATACGTCGGATGTTCATACGCAACTGATCCGAGAGCCACGGCACATTAGTTCAAAGAGAAGTTGGGAGCAACAAACACTTTCCACCACAGTAGACAGTACGAGCGAATACCGCGGGATCCGGACAAAATGGTCCCGGACAAAAATGTCTCCGACAAATGGTCCCGGTCAAAATGGCCCCAAGCGCAAACCCGGACAAAATGGTCCCCGATGAATTTCGCGGCGTAAATTTCTTCATCTTTGAGAGTTTGTCGATTGTCTGTACTTGATGCAAATGGAACACATAAAAAAGAAACCATGTTTTCCATTTCAAAGTTTATTTATTTTTTAGACATACTATAGTCTTCATGGTCGAGCCATGAAGACAAGAAAACATATGCAAATATACAGATGTAGGTATAGCACAAATAATGTGACTATATGTTACATAAGCAGCACGAGTCTTTTATCTGGCTGTTTTTTGGGCGTTCACTTGTAAGGAAATCCTTTACGTACAAATTTATTTCGTGAAATAAAAGCCATTTTCAGTTTCAATTGTGTGCTTTTGTTTAGACTGTGAAATCGCTAGTGACATAGAAATAGCAGAGGAACTGAATGCGATTAATCTGTTCGCTCACTCGATTGAAGATGACTGACCCCTGGGAAACCGCGAAACGTTGTGTGGACGTTGTTTGTTCGCTCACCATCAACCCTGAAAATTTAATCTCTTTTTATTTATCTATGAAACAAAATAACAACGACCGTAATTCGCTGAGCACTGGAGTCGTTTATATTTAAAGTAATTCCAGGCTTCCAGAATGTATACCTAGATATCGGTCGCATTTGATTCATGGTAGGGACATAGTTGAAAAAATAATTAACGAAAGGCTTCAGAATTTGTTGAGCGGGTATAATATTATAATAAAACAACAATATAGATTCCAGACAGTAAAAACAACCGAACTCGCACTTTTGAATATCAATGACCAAATAATAGAGAATATTGAAAATCGGCTCTTCGCAATTGGCTTATTTATCGATTTACGCAAAGAATTTGATTTCATCAAGCACGACATACTCCTAAAAAAAAAAAAAACTTGAAACAGATGACATACTAGGCATATCACATAAACTCATAGCAAATTATCTTACTTCCCGAAAACAATACACAGTATATATTAATATACCTCACAAACCATGCACTGAAGATTTAATATTATACGCTGACGACACTAATGCATTTTTTATGGAGTCGATCTTAGCGAGTAATAGAAAAAAGCGAATAAATATTTACGCCAGCTCTCAGCCTGGCTGGCGGCAAATAGATCATTTTTAAATACAAAAATAAATACAGTGTTTTCATCGGTAAACCGAGCAAATAATAATACAATTGAACTGAGATCTGAAGGGACCACAACTGGAAGGGTGAATAACCACAAATTTATTGGGGTTTGGTTTAAAGAGCATTTAAATTGGACATTCCATATAAATACTGTAAAATTGATTTCTCAAACTAATAGGTTTACTTTCATCTACAAACATATATTACCAGGATTGCTAAAGCGTCAACTATATTACGCTTTACTATATACTTAAAAATGTAATACTGCTTCCTTGTCTGGGGTCAGACAACAAAAACAAAGATTTGAAACCTCCATCTACTACAAGAAAAGGCTGTGCGTAAATATAAAATTCTGACTATGACGCTCATACCTCCCCCTCTTCAAACACCATAAGATATTAAATGTTTACCAAGTGTACACATATAAAGTCACAATCTACATTTTTCAGGACTCGAGACTTCCGCAACCAACGCATCCTTCATTTTGCATCCGACTAGATCATCACTACGACGCACGGCATGATAGGTACATACTTCCTGAAATTAGGACAAATATAGTAACACAAACACTGGCAAATCAAACCCCGAACTATCTAAACACGTGTAGTGACCTTCAATAACTTATCACACCTAGTACTTCAATAAACAAATTTAAATGCATGCTGAAAGAAACCTTGATAGGAATAGAACCATAAATAGAAAATCAAACTGAAACCGAAGTGACTGTTTGGTATGAGTTATTCGTCTGCGACGTGTTATTCGCAATATTTTATTTTATTTTTTTATTTGTTGTGGTAATACCATTTTCGTGCAGAAAAATGTGATTTTATCAGAGCGTTTTTTTTTAAATATTTTGTTCCGTTGTTGACAGTAACTATACTTGTATTTCTACTATAAAACGGAATGGAGACATCGTTAGACCATCTGGTCTTTTACCTTGATGCTGCAGACAATCTGCATTGTCTAAAAGAAGTGAATAAAAAAAAAACTGCTGGAGATAAGGTTTTTGAAAAAAAAAAATCCCAGCTCTTAAACGCAATAAATAATACAGGGAACGTGTGTTGAATTATCATTAAAGTATCAATATACTAAAACAAAATAAAAAAGACAGATTTGTTTTGATCGCTTTGACAAGCAAAGGAAGCACAGAATGTGTCATGGGCGCGTTATGATTTGCTATACTTGGTTATAAAGAGATTCGGGTGGTTTAGGATGCAGTGCACACAGAACACACTCTTGTATACCTTCCGGGTTTAGCAGAATGGTCGAGACAATTCTAAATTTATTCACGAGTGGAGACTGTCACGATCACGCTTTAATAAGAAGTTTTCTCAGTGTTCCCCTGCTTACGTGCCTGCATGCACGGCCTTCGATTCTCGGAGCTCTTGGATTATGAGAAGCCCCTTGTGGTAACTTAACTGATCGCGAGTAGAGGCAGTTTATCGCGTCCTTTACGCTATCTTTTGACTGGTGTCTGAAGTTGCGACGTTACACGCTCGCTGCGCTATCTCTTGGTACGTTATGAACTTATGATTCACCCCGTGGTCGTGACTCCACGTGGAGAGCTATAGACTTCGTCATTCGGAAGCCAGCTCCGCGCGCCGACGGTCACCTGCGGACCAAGTATACGCTGGACTAACTATTGCAACGCTTTTTCGTCACACTCGAGCGTTCTGCTTTTCGCATGAAATCCAGCTCATAGACACATTCTGTGTTTGAAGATAATGTAAACTCTAAGAAAAAAAAAAGAAAAATGCACGAGTGGCCATTTTGTTTGCCTTTAAGGTTGGGACCATTTTGTTCGGGACCATTTTGTCCTAAATCCTTCGATTGACAATTCCAACGCGTTCGTTCACTCGCCGACAACAGACCGACACTCTGCACGCTCCCTGCGCGCTTATCCCACAGCGGAGCACGCGGTTGCCCGTTGCCGCCGCTCAGAGGAGCCGAGCGGCGCCCGTCACCGAAGCAGCAGAGTCGCCCTCTCTCGCCGCTCTCGGCGCTCGACAACCGCCGCCGGAGTGAGCGAGGTCGGAGGAGCACGGGGCCGACATCCAGCGTCATCCGAGCACTTCGCCGGAACAGGTATACACCTCTGCCGCGACAGGGAGTAAATCGACGACGACAGCACCAATCAGATCTGGCCGGCGTTCAAGCCAGGCAGATCTTTCAAAAGAGCATTTTATCTCGCGTCGTTCACCCGGGAATGCCAAGGAAAACTTGCCTGTGCCAAGAATCCTATTCCACTCCTCGTTTTCGTTATACTTTTTATTTTTTTAAAAAATCCCCCGAGCGTCGTCTCGCTCGAGCAACGGTAACAACCTCAAAACAAGGAAAAGAGAGCGGCACACCGGCGTTCGTCGCGGCTGCCGCGAGCAAAGAGAGGATTAAAATTTAAAACCAGACCTTCTCGAGTCGAATATTAAGGTGCCGTGGCTAGGGTGACGTATCCACTGACCGCCATAGCAAGCGCGTGTTGATAGCGAGCTCCCACTACGTTCATTTTCCGCCATTAAAGTTGTTGCTCTTTGACAGGCCGGTAGTTCCTTTAGCGGTGAATATTCTATCTCGAAATCACTTCTATAGACAATTGCAAGCGAGGCGACCTGCCGCCGCCATGTCTCTTCTCGTGCGGGAAAGCCCGCGCAATTACAAGCTTGTCAAAGCTATGTGCACGAGCACGCTGCATGTGCTTGCCCGCATGGGGCACCCCAGTCGGGGCGCCATTTTCGTTTCGCCACCAGCTGGATACCATGATGTCACTGGTTCCAACGTAATGACTTTTGTGTTTTGTTTCGCCTTTTTTTTTTTGTCTTCACAGTTGTGAGGAGGAGAGCACTGCCATTTTTTGCAAGGACGCTGTCAAGGAAGGTGAAAGCGCGCGCAAAAGTTCGCGGGAACTGGTGATGTCGCTAAGCATCTTTGGAGGACTCCATGGCGATGTGTATGCCTCGTTAGTGGGCTATATTGCGCTACAACAGCTACAACTTCAGGAACCGGATGATTGCATTGTCTAAACAGGGTTACCAATTCCCCGTGAAAACGAAAACAAAGGCTAATGTTTGTCTGGAGCGGTCTGTAAGATGCGCCAGCTTGCCACGGCCCAAGCGGTCGACCAAAGGCCGATTCGCGAGACCCACTTTCACGAGCAGAGGTTAGCGGCGACTTTCCTGTTATTCCTCGGCGGTCGTCGCCGAGAAAACCCGCGTGGGCAAGGGGAGACGCAAAAAGAAAAACGTTTCTTCGAGTCCAGTACATTCATCGGCGCTGTCTCCCGGAACGGGGGACCGGACTAATGATACGCAGCGAAGCAGTCGCAAGGCAACCGCACCAGAATCGAACGAAGGGCGGCGGGCCACGGGGAACGACAGCAAAGGGCGTAATAAATGCGTCTTAATGAAAGTGGGACGAGGGGGGAAGGGGGCGCGAGAGAATTCGAGATGAAACAACAAGACCGGTTAAAGAATGAATGGCCCAAAATAGGAATGGCCGATTGGCTGGATGCGTCGTAAACAAGTACGCGTCCGCGGACGGACTCGCCCTGCTTCGATTACTGCTTCGCGCGTGGGCCCTGGGAATCACGGCGCCGCATCCACCCTCGAGGAACCTGCAATGGCAACGTCCGTCGACACCAGGCACGGACAGCTGAGCCCTCCAAAGGTTGGCTCAACGCCCCGGCCCGTAACACCAACGCTGGATTTCTTTTTAACAGGGTGTCCACCAAACGCAGCGGTTGGGTCTGCGTGACACGATGCGCGAATTTTGCTCATTAGCGGCCGATAACTGAAACCTGTCAACGCGGGCATATTGCGCACTGACGCCATACAAAGCCCGAAACCGACGCATTCCGAGGCATCCTTGCTCGCCCGTCAAAATGCGTCACCCTCCCTAACCCGATCGTCCTGGACCTGTTTTGAACCGTGCACCTCCGAAGAGAATCTCTACACATCAGTTACAAGCGAGCGCGGAGCGTTTGAAGTCGAAACCTGCGTATACAGTCAGACATCGTTTCCCGTTGGAAAGAATCCAGTTGTTTTGACTCTTCATCTTCCAGTCATTCGCATCTGACCATCGCGACTCGAAGAGTCAGGAAACGCTAGACGCGTATTAGCAGCCGGAAGTTGCGCAGCGAGAACGCGTTTATCTTCCACGCGCGGCATTGATCAAAGCGAAGAAATTTGCATCAGCGGCCTTTAGATTAGTAGGAAGCGAACGCGGTCACCCACTTCGCACGTTCTGCCCACTGCCTTGGCGCTGGTCCATTTAACCCCGTAGAGACGCGAACTTCGGAGTAATTAATCAGACTAAAACAAACCGCACGGCTTATACGCTGCGTACAGAGTGCTACTCCGCGATTTTCCCCGACATCCGTCAAACTTAAACGCTCCGATGGATGTGTCGGTGCAACCGCAACGGAAAACGGTGCCACTGTTATCGCCAGGTATCTCGAGGTAAATGCCCAGCAGGTTGAGAGGTGAATTCCTCGGCGTTTTTTTCGGCTGTTACGAGCGCACACTATTCGCAAGATATCTGCGTGCAACCGGGTTTGTAGTGCTGATACATTCGTTGCCCGACATTACAAGATTGCACACGTAGGTCGGGTCAACATTCTCCCTTGGAGGAGTGCTGCTTCGTCCAAACTTAAAATTAATCAAACCGACAATGGCTCATCTCGAGTGGAGTTAACTTGGCTTTAGGAACCGTAGGGATAATAGGGAGTTTTCGTAGATCGTTTTCGTCGTCGCAACCCGCTACGATACCCGGAACTCTACAGCCAAGGCCATCGGCGCGCAGGCGCAGTAGCGGTTTCTTCGTTGCAGAGGGCTTAGCGGAGGGGAACGCGGTCTACGAAAACTCTCTATTAGGGTGTTTTAGCGAGTCGTATTTCGACCACACGGTTCCAAAATCATAAACGGTGCAGCTGGTCCGTTCCATGTAACCGTACGTAAAATTTGACATATTTTAGCAAATCGTGATACTGGCGTAACCGTGTAAACGATGATGATGATTGGGTTTAACCGGCAGCGCCATCTTCAAGTAAACATGTGAAAGATTTTTCAGCGTGCATGCACATCCGTGGCGGCTCGAGTTTCCGGCGTACGACTGATGTAAACAAGAAGGCCGACGTAACATTTATCGGTCGCGATTTCGAGACCTGCGAAGCTAGATAGAGTAAATATAGTGTTTGAACGACCGCAAAGGTAGGTGATGTGTCTCCGTCATCTTGAACTTAAACGATCGTTCACGCTGTGTGCCGTAGAACCAAATCATTTCGTCTGCTCGCGGTCGCCACGGCAGCTAGTCTGCCCGCAGATCGCAAAAATTTACTAGCATGCGTAGTTTACAGCATTCACGATCGCTTACCATTGTGAGCAGTCCTCGAAATGATTTGATTCAACCTTCTAAAATGAAGCAGACTAACAGGATGGCACATCTCCTCCCGCTGTCCTAAGCCTACGCTCAGATGGGTCGGCGGAGTCAGTCGCCAAACCGACCACCATCTTTTTTTTACCCAAATCGTGAACGGTGCCGCCTGTGTTGCGGTGACGACTCCGGCGGCCGGAATGGGAGAAATGAACGAGAAGAGCCTCCCGACGGCCCTAACGACTCGCGTGCGCATGCTCAGTGGCGTCGGCAATGCGTTCGAGGACGAACCGTTCGTGTGGAAACGACACGCCAAAACTCCCATTGGCACCGTAAAGCACCAACGACGTTTTTAATATTAGTAACCCACGGATTTGAGGCGACGCGTTTCAAAAACACAGAGGGCCGATAGATTGTCCAGAAGCCCACACACAATACGCTTCTCACGAGGTAAAATGATACCGACACGCCGCGACAAGAACAGCGATCAAGAAAAACAAGAGCCAAGTTTCGGCGAGCGGCCCCAGCGGAAATCACGGGTTGGGGACAGCATGGAATCGGAACCTTTGTCCAGCTATAGATGTCATTCCACCGCCTCCGACTTGTACCTACGCAGATCATTGTATATTTTTGTGTGGGGGTGCGTGTATGCATTTAATTTCTTTTTGTCTCAGTACACTTCGTTATTGCTACCCATAATGACACACAAAAAAATCATAGATGCAGAATATACGCAGCACAATGTCAACACTGTGGCACAACAAATACGCCTTCGCAAAATTAACGAGCTTCTAAGTTACCTGAAGGCATCAATCACATTATTCAAAAATACTGTGTCCAATAAAAAAATAACAAAAAAACGCGTTTTGTAGGTACATGGATAGGAACTAGAAAGACCGCACAGCAGACTTGTGCACGCGCAACGCTGGCATGTGCGAAGACATTATTGTTTTACGTTGCAGACCTTCCGTTAGTGGTCCGTTTTCAGCGTAGCGATCCATGCATAACACACGCACCAAGAAAGGGTTGGCACGTGGTGTGCAGTGAAGGTATCTCACCAGGCGAATGGCGCGATAAAGAATGAATTCAAAAGTGTTCCGCACTTCTCGTAAAACAAGGCTCGCTCGAACCTGCACTCGCGAAGAAAAAAGGCCAAAAAAAAAACGGCAAAAAGAAAAGGCTTCGAAACCGCTCCGAACCTACCGGTGAAATTACTCATAACGATGGAAGCACGCTTCTTTGCGGAAAACGAAATGAAGGCGCGGAAGAGATCTCCCGTGACTCATAATGACGAATTTCGAGCCGGCAACCAGCAAGGCCGACCGCATGACGAAACTGGCTCGTCTCGCGCTGAGTGAGCCAAGTCGTAGGCGAAGTGACGGAACCGCGTCTGTCCAAGGAGATCCGATGCGCAATGCGGACTGCAAGGGCACCCCGTCAAAGTGCACGCGCCGCTCACCGCTCACGAAGAGGCTCGCATTATCTCGAAGAGGGGAAACGCGACTCGAACTCCAAATGAGCCTTTCAAGGCGGGTAGGCGCATAGGTGCACGGATAGCACCTGGCCAGTCATCAGACGCCTCGACGCTTCGGTTGGACGCGTCGCGGCGGACCCCGCAGCAGCGCCACCTCTCTGATCGAAGACCGTCGGCGGAATGAAGCCCCACCGCTTCGAGTCGGGGGTAAACAGCTCAAAAAAAGGCAACAAAAGTGCCAAAGGTTCGCCGAAGCACAGGGGGCGAGGAGCTTGTTGATGTTGATCGCAATTACGCTGCCCGACGCTCGGAGGGCGGCTATTTATTACGCGGTGGAAAGCCATTTATTAGCATCTCTCTCCGGCCGCGGTGCGTAAGGCACGAGCGAGAGCTGGACCTGGCCGAGTTGCCGTCGTCGGGGCCGTTCCACCCACCGCTGAGGGCTCTCGCTGCGGCCAGACGCCGCCGCGTCATGCCGCAATTAACGACGCGCTCGTACCTCTCTATACGGCGCCCATGCTTCGCTCCGATCGCTCGCGCACGAGGAGGAGGCGGAGCGGCCAGGCCCGAGAGGCAAAATGCTGCGCATCGAGCCACCTCGAGGTTCACCGCGCGCGCTTTTTAAAGAGATCCCAAATCGCGGAATCGTGCGCGCTACGCGGCCCGTGCAATATGCGCACGAGACTGTACTGTGAGCACCGCAGATGACGTCATACCCCCCCCCCCCCCGGGTTCATCTGAGCCTTGTTTTGAAGACTCATTTAGGGCCTCATCGGCGCATTTATATTTAGGATCCTCTAGGCATAGCATACTAGTGCACGGGACGCTATAACACGGAACAACTTCAGTTTCCATGTAACGATAGCTAAAGTATGGAGGCACCTGCTTTTGTGAAGTGTCAATCATTCTTCGTGCAGTCAAGCTGCAGAGATCTTGACGTCATCCTTTAAACCTTAAGTTCAACCTCAACTCGGATGTTGCTTGACAACAGTCTGACCACCCCTAACTGCCTCTCCCCCCCCTTTAAAGTAGCAGAGAAACAAAATTAATGTACAGTGTTTGAAATAATAATGCAAACACACAAAATTATTAAATAGTACGTATGTGTTAGGGGATAAACAAATCAATCGATTCATTCAGATTTCCGCAATTCACAACCGTCATGGAGGGCTCCATAACAAACATTAAGCACATATTTTTCCTGGTTTCGCTCAACGATGTGTTCTCTGCTCAAAGGATTACCTTCGAGCAAGTAGCTCTTCCTTCCGCTGTATGTCGTGTATATACTTGCAGCAAAACCTCTTTTTAACAAAAAAAAAAAAGCGGCAAAAAAAATAACGACACATGTGTTTAGTTTTGAAAATAAGCAGTCTTGGTAGAACAAGAGCGATCGTACGTGGCACTCCGCGACGTCTATCAGATGTTGGACGAAATTCTGCCGACGGCCACCGGGGGTACGGGTCACCGGCACCGCCGCCGCCGCAACAGCAAAGCGAAAACCAGTCACACCAATTTGCTGAATCGCGAAGCCAGGTTTGTTCGAGTTCCCAGTGGTACTCAAAGCGCGACATTAATTAACCAAAAGAAGTAATTTGTAGTACATTGATATATACCTTTGGTGCTTTCTTGTTTAGTCTCTCTTAAATAGTGCCTCTTTTTTTTTTTCAAATTTCATTTTAAGATTTTCTGTGTTCTTTCTGTATAGAGTATATTCCTATATCACGTAAATTTATTTTTTAGTTGTATCGTATGTAGATACGTTTTATTTCTGCTGCTTTGTGCTGTTGTATCTTGGGGGCTTGGTGCTAGTCATGCATGCTGTTTCTGACGGCTTTCTTTCCTAAATGTCTCTACCAACCATGTATTGTTTTGATTGGAAAATAAAGTTATTATTATTGTTATTATTATTAACTGTACTCCCCCTCATCACGATAACAAAGAACTACCGTTACACACATAATGCATTCTCGAAGATGCTGTGTCACCCAATACAAAGCTATAGCAAGTCGTGTGATTCACCGTGACCGGGTATCGACAAAAGTTCATGCCGTGCACAACGCTGGTTTGGCTTTTTTCCGCTGTCTCGTTAGAGCTGTAAATAAGGTTATCCGCTGTAGACGCACGGTAGAAAAAAAAATTAAGACAAAAATGCATTATTATTATTATTATTATTATTATTATTATTATAAATATTATTATTATTATTGTTGTTGTTATTGTTGTTGTTGTTGCTGTTCTTATTATTGGCTCGGCTTTCGCTGTGGAGGGCATAGGAAAATGACATGAAGAATAGCGGTTCCCCACGACGTCGAAGATGAAAGGCAAATTACTGTTCGACTCCGCGAGGTTGGCTCGCCCGAACCAAGTTAATTGCGATTAATCGAGTACTACTTATTACAATAATTGCGTAGCAATAGCAAGAGAAGAAGAAGAAGAATAAAAAACGCAGAGAGCGAACGATAAATCGACGGCAGATGTTGCATTTCAGCTGTCTACCGCATTTCAGCCCCCAGCAGGCGTCATCTAAATCTCCCAAACTGAAGCGGCAAAGAACCGGCGCAGCAGCCGATGGCTCACGGCCACCATCACGACGCAAATAAGGACGGACGGACGTGCACTGCCGGGTAGCAGCGCACCATAGCGACAACGAGCCAAACAAAAGCCGAAAAAAAAAAACACGAAAGACACCGAGAGAGAAAAAAAAACAAAACAAAACGTGGGAGAACGGAAGGGAAAAAACGAGAGAACGGAGCGACGGAGCGCGATTAAAATCGCGGCCTCGGCAGAACGAAATTGCGACTCATTAATTACGGCATCTAAATCAAGCGGCCGGCTGGCAGCCGCGGGGCCGACGCTGGTGCGCCATTCTTGACGCGTCCGCGTACGGGCCCGTCCGGCCGGCCGCAGAAGGGGCGCCACGCTCCGTGCCCCATCGCCGGCATTTGGAGAGGCTCACGATTCGGACATTTCTCAGGATGGAAGCCGCACGAACAATCAGCGCGGAACCGGGCTCTCCTCGCATCCACACGCCTGGAGATGGTAGCCGCGCGGTCAGACGCGTCGTCCAGTCGCTGCAGCGCCGCGATCGGAGGGGCCCCTTCCCCCATTACTCACACCCGCTGACGGAAGAAGATCCTCGGACCTCTTCTTGCGAGCGCTCGTCGTCCGCACCAGCTGATGGCCGCCATGCGAAATTATCCGCTTTCCAGGCGGGCTATAATTACGATTGTCGTGTTTAGCTAATGAAGCGTGGAGGAGATGTTTAGGCTAACCGCGCCGCGTTTAACCGAATCTCGTGAACGCGGTGTCACGCCATTAACCCCGTTTATTCCCGCAGCTTCGGCGCTACCGTTGGCAAGCACGCTTATGCACCCGGTCAATGGCTACATCGCCGGTTCACACCGACGCGCGCCCTGAAGCCACAAGCACACACACAAACACACAGAAACGAGATGTACGCAGCCTGTTTCTAAGACCAGGCAGGCATAGAGCACGGCGGCCAAAAATCAAATATACCACCCTCTCACCCCTCTTCTTTTTTTTCTTCAGTATAATCGACTTTATAGATCGACGTGGCAGCTACTACCACGTTACAGCCGCTAATGAGTCTATCCCCGTACAAGCCTTCAAGCAAGTCACAGGCAAGCGCATCATTCAATCTAGACAGTCACCCAGGCAGTCGCCACGTGTAGTTGTTTCTGACTGCGAAGTTTCAATGAATACCCCGACGTTAACGTCCACTGGATGTTCAACCTAAATATTGTTTTCTAAGAACTTGGCGGGCACGATAAAAATAAATAAAAAAATAAAAAAATAACAGGAATCACCAACAAGATGAGTCGTCGATGCAGGTGGTAATTAAATCTAATCGAAAACGCCATTGTGTGTTTTTGATGAATCGAGATTAACGGGATGGAACGAACAATTACAAGCGCGTCGACCGGGCTTATACTTTCTTGCAAACTAACGCGGCTGAGAAAGTATCAGCGACTCTGCGAACCGCGAGATGTGTATCCTTCGCCGCACGCGTATCACAAAAACTCAAAGCGCCGGAAGAGAGAAAGAGCGAGAAGACAGGAAAAATAACCTTCCACACAGAAAAAAAAAGCGCGACCCGCCGTCTCTCGGCAGGGAGGGACCTGGCGCCATCTATGAGAGCAAAGGAAAACTTCGGCAGCTTTCGCGCGGTCGGGACTCCAACATTGTTACAATCGCGGACGCGGTCTCATCCGATTATCATACGTCATTCGAAAAATTTAAGAAAAAAAAAAAAGATACGTTAGTGGCACGTTTTAGTAACGACACCCATAATGAAAGACCTCTAGCGCAAAGCATTACGGAACATAAAAATCTGCGTTGGCCGCGTACATTTATTGGTGAAGTCGTACCTTAATACTGTACTTAAATTATTAATCAGTCTTACATGCAAGATATTAATTTTGTTAAAAATTAGGCGTAGTGCAGGATTGACCCCATTTTTTCTCATCACCGTGTTATCTCCAGATCCAAATACTTTAAAACCCTGAAGCATTCTGGCCTGCCATTTTCAGATGACGTCACACCTCGACAAATCTTCATTAAAACAGAACCTTAAGCACAGCATCCCTACAAAACGGCCTTTAAGTTCCGTGGCCCCAAAAAGGGGGATAAAGAAACAAAAAGCCAAAAGTGGCCGCGAAGGAAAAGGCCTCATCGAGCGGTCTCTCCAGGAGCGCGGCGCTTCCGTCTGCTGCCGGCGGAGATCTTTCGCAAACATGGCGGCTCCGAAGCAGACGAGACTGATTGATAGCTGTCGGGGAGAGCGACCACGTGACCCGTTACCATGGCGACCGCGGCCATTTGTCCGGCATGACGCAGGAAAGGGAACGACGGGGAGAGTTTGGCTCGAAGAGCGCGAGAAAAAGGAGGAAGCCATTCCTCCTTCCTTTCTTCTTGAACGCGTCACACGTGGCAGTTGCCAGACGAGCAAAGAAAAACGTGTTCAAAGACGAGCCGCCGCCGCTGACTCTAGGACGGTCGCGCGCGCGGTCTCGTTGCGCCGGGAAGTAACATCGGGGGCGTCGTTTCAATTAACGTTAACTAATTTAGGAGTTCGCCTTTCGAGATACGAAACTGCAGCGGACACATGTTGACGAGACAAACTTCCGACTCCGAATGGCGACAAATAACAGTGCCGAAGAGGTTCGAGATGACGCGTAGAGACGTCGCCGGAAGTTTCAAAGGGGAACTCGCGCCGCACGGACGTCGGCATGAAGGGGAGGGGGAGGTTTCGAGTATTAGTTCGAATCACCAACCTCCACCACGAAGCCAGAGGAGCGGGAGCCCCGTTTGAAAGAAAGCAAGGGCCCCAGGATGAAGTTGTCCACGGCACCGCGCTCAAGTTCGCCGAGCGAGCACCCTGATTCCTTTTCAGATCCTACCCTCCCGCGCTTCCGTGGGCAGGCGGCGCAGCCGGAGGTTGGCTTCGCTTCGATTGCTCGCGTGTTACCACGTGAAGCCCAACTCGCAAAACGCAGGCGCTCAACGCGGCTGCCTGCCCGAAAGGGTCCCTGCGCCTCGTCCACCGCGCGACGCAGCGCAAACAAGCGATCGTCGGTATTCGCTGTTTTATTTTCGCAGCTGGAAGGACGTGATGACAGCAACCGGCGTAGTGGATTGTGCTTCTATGTGGGGCACCGACCTAGACTCGGCGTCGACTTGTTTTGTGCTACGCTGTCAAGGCTAGCGTATATTCTACGCGGCGCTGTCGAAGCTACTTGCGCAAAACGACGCCGGGCGTCCGCGCGGTAGTGCGGGGCTGCAGCCGTGTGGAACTAAGCTAGCCTAGGCAATGTAGCGCAAAACGTTGCTGCCGAGTATACATTGTTCCAATGTATACGGAATCACAGCCCATCGTCCGATCATCACAGTCCAGCACGCGCATGTTCGTCGCTCCGGAAAGCGAGCAAAGCAAGCGCGATACGCACGAACACTTGGCGACGAAATGCTTAAAGAGACAAAAACAAAATGGCCATCGAGTCCAAATGTCCAACAAGTCACATGATACGCGTGTCAAAATGTACACAGAGACAAATTGTCCAAACAGGTCAAAACGTCCACCGAGTCAAAACACCTAACGAGACAGAATGTCCAACGAGGTTCAAATATCCATCGAGGTCAGATGTCCAACCAGGTCAAAACATTAAATAAACGATACAAAATGGCCATCGGGTCAAAATGTTCACACAGGTCAAAACAATCAACTAGACAATATGTCCATCGACACAAAACATCCAGTATTCGACGATTTTATCTGTTGGGCATTTCGTCTCGCTGGACACTCTGACGTGGGATCCTCACAAAGCTAAAAAAAAAAAAAAACGGTTATGGAATGGTTTATACGGAAAGTAAAAGTCGGCGTTCCCAATAACATGGACAAATCGCCATAAACAAATCGCCAAAAAGTGCCCTTCTCTTGTCCGCGCTAACTGTGTCGCGCACTGTACAGCCATGGAAAGTCGAAGGTGAAACTTCCGAGCGACGACCGAGAGATACCGTGCGCGAGAAAGAGCACGCGGACGAGAGTGAGGCGTTCGGTCGTTTCAGCTTATGTTGCCTACGACTGCACGTGCAAGTAACTTGAAACGTGGCGGGTAATTATCGAGCATTCGCCATTTTTCCAGTGTAAATCATGCGCTATGAATAGTGAGAAAACAAAATCAAAACAAAATAGCAAAGAAGAACTTGTGGGGTTCCATCACGGTTTATGCATAGACCGTTCCATGGTAAAAGACTTCTGGCACGATGTCACTTTCAGTGCTCGTGCGTAGAGCGCGTGATTTGCTCGCCTTTTCAAATCGTCGAACACTCACGTGCTGAGCTGTGGATTTGTAAACATTTAAATAGTACGACGGGCCCGGTAGTTGTTTCTTCTTCCTTTAATTGCTTGGGCTCGTGTGTTCGCGACCGTACGCTCGGCGTTTTCCCAGCCGGATACAGTTTGACAGTAAGTGGCAATAGATCCCCAAGGTTTGTTTCGGACAACCTTGGGTTCAATGAGCGACAGTGAAGGCGCCATGCGAGTACCCAACGTTCTGATAGCTTTTTTTTTTTTACTCTGTTTTTAATTTTTGCGGGCACAACTTCCTAACAATCTAAAGGAGGGTGGACCGCGTGTTCTCGCAAAAGTCTGTACCGGAATGAAAAAAAAAACAACTGATCCTAGAAGCCGGACTTCGGCCGAAACGTCAAAATAAATACGTCCCTTGCTCTTGTTTCACACAAGGTTCTCTAAAGCCTTCAGCCGCTACGCCAACCATTCCCGTTATAATGATACGAAATGATTTTTTTTTAAAGCTTTACAGATTTGTTTCAAAAAAGCCGTGAAAGTTACACTTATGCGGTTTGTGCAAGTGATGATAAGATTATCGGCGGAACGCGATGATAAGATTATCATCGCGTTCCGCCACTGCTAGCTTTGCGCCTGCTTCCCAGGTGGTAGCTTTGGCGCGCCCCGAGTTTATCACTGAGCTTCAAGTCGTTCTAAAAAAGTTGATTTAGTGGTTTTCGACGAGCTCAGTAAGTTTCTAATTGGGAGAATATGTCTATTTTCCCCAATTATAAAAATATTTAACGAATTTGAATTAATTAGCCGACTTATCGCAAAGATAACCACCTACATCATGTCCCCCTGGCAGTATAACTCCACCTTTTACGGCTTTTTTTAAGCAAATCTGCAAAGCTTAAAGGGGTACTCCGGCGATTTTTTCATGGTCGTTGATTTGCTTCAAAATTGGCTCAACCCACCGATAGACATGGCTCTACGAGTTCCCCAAGTATTGTGTGAAAAGAAAAAAAATTCGCGAAGTTATTGAATTTTCGAATTTCGTTTTCATCGTGTTTCTCAAACTGGGAGCCCCTACTGGCAACATTGAAGTGTGACGACAGAAATGGTACAAAGGGGGCAGTAAGCCATGTTCCCAACTGATTACAAGACGTTTGATGGTGGGAAAAGAATGTTTGGTAACTGATTCACTGAGAAGCACGCAAAAAACACTTGACATACTCTGTTTAAGACTACATGCATCGACCTGAAAGTCTGTACCATGTGTGACGTCACACCACTGAAGAGCGCGCGAAAATTTGAATGCTGGTTTCGGCATCAACTTCATTTACGGTTTTCTCAATTGCTATTTTGAATTTGGAGAAAATAAATAGCATACCGTGACGACTGAAGCCCGGGTAGTCAGAAAATGCAATTTGTTTAGGTAGCTCAAAAAACGGCCGGACCACCCCTTTAAAAAAAAACATCCTGTTTATATGTTTTACGAAGAGGTGGACAAATTCGATATTGCGAAAACTACGCATCGCAACAAAAAAAAAGGCTTGTGTCGTTTTGGTTTTGGGCCAGGGGACTATTAGGGAAAATTATTAAAGTCCGGGATAATTAAGTTGTTAATTATTTTTGCGTAATTAACTTTTTTAATATTGTGTTTAAAGGCATGGTTTCAATTAGAAAATTGCTCAGCATCATCAGAAAACACTAAATCAACGAATTGCAGAACGATAGAAGGCACGCGAAGCATTTTACGGCTTTCTGAAAAACCGCACAAATTCGACGGGTTTTTAAGTTTCGGTTTGCTCTCGGAGCGCATCTCGGCTCTGACGGCACCGCGCCCCGTGGAGAAATAGGCAACCAACCCGCTGCGTCGCACGATGACAGCGCAGCAGAGGCTGGTTGCACTATTTCTCCACGGGGCGCGGTGCCGTCAGGGCCGAGATGCAGCGTCGAAGGCCGCACTTTCAAAGTGTAAGCGCTGCTCAAAAACACGTCTTTGCGCGCACGAGACACGAGCCCGAGTAGGGTGAAGGGGGAGGTGTTTATAACACTTCTCTTCCTGGCAAAAAAAAAAAAAGAGGAGCGAAACACTCAGATCGGGGGCCCTCGCGTGTTTTCTTCGTTTGCTCGAAGCCGCTTTCAAAAGGAAGCGGACAAGCACCATAAGGGGCCGGTCACCCACCCAAAGGGCCGGCTTTGTACAGGGATAGGAGTGCGCTGCGCGAAGTGCGCGTTTGGCCTCGCTGACATCCCCATTATCTTTGTATATCCCTCTTCTCGATCTGCTGTGGCAAAGCAACATCGCTTTCCAAAATATTTATAGGTTTCGTTTTTTCTTTTTCTACGTGCTTTCCGTCATGGGGGCCCCCAGAGAGTCGGGGGCCCCGGGCTGCAGCCCTTAGCCCATACCTTAATCCGGCTCCTGCCGAGGGCAACTTTCTTCGGCATTTGAGAAGACGCGAGCACCGCGCGAGCACAGCTTTGATCGGCGCTCAAGGTCTGCGAGCGCACGAGTACCCATATGCTTTCGTTTCACGGACTACGAGGAATACAAGAGGACGCGCGTACAACTTCCATTCCGCACAATCATAATCGTTTTTCTCGGAAGACGATAAACGGGAGCTAGTTCCGAGGGTGCGCTGTGACCAACTAGAGTTCCTGTATAGGCTTCTACGGGAGCCAGAGTTGCGCGTCTGTTTTCCACGTGCCGCCGCTCCGCTATTCGCCGAGATCCGATCACGTGAGGATCCGGATCAAATGCCGTGCAGGAAAGTAGACGTTGCACGCGGCCCGACAGTACGTCCCCCCCCCCCCCTGCTTTTGAGCGCGGCGCCGCTTTTCGCCGAATTCAGTCACGTGAGGAGCAGGATCAACATGCCGTGCAGGAAAGACGGCGCTACGGGGATGAACGCGCAACTCTGGCTCCCGTAGAGAGCATATAGACGCTTTACACACGCGCCAGATTGAGCCGCCATAGCCGACCTTCTCTTGTCTTACCGAGATGCCAAGCCACTGAAACGGACGTTTCCGAGCCTCCACACAGGCCTATGCTGGGGAGAAGGACGTAGTAGCCCCTAAAGTGGCAATAACCTGCCCTGCTGTGGTAAGAATGAAGTGCAGCGAACGGAATAAGAGGAAACAAAAACTGAAGGGCGGTTATGGCGGCGCCCATGCACAGCTGCTGTAAAGCGTCTATACAGGAACTCTAGGTCCAACTAAAGCTCCTTCTGGTTTTAAAAGTAGCGCAAGGTGCGTCGATGCACGAAGCACGTGCAACGTGCAGCCTCTGGCAAGATAATGGCTGCACAGCGCAGCACTGAGCTATATTTCAGAGGCCATCTTCTTCCGAGAAGCGGCGCGTGGCACGTGTCTCGAGCATTTCCGACAACAATGAATGGCGCCACTTTTTCCAGGATAGAGGGGCTTTAGGTCTAACAACATGGCGCCCGCCCTGTGAATACCCCCTGTACCTTTTCGTGGCCCATCCAAAGGATCGGTGAACCGTCGTGCACCGAGTGGAACGCGGAGACTAGGCATCACGAGCTGAATTTTCCCCTTATCCGAATTACATTTAGCTAAGCCCAATTTGAAATGCCCGTGTAAAAGGGGTGTTACACCCGCAATATCGAAAACACGCGAGAAAAAGTGGCAATCGAGCGTTTGTACGGCAAGCGAAGAGCAAGAACCGTGCGTCGCGAGTATCGCGTCAGCATCTCTCGTGCCTCGCCGGCACGTCAAGGAGGCGTACGCAGCCAGCAGGCTCTCGCTCGACCTCTTGCGGAATTTCACGTTATCGGATTAGTTCCCGGGACGTAGGTAAATATGTAAATCATTAGGTGCATGTTTCGAAGCGACAGACCAAGCTCTCGGTACCAATATCTCTCTTCGGAAACAGAGTCCACCAAAGTATTCAAGTGAGAGAGAGAGAGAGAGAGAATAAAGAATGTGAAGAGCTTGGCAGCCTTAAAAACCTGGGAGAAAAAGAAAAATACAGTGCGAGTCAGCGCCATGCGCATGTTGGTTTCCCCGTGTACGATGCGGGTGTGAGGACACAAAGCCCACTCGCATGGCGCAAGCGCGCTGTCTGCGAGCTAAAATTTACTTCATAATATTAACCTTTTCCGTAATTGTGCATCTACCGTTTCCTGTAAACATAACGTATTTTAAAAAAAATTAAGCGCTAAAAATGTACAGGTTAGTTAGCTTTTAGTAGGCACGTTTTAGTACATCATGTCACTAAATTAGTTCTCTTCGCGACCTGGTAACTGATCATGCCACGTCATGAATAAAGACAAGAAGCTTCTTCGAACACCACAAAATTGAGCTGAGCTAAGGAGCCGACCTATTAATGTCCCCCCCCCCCTCAAGA
Source organism: Ixodes ricinus (assembly GCA_037355805.1). NCBI lineage: Eukaryota > Metazoa > Arthropoda > Arachnida > Ixodida > Ixodidae > Ixodes > Ixodes ricinus. The sequence goes on along the minus strand of JAZHYW010001535.1, from coordinate 29,793 downwards.
AAAAAAAAAAGCAATCGTCTACACGCGTTTATGGGATTCGAGTGGCAATTTCGGCAAGTTCTGGGTCAGTGAGTATCGAATTTGTAAGTCGTACCAAACGCTTAGAATCATTTCCTTTCTCGATAATGCGTTAGGGAATGATCATGCTAAGTACCTTTGTTCAAAGTTGAGAAAGTCAGTGGGAGCCATTCGTCACTGCCTGGCGTTGACAAACAGACAGTCTGCCGAACAAGGTAAAAGAAAAAAGGTATTCTGTAACTCATTCTTAGATTCGCAGTTGCGGTACTGTACCCTGGTGCGGCGAAAAAAATAAACGCTTCTTCCTCTAACCTACATATGAAACCTATATCACAAAAAGACAATAAGAATAATGGTGTTTCTCAAGCACCCCCCCCCTCCTTTTTTTACATTTTCTACAATACGATACGTGTATTCGAAATCCACGACAATCATGTAATTCCCGCTTATGAGTAGGGAGCACCTGACCGTTCTCAGGAAAGTCCTGGTATTATCCGCGTTAAAAGCAAACACTAATCGCTACCTATTAAAAAAAACATTATACGGTTTACCGTAAAAAATTAGAACAGGAAAGCAAAACCTTTTGCGTGCCTTGACTTTTCTCTTAAACAATTACCTTCGCGAGGTTATTACGGTACACAAATGACAAACAGACAGATGCTAGCCATGTTTATGTGGCCTTGTTCCGCGCATAAATAACATTTGCTGGCCTTTTTTGTTTTTTCTGAACAAGGCTCTTCTTTTTGTATCTATCTACATTGCTTGTTTCAGCTTCCAGTGTAGATGACGTCGGCGCGGACTTTTCGGAGCAAGGACTTTACGGTGCAAGGAGGTTTCGGTGTACGCAATGCTCGCTAGACGGTCGTTTTAGGTGAACGGCCATTTCAGAGCACGACCACTTCAATAAACGCACCAAGTATTCGTTTACTAATTATTCTTGTGTATTCTGCAGTCCCGGCATTTTTGTGACACGAGCCCCTCCCACTTGCGTAGTTCACTGATTACAGAGCAGAATTATTAGTCGATTGCTGAAGCAAATGTCCGATTAACGGACGAATCGGCAAACATGCCATCCATACCCATATCTGCTCGGCCTGGTGCACCACCAGTACCAGTTTACGCCCATCCAGGACCTCAAGACCAGCACCGACTGGAAGTGAGTGGCGGTCACCGACTCCTACTTTCCTATACCATTGTAACCGGCCGGCATGCGGCAGAACAGAATGGAGTTTTAGGTGCCAAGCGCCTTAGAAGATTTTACTTCGCTCCCATTAAAACGCAATGCGATGAAAAATACAGGCAATGAGTCCGTCACGCCTACGTTTTAACACTAAAATTCTGGTGTCAAGCTTAAAAAAGTAAGAAACATCAGTGTTTTCTTTTGCTTCTGAAAATCATTAGCATTACGCCGAAAAGATTGCTCGATAAAAATACGACCGCCAAATTCAAAACGCAACCTAACAAACAGATAGGCTGCGAAATATATCATTGCTTCCTCGTGTTTCCGAATGGTGGTACAACCAAGTACCAACGCGCCAAAGCCCTTCTACAAAAATGCGGGCAACCCAAATGTCCCTACACATAAAAGACAACTTTTGTGCCGAAACGAGTGCACGCCGATGAGTCAACAGACCAAAAAGCGCGTGCACCGAAGTGCGCGGACACGTCTGTGCACCGAAACGTTCATACACCGAGAAGTTCGCACACCGAGAAGTCTGTACAACGAGAAGTCCCTGCACCAAACAGTTCATAGATCGGAACGTTCACGAACCAAAAAGTCCGTGCACTGAAACGTCCATACACCAGAAAATCCCCACACACCCAAAAGTCCACGCACCGGGAAGTCCTCACACCGAAACGTCCGCGCATAGAAAAGTCCGTGGAACGAAAAGACCGTGCACCAAAAGCTTCCAAAAATGCTCAAACAATCGTCTTCTATACTCCGTTTCACCTTATGTTGTACCGCAGAGAAGGCTAGAAGCGCGAGGTCATAGCGTTGGCAGCTGTTCTTAATTCACGAGAGCTTGTGCCGCCGAGATGTGCCACTGAGCAAGGAGCTCGCCCTTGTAGCCTTTACTGCGGTACATCATAAGGTGAAACAGGGTATAGCTTGTTCCTTCCCCCAAAAAGAAGTAGGAAAGAAAGAAAATTCCAAAAGCTGAAGTTGCGAACAAAATTGAGCGAAGAGAAGCAATTCAAAAAAAAGAAAAAGCAAAAAAAAAGCTTTGCACGCATGCAAAAAAAAAAAAAACTTTACAGCACGTTTTTACGAGGAAGTGAAGACATGAGAAAGAAAGAGAAGCTCTGGCCTTACAACAAACGCATCGTGGAAGTTCGTTGTAAATGTTTTTTGCTATATCGAACTACTTGCTATATCGAACTGATCGTAGTGTTCCCTGCTGTTCGTTATAAACGGGTTTGACTGTACTATAGCTTAATTAACGCCTGTCTTGAACATGTCTTCGTAAAAGTATGATGAGTGTTCATACGATGTCCTGTAAACCTCACGTAGGCCACAGTGTTAACACTGTTTATGGCATGCTTGGTTACTTCGATACACATTTTCTGTTCTAGTGCCGACGTCGTTAAAACTACTTTTTAGGAAAAAACAATTGTGTAAATATGTGGCATCCACATTGGGCCCCCTCTCTGCCTTGACTCATTCCCTGCAGAATTGTACTCCCATCCAGTGTATCAGCAATTAAAACCAACTTATCATTACCAAAGCTTTCCCAATGAAGAAAAGTGTCCCGCTTGTAATTGCTCCATGAAATATTTAATCCCAATTCATCTCTCAGGCAAAGATAATAACACAACCCCAATATCTGTGAGTGCTCACCGACCAGAGGCACAAAGTTGGTATTCCGTCTTGCAACACTAATAAATTTTATAATTATTCTATCCCCAACACCCCTGGAAATTACCCCCATCTGTGTCTGAAAATGTTGGTAAAACAGTTTTAGAAATGCCGTGATGAACCGTTATTGTCCTAATGAGCCGCAATATTTTTTCTAGAGTTTTCTTGTGGCTGTTTGCTTAGTGCAATGTATCTTTAATGTTTACGTAATCCACGCCCCTCTTTAAAGCCTCTGAACCCGAGGGTAAATTAACAATCAAACAAAATAGACGATGAGATTACCATGCTGGGCTTTTGAAAAGCATGAAAACGGAGTAATTAGGTCCGCACGGCAGGCAGCATACACACGGCATCGACTGAAAGCTTGGAACAAAGGCAAACAGCGGAGCGGAAGCCAGAAGGAAAAATCTGAACTTTTAAAGATTCGGCCAATCAGCTCGCGATTTCCCGCCAATCGACGTTCGCCGAGTCTTTTAAAGACCGACCAACCAGTTCGCGCTTTCCACTTTTCCCCGCTTCCTCCTCTCCCCCTTCTACTCTGTCCGCCGTTGCCTGTTTCCTCCTCCCCCAGGGTGAGGAGGATCTTCTGCTTTGCAGAATCTCGTGTCTGGTCGTCGGCCTTTAAAGGGATGGTGAACCGAAATTTGGATTTCAGAAAAACAATGCAGGAGATGTAGGCGGGACGCTACAATCCCTACAACACTACTCGTAAGGCGATATCTCGAATGGACGGCCGTATTTTGAGAAAGAGAGGTCAAGATTGAACGAGGCCGACGAGGCGCGTGACGTCAACGTACCTAGTTTCCTCCTCTCTTCGCTTCGCTCCCTCAAGGCGGCGAAGCAGAGAAGACGCGAGGCCGTTCCCTCTCCTTCTCGGAGAAACATGACGTCAACAAACCTGTCAATTGCGCCTCCTTTTCTTGAAAAATACGGTCATCCGTTTGAGATATCGCTGTATGAGTGATGTTTTGGTGTTTGTGGCATCCCGTTGCACGCTTTTGCCGCGTATTTTGTGGAATCCAGATTTCGGTTCAGCATCCCTTTAAGGAGTTTGTCCCAAGGCCTTTCCTGTGCCTGTTTGAAAGGGCTATATCATCCCTGCTTTACGGGCACGTTAAAAGCCTTCAGAATTAACCCCTTTAAATAATCGGCAAACCAGTGCACGCCGATGGACACGCGCAGAACCGAGATCGCAAGCTAATTTGCCAGTTTTTTTAAAGGAGTTTGCTCAGAAGGCCTTTAATGTGCCCGTAAAACATGCGTATGAGCGTCCTGACCGAAAGGCTCCAGCATGTTGAAGAGGGTGGACGGTCACCGCTTGCAAGTAATCCGCAGGCAGTACTTCGCCCATCGGTTAGTGAAGACGGTCGCCATGTACTCGTGGCGTCTATATCTCCAACCACTCAAGCTTAAACTTTAACCTGTCGACGGAACAGTCACCATCGACGCCTACTTTGCCCAGTTTGAGATTTCTGCACCCTGGCCGAATGCCAGGGAAAACCCTGGAAATGTTTTTCGGCCTGTCGTCGGATTCCAGAGTGGACTATCGACAGTAGCTTCAATAGTACAAATATGTGCTGGTAAGTCGATAGACTCTTCACATCGATGCTAACTTCCTCTCAAGGAACCCTGCTGAAAACGTGAAAATGTATTTTCTACTTGATATCGCAACAAACAACGCTAATCCACGAGATATAAGCCGACGTCATCAGGAAGCTCGAGCACAAGCACAAAACCGAGCAAAGTGCCGACATCGGCGATTTTGTGTTTTACGAGGCGGGTTTTGTTCCAACCGGTCATTGCATGCAACCAACTGACTTCACGTGGTACCATATCGACCTTGCGGGAAGCTTTCATGGAGATGTACCACGACGTATCATGACTTCAGATATCTTGGAGAAAGAAAAAAAATGACAGAGTGGTCACAGAGACTGGTGGAAATATTTGGCGAGGAGATGATCAAAGTTAAGTCGTTTCATTTCACCTGCCCGTATCGAAAAGTGGATTACCTCCCTCGCATATTAGACCACCGCAAAGTCCGTTTCAGAATTTTGAAATGGACCACTCGGGACCGTTTCCAAGATCATCCCAGGGGACAGACAGTGAGATACATCGTCGTAGCCGTCGATCAATAGACCCTTTTCAAACCTGCGCGCCATTTAACAACTGCTTCGTTACTAGACTATACTTCCGAAAATCCCCGCATGCAACACTGCACGCGTTGTATTATGGGACCTCTTTGGCCATGGAGAGGAGTGGCATGGTTTTTATTTCGATTGCCCCTATGACGAGGTAGCGCACCTCAGCAGTGGATAAAAATAAAGTTAACGCTCGCTTGCATTGCACCCATTCATCTTCATGAGAATGGGTGCAATGGCCTTCATGACGTTATCACATCGAAACCGAAACCGTGACCAATGGGCTCCCAAGAAGCCTTGGGCGACACTACGCCGCTAGGATCGCTTCGATTTTGCAAGATGTCTATTATCCGAACTGCCATTGTTTGGGCACGTACTCCGAGCATGTATTGGACACGAGGGTTGCGTCAGCATTCGGCGTAAACTCGGCCCAGCTCGTATCGAAAACGAGTGCTGCGTCAGTGTTCGGCGAGGACGCGGATCCAATCACAGGCTTCGTGCCCAAGAAATGGCGACCGCCAATCGTCGCTCGACGTCCTTTTGAAAGGAGTCTATTGAGCAATTGGGTAGAAGCCGAGGCCGTACCTGACACATCATGCGTCACATCTACCCCACCTTGTGAGACCCCGCCTTGTTCTTAGACACAGAGCACCCGAGACAATAACCAGCGATCGAGGAACTCCGTTCATAATCCAGAAGCTCCGAAACCACACTTAGGAGATAGGCTGCATGCACTCCTGCCACGTCAGCATATACCACCCCCAGACTAACGAGCTCGTGAAGCGCATGAATTTCACACTATTAGACGTCTTGGCAGCTTACGTGAATGACCCTCACACCAAATACGGATCAGTTCCTTCACCAAGCAGCCTTTGCCAATACCACGTGACATCTTGCAGGAAACGAACAAGAAAATTCCATTTCGACTAATTTATAGAATAACCGCTGTACTTTTTGGCGATAGCGACTTCGTTCGCCCATGGGACAGCCGAAGTGACGAGTACCGCGTACGAACTATACGTAGGAAACGTCATTCGTGAACAGGTGTATACGAGCCCGACTTGCTATTTTGCGCCACTATTATTTACGCGATCAAGCCGGTCCCCGTATAAAGCGACGTAGGGACTTTTAGCAAACCGTTACCGCGTTCCGCGTACCGCACTACTGGAGCCATTGAAGCATGATTTTAAGCGCGCGCTCGGCGTGATACCGTGACCTCGGGGCGCGCACTTGAAAGCATGCTTCGAAGGCTCCCGTAGCAAAGTACGCGGAACACGGTTTGCTAAAGGTGCCTAATATCGCTTCACGAACGGAATTTGATTCTGGTGCGTCGTTCGATGCAGATCTAAGATAAACCAGAGAAGTTGCTACCACCTTCCCGAAGACCGCACAGGGGTACACGACGTTTAGGACTTGTCATTTAAGAAGCTCGAAGATCTGCCCAAACTTTGCAATAGTCTCAGGCAACGTGTTCCCTGCTGTGAACTAAAAAAGAAAAAAACAAGATTCCGAGGACGCCGAGGCTTTTTTTTTATGAGTTGTGAATGCGAAAGTATCCCTGGCTCGCTGGTGACTGATCCGCCGCCGGGTAAGGCAGCGGCGGGACTGCGAAGCTTGGCGCGGCGCGTGCTGAAATCACGTGTCCTTTCATCATCATCATCGCCCTAGCTGCAGGTACCGGTTGACGATGTTAGACCTCAAAGCGTAACGTTAGGCCTAACGTAAGGCCTAAGGTAAGGCCAGCGCATAGCCGCATCCCCCTCCCTCCCTCCCCCGTCACGTCAAACAGCTGCGCGTACCGGTTGACAACATTAGACCTCAAAGCGTAACGATCGGCCTAACGTTAGGCCTAACGTAAGGCCAGCGCAACCCGTGTAAGTGTCCCCACTCTCGCTACGCCGCCATCAGTTCGGATGGCCCCTTAGCAACGATGACGCCGTTGCTATGGGATCACATGACGCGTTGCAGCCAATGGGAATTTAGGTCCCGTTTCGCTCAGGGGAATTTAGGTGCCGTCTATCGCTGCTACAGACAACGATGACGCCGGCTTCACTCAGATAACGCCGGATCGCTCCATGGGCCATTTATTGCTTTCGCATTAAAAAGCGCAACGGACAACGTAGTTCCAACGGGGCATATTGACGGATTCATAAAAGTAGATGACCACGTTTGTATTCAGGATGTCCGAGGTGAAACGGGAGATGAGGATAAAGGAAGATAAAAAAAAGAATACGAGAAAGACGAAGAAGTGTAAACACTGATTGATTGGTGATATACTCCTAATAGTTTTAATATGTATTACAACATGTAAAAATAAAAGATGGACACAGCTGGACCTTTCGAATCACGCGGTGGCTTGAGCCTCAAAGCCACTTTTTTTTTTTAACAGTTAGCCTGTTTATATATTATACAAGACATTAAAATTAAGTCTATTAATAGTACCACTTTTAAAAATTACGACTCGAGTGACAGAGAGCCACAACCGGGTGCGCGCACTTTCCACCTTAAGCATTGACAGGAAAAGAATACGAAAATATTTATCCTTTGCTTGACTTATGCCACTATAGTCACATACAGCTACTTGGTTATCTCAACCTCCGCCTTCATCAACTGCGAGGTAAAGCCATTTACAGTAAAGTATCAAGTGTTCAGCCGTCTCGTCGTTCTGTCTACACGGATATTTAGCACTGTATACATCTTAGTTCGCAAGACTCGTTCTGGCCTCAAACAAAGATGAGCTCTCTCTCTCTATCTCGCAAGAATTGCCACACTTTCTCTAGCAATATCCATCTTGAATGATCTCTACGTCTAGCTGATTTAGTATGCATACCCGCAACGCAACCTATAGCTCCTTTCCTGCTGCTTTAACTCTCTTCTTAACTGCTATTTCCTCGTCCACGTCCCGAGAATTGCCCAAAATCTTGTTCAATTTGAGCCGTTTGGTCCGCCTCCTCCATCTTCCGACGATATACTCCTCGTGCACAAATAAATAACTCTTCGTGGCCATTGTTCCTCGTTCATTTTTCTCAGCCTCTCTTCAAAATCTATTTTAGCTGCCTTGCCTTCGAATGACGACCACCCCATATCCCTTTTATTAGGTTTTTAACCGTGTGCTTCCAAAGCTAGTCTACCTGTCCGCGTTGCTCTACGTGTCTATAGGCTCGCTTGGGCATCCGGTTTAACGCTCATAAATACGCTTCCAAAAGTCAAACTCGGCCCATATGGCTCCCTTCCAAGTCTACTTTATACCATATCGGGCATGTTGTAGTTCCACAATATTACCTTATCCTTCATTTCAGCTGCCTATCCGTTGCCTTTACCAGTTACAGTATATTTTTCATAAAAATCTTCGGGCACCATCTATCGTTAGAAAACGGAACTCTAGCACCACTTCTGAGCGCTAGCGTCCGCTAATCAGAGCGTTGAATCAACACCGGTAGATGAAAGCCGAACATGCGCGCTTCGGCGAGAAACCATCGCATCGCGAGACAAATATCCAAGCGTTTTAATGGCAAGCGAAGGCGGGCAGAAATACGGTGGTCGCCGAGCTCGTAAGAATGTTTCCCTGCGTCGTCAACAATCCGAGACCGTTTGCATCACAAAAAAACAGGCGGCGCTGCTAAATAGCTGTACATTCGAGCAAAGGGAAAGCGAGGCAGCGGAACCCCATTTCATCGAGGAAATAGTGTAAAAGAAAAGAAAAAACGAAACGGCACAAGGCTTCCAGGGAGCGAACATTACGGCGCCTACCACACGCCTCTCGTGCTACCGATTCGAGCTCCCAGAACGCTAATAATTTCGATGCACTCTGATTCTTGCGAGATGTTGGAATCGCCATGCACGCCGCGAAAGCGCGCCTCAAAAACTGCAAAAATGAATGGCGGAAAACTCGCACACAAAGGGGGTGGCCGAATTATTGTTCGAGCCGTTGATCCGCTTTTATCTTTCCAGTCTATCCCTGGGAAGGAGGAACCCACGAGCGCCGCAATGTTCGGGCATTTTTCGGCCTTCCCGAGGGTGCTGCATGCAGGCGAGCCGTCGAGCGTTCATGCTCCGAACGCATTTTCTTTTGAATGGCCAGCAATCGGTTGTTTACGTGGCGTTCCATGCTGCCGACCCGAATCCCACGTAGCCCAAGAAGATCGCGTTCGCCGCTGAGGCATGCCGCTGTTCCACGCGGAGGAAAACCCGTGAGTCTTGTCTGGACGTAACATAGAACCAAGGCCATGGGCTTCAGAGTGACCGGCACTCCATGGCGCCAACTTCGTGTTTCTCTGATCCTTACCAGTTATCTCAAAGCTTTATCTGATATCGCAGGAAAGGGTTTTCCGTCCCCCAGAAACGTGAAGTGCGTGATGGAGCAAAGCAATATCGTCCGAGCTTCATGACACCGCCTGTCCAGCTGAAAAAGTCGCATTTTTGGATCGTATAAACCATCGCCAATTTTGCCCGCTCTGCACACCAAAAAACGGCGGCGCGCCCAGGAGGAAATTCGGGAATGGGCGGCCGAAAACTCTGAAGCCGCAGTCGCACATGCTCCTACATAATACAAGAAGACAGGGTGTTCGCTCCAGGTACGATGGCAGAATTATTTGCGAACGCGCATCGAGCATTCGCAACTTTCAGCGATGGTGCATGATACCACTGTGTGAGAATCGCGCTCCCTATAGCTCTTGGATGATCAGCTTCACGATAAAAGTGTTCGCGTATACACATTTCTGACGTCAAAAAAAGAAAAAAAAAACTAAAGTAAGGCTCTAATACTGCTCCTATGTAGCAAAACTAAAATTACTAGCGCCTCGCAGACCCAGCCTCGTATACTGCTGTTCTACGACGATCATCCAGATGACAGCCATTTTGATGGGTACCAGTGCGCCCCCTATAGGTCGTGAAAGTTATGAATATTGAAGCATGTTTGATCCGTACAAATAGGTGTGATTCGAACAGGTCTCCAGACAGTTCTTTTATGGCCAATGTTAACGTCATGTAAGAAAGAAACATGCCTCAGACAGTGTCTGGAGACTGTCTTTTGAATATGATATAGTGGGACCGTGGTTTGAGCGTGGGTGATTTAGTGGCTATAGAGTCAACTAGACACCGGCTCCATGGTTGCTTTTAAAGGGATACTGAGACCAACCTTCAAATACACGGAAAATATGGAGAAAAAGGTCGAATAGGATCATCTGAACCTGTAATAGATAATCGCATGTTCCTATTTTGAGCGGACGGCGGTATTTTTCGTTCTAAATGCCGGGAATACGGGGAGCGCTTCAAAATCAGCCATCGAAGACCGCGATGCATCTCGAGAGATCCGGCGCGCCCTAGATGTCATCGTGTCATGCAGGGCAAAGCGTACCGTAGTTAGGAGCTCTGCCACTCGGAGGTGTCAACGCGTCGCAATCTCGCTTAGTCGAAGTACCCGAGGGCTGTGGCATATCACGGGAAGAGGGGGGAGGTTGGGAAGTTGGACGGAGCTGCCTCGTGTGTCTTATGGCCGACCAACGCGACGAGAGCGGTGAGTGTGATGACATTAATGAGGACAGAAACGCCGCCTCATCACTGGCCATGATGGCCGAAGAGCCAGTCCGTCTAGAACCGTATTTGTATGACCCGTTTGCCTTGCCGTCGTCGTCCGCGACAAGGTAGAGCTTCACGAAACGATCTTGCGACAAGGAAGATACGTACGTACGACAAAGCCTAAGAGGAAATCCGTATTCACGAAGCGCAATTACCGTAAGTTTTGCGTAAGTTACGATGAAATCCTACGACAGATCCAGAAGTGTCTCACGAACCTTTTACGATCAAATCCACGTGACCGACAACATCGCTCGCTTACGTCGTCGCGACGACCAACGAACATTTCTCTGTGCACTCCGCGCGCGTCCCGACTTCAAGCAGCTAGAGAAAAGAAAGAGGAACTTGAAACTGAACCATGACCATCCGATCGCCATGGAAACAAACGCTGGAACCCCAGATATCCTGGAAAAGCTACAACGACAACAATCCCATCGACCAAGCGACCGCCGACGACCCTGGCCAAGACCATCTGCCCACGGCCGGCTGGCCGAATATGCCCACGCGACCTTCGTGGACCCTTCCGGTATGACTAGTTTGAGCAGACACTTTCATCGATTCTATCTCCTTGTTTATGAGTTATACGAGCTCAAATAAACGCCATATGGATTGCCTTCGCAACATGGGTACGTACACTTTTTTCACTATGTCCATTTTATTCCGACATGACGGTACACCAACAGTTGAGCAGTTTTTGGGAGCTACTCAATGCCCGATCAATCTTCCTCTGCCGAGCGTCACGTCAGCATCGAGTTGCGACTGTCTCCCAGCGGTTCATATAATCGTTTGTAAACGATCAATATCTAAGCGGTTACCAAGACGCAGTCCAACAGCGCGGTGCCAGCGCGTTCCGCTCCTGCAGTGTGAACAGGTATTTACGCGGCTCTTGCTCTCACTCTTGAAGTTCAAACGTATCTTCCTGGACGTCGACTCCCTCCCGCATCCCCGAGGCCACCAAAAACGCCGCTTCGATTTGTTTCCATGTGCGCCGCTTTGCAGAGGCGTGCCTGCCGTCTCCCTTTAGCAACGATTGTGGTTGTGTAGACTTTGTTTGTTCGTTTTTTTATGTTGTTCACGGCGCCAATCGCTTATCGCGGCCGCGTGAACTATGATAACCTCCCCGTCACGGGGGCGTAGCGCTCGATTGGCGCCTATTTACGCGGCTCCGATGACAAGGAAAGGGCATTTTCTTGGTCCGGCTTCTGTAGAATAAATGCTACCAGAGTCATGCCAGTGTCTCTGAGTCGTCGATTCCCCGCTGGAACGTAACAAGTTAATAGCGATCGAGTACGCGTAGCAGTCGGCCAAGGTGGTTATCCCGTCATCGGCAGAGGTGGACATTCGGGCCCGTAAATCGGCATTTCGTAGCGTCGATATCACATCGCACGGACACAATCCCCAAACGACGGTCGTGCCCTAAACCACACCAAACAAGCGTTGCCTGAAACGGAAACCAATGGTGGCCGACTCTGCTGTGACTTCCTTCACCAAAGCGCCTCGGTACATGCATTCAGGCCCAAGTAATCACTATGAGTGAGCGTACTTCCCGTTGTGGCGCTGCTCTCAGTGACCTGATGCCGTAACGACATTCCATCGAAGCTTCACGGGCATCCACCATGTGGTCTTTGCTTATCGTTTTATTCAGTTGAAAAAACGTTTTCTAGCGTTTTCCTACGAAAGAATTGGTATTGGGGAATCCTACTTTAACCCGCTTCATGTTTAAGTAAGAGATGAACTCCGAAATTTGGTTTCCGTGACCTTTTAAGCGGCCTAAGAAATATACAAATATATCCCCCCCCTCCCCACCATTAGCAACGCCGCCCCACAGCTTTTGGTGCAGGAGGTGAACTGCCCAACGTAATATCTAGAAACCTTTTTTCTTTTATTTATTACTAGTAGGTAAAAGGTGTCAGTAAATATCGATGACGAACGAATTGCGCTTGACGCATCATATTTTCCTGTTAAAATAGCGACCAGCTCGATCATCATACAAATACTCTTTTCGCAAATCTCGCCATTGATGTTAAACACTGGCAGCAAGCCAGAAACCAAAAAGCAGAATACAACCGCATTCTAATCAAAAGGGTACGTTTTCTAGAAAACAATACATCCCATTTGGTTTCCACAAAAGGTTGGAACAGCAGACAGAAAATACTGACATCAGCAAGAAACAGTACAAATGATGACCTGTTCGTGACGTTTCAAGCCTTTACACTATTTTCTGTGGTGCCCTTGGCTATTTTGGTTATCGGACTCGCCTTGTTATCAATCAAATCTTCGATCGATTAGTTTGCTTAAATACGCTATAATAAGCCTTTGTGTTGCGATAGGAGTGCCATGTTTCTATCGAAATGCGAATATGGCATTTAAACTCGACAATGTTTTTTTGTTTATCTCTGAACTTAAACGCCGTCTCCTAGAATCACGTGTCTTTAGGCGAAAAATTATAATTTCTGGGTCGTGCAGAGTGCGGCTCGGTCAGATCCTGCCCATTAACTTCCCTCGAGCGTGAGAACAATGCACACTGAACGTCTTTTTACACTTGTACTGTTATAAATGACTTTTTCCGCAACCAAATTTTTTTTTATAGAGGGCGGTAAGACACCACGGTGCTTGCGTGGTGTTTTTGTCTATAAAGGTGTTAGCCATTAGACGCGCAAGGCACCTGTACTATTGGTGGTGCAAAAACATTAGGTGTGGTACAAAAAGAAAAAGAAAGAAAGAGAGCGAGAGAAAGAGAGAGTGGGGGGGGGGTGATGAGGAAAAGACAAACATGGATATTAATCTAGACAAACAGTTCTGTGCGGGAGAGGAGGGCGGGAGGTTTGAATAATTCTGCTTAAAGGGGCGATGCAACAATTTTTGTACTTTGCGCAAATACCGCTTAGAACGGATCCCTGGCGTTGATGACCTATGAAACACGCGTTCGTTTTTCACCGCACGCAATAGAAGTCCCAGAAACAAATTAAAGAAAAACGAGCAGCGTTCACCCCCTCAACTCGCAGCCAGAACAAGCGGCCACGTTACCTGGAATGGATTATATGCCGCCAATGTTGATCATAGCCACGCGCTGGGGTTGGCAAAGCACAGGACACGCGCTGAGTTCCAGACATTGTTATAGCTCGGCTATTGTCGTCGTTGAAGCGATTGGACACGGGCCACTACCCGAATGCTTCTCGAGCTAGTAATTATCACGAGCCTAAATCGAGCGCCCAGGCAATGCTCGGGTCCAATCTATGCACCGCATTCAAATATCGTCACTGGGGTGTACTTCGATCCCCACGTTACGTCATCAAATTTTGCAAAAGAGAGATTGAATGAAAATGATCGCTTTTGTCCTTGAAATTACAGCGCAACAAAGGAGTTTCTTGGCCAGTGGCGTTGCGTGCGAGTATCCTTGAGTCCCACCAGTGCCAGTAAGCTCGTGTAAAGGGAAAAACATTCCAGATGAATATCGTTGCACAGCTCCTTTAATTAGAGAACGATCCTTTTTCCTCGAGATTTCTTCAACGGCCTCTCTCATCCTCTTACGTCCTCCTTTCCCGACCGCGGCAGACCGTCCTATTCACCCACCGTAGACAAATCCTACACCAGAAGCTGGCACAAAAGACGTTCCTATCGTCAAGAGACCGGAGGCAAAAGAGAGTGTGTTGAGAAGGATGTTCTGCCTGCCTGTAAACAAACAAAATATAGTTTGTAAGTCAACCCTTACAATAACTCGTAAACTTTTTTTTTTGTGCCTGAATTTTTCTTTAACGCATTTTTTTCAGCATGGGAAAAACCGTTTCACCTCCTTCGTCCCGCAAACAACAAGCTCGGCAAACTTCTTCATCGACGCAACGGCCTGCCCGATCCCACCTGAGCTACCACGGAACGTCCCCTCCACGACGCACCGGATTCCGCCGAGTTCTGAGCAGAGACAGCCTGCGACGTCGCCGTGCGGCCTGGGCCCATAAAGCAGGCTTCGCTCAGCGGCGCCTTCCTAAAATATGGATAGCCGCGCCGATGTTGGCCCAGGCCCACGCTCCGGTGCGAGGCGCATCAAACATTCCCGCACTATAAAGTTGACTTTGAGGAGCATCCATTCCGCGCAAACCCAGTGGCCATAAATTGCCGCCAACGACCTCAGGCTGGACGCGTCCGCGGGTGCGGCGCGGCCACTGCGCCCACTTTATACATATGCCTCCCCGATCCGCACGAGGGCCACCATATAAAAGCCGAGCAGTAAAAGAATAAAGAATAATAAAAACTGCGTCCTTCAGCGCGCGACTTGTATACGCTCCGCAGTGCAGGCGCCAAAGAAGCTGATAAATTGGACAGACCTCGCCGGAAGTCGTAAAAACATTCAGACGCTGTTCTCCGGCACGCAACCCTGCGTCAAAAGCGGCATCGGCATGCCCTTCCGACATGGGCGACATGGGGCCGAGGGTCTCGCGTTAAGCCGAAATGCGTGACATCGGCATAGCCTCCGATGTGACGCGCACACAGTTTGTAACTTATAATGTCGTGTATGTTGCGCGACTGTCGAGTTACAAGAGAATGGTGCGTGCAAGCCGCGGTACTTAATTAAATATGAGCATCCGGACGCTTGACGACGGAACGCCACGAGGACCGTGTAAGGGTGCCTGTAATTTATGGCACCGTCAACGTAACAAACGTAAAAATCAAGGTACGCCAAAGTTTATAGGTTATCTCCCTTTCGTGGGGAAGATGCGGTGGGCACTGAGACGCGTCCTTTACCCCAGTGACAGCGGGTGATTTAAACGACGAAACAACGCCGACGAAGACTGTTTTAAATGCGTATTGACCACTTTATTTACCCTTTATTTAGATCGGAACGGCACATGCTCGTGAGTCGTGACGGTTGCGGGAGGTATGCGCCGAGAACAGTGACTGAGGGAGAGTATACGAGACGAGAGCGCAGAGCGCCGAGCTCTGGTTGGAATGATTAGTGGGTAGACCTAAAGCTAGACTTCATATCCGCGGAAGGCTAGGGGGCCTCCACAGCCAATGAAACGCCAGTTTACGAGTGACGACAACTGGCTCCTCGGGCGTGTATCAGTGCGCGAGTTAATATGGCGCCGGCTGGAAGTCCGGCGTGGACGCGGTGCGGGTGTAATGTTTTTGTCTGCTGTATTCGAGAAGATTCGGACTTCGTGTACTTTGCTCGATTTACTGCACGAGTTCCAGCATCTTTGGTGATCGTGGCTGGAACCTGACGTACCGCGCGGTTGACGCGCATGCAGCTGTGCATGTCTCCCGTTTGTGAGTGGGATCGGTGGGAGGGCACGGTATCCTATCACAGAGGCCTTGCACGTCGAGCAGAGGTAGAGGATCCGTAGAAACTCTTCGCCACACGGAAAACGAGAAAGTTTTCCGTCCCGTAACGGACCAAGTATAGCCTGGACAATGGAACGTGGACTCCAACCTAACGCCCTTGCGGAGTGTCTCGCCTGCATGGACTTTCAGGCCAGGGCTCTGTGTGTATAGGATTCGAAAGTGCCCGATGCGGACTTCCGACTACTATAACGCTACTAGCTACTATTCAGAATCAAGTGCAGAAAGCTGTTGGGAAGTGACTGACGAAGCGCACGCGCGGCGGAACGAAGCTAGTTTCGTCCCAACGACGATAAGGCATGCCGCACTGACGAATAAACGTATTTTTGCCGGCGACACCAGACATGCTGCCACTGGAATTTCTTTTTTCCCCACACAGCTCGGACGTTTTTTGAACGATCGCTCTGTACACTCGCTCAAGGGGCTCAGAACGAAGTTTGTAGTGCACGTTGAGCACAGTTTGCAGCGCTTCTCCTCAAAATGCGTTTGTTTTTTTTTTTGCATAAATTGTTTTGAAGTCAGCTTGCGAAGGAAACACGGGAGCTCCCGGCGGAGACGGTCCTGCCATTCCGCGGCCATTACGGCGAACGAAAGTGAGAGCGCAGTTGGCGCAGTTACATCTGTCATATGACATTTCTAAACAGACAGCAAGAGGATTTTAAAGTTCAAAATATTTGTTCCAATAAATATCTAACACGGGTTCAGTCTGTACATAATAACTTCTCAATAGAAAACTTTCATTCTGAAGAAATCTTTCTTTGCAGCATACCTCACATCGGCCATGGTGCCGTATGAGTGTTCGATAAATGAACACGACGGCAATGACAGCTTTGCCAACCAGAGGTCTAGTTTCTCAAAACATGTTACATATTTAAATATTAAATACCAATCTTCATTACCTTTATTAGAACATAAATTATGTCGAACATTACGTTAAAGGGGTACGCACTACTTTGTGATGCGTAAGAATGCCTCGCCAGGGCCGTGTCGCACTATACCTTCCGCTGCGGTTCAACACAAGATGATTTCCACTGCTCTCGTTGAACGCGTCCGAATGCGAGAGCCAGGCACGTAGCCAGGAAAGGGGGGGGCGGGCCCCGCCCCCCCCCGAAATCTTCCATTTTGCTGGGACCTCCTCTCCCACTCCCCTCATACATCATTTTGTCATGAGCGCCCCCCCCCCCCCCCCCAGAAACAAAATCCTGGCTACGTGCCTGGCGAGAGCCAAACGCCGGACGCTTTTGTTCAGCGTTCTAACGCGTTTGACGAGTGCAGTGGCCACAAAGGCAGCTTTAGGTTCACCCACTAACCGTTCCAACCAGAGCTCGGCGTTCTGACATCCTCCTCTCCCTCAGTCTCTCGGCGCATTGGACGCACCCTGCCCAACTCTCCAACCCAAAGCCCTACCAAATACACCACGTCCCGGAGTAACGCGAATTAATTCCGACTCAAACATACGTGCCCAGCTTACAGTTACCATGTGATAACGCGCTGGAGTCACGAGTGCTTTGGGAGTTACCCATCTCGGTGCATGTTAAAAGCTGCGTCGGAGTGACGACTTCCTTCAAGCTGTATACCCATAGTGCAGACACATTCTCGCGCGTACAAGCGGAGATTAGGGCGCACCTTATCCGTGTTTCCCCGGGCTTCCTACAAGACAGATCGATAACAACAGCAGAAATGTGGCGTGGCAAAATCGAAAAAAAAAAGCAGAGACAGATCTGTTTTTCTTGGGCAGGAACACGCGCATGCATGCTTCACATCTCCGTCGTGCAGGCGTCAGTTGGAGTTCCCGCAGTCATCGCTTGAGTTATTAGGACGATCTGTTAGCCAGAGGAGGGAATCGGACACAGCCGACAGACGTGCGAACACGCATTTTGCATGCGCAAGCGCGGAAAATTCCCCGACTCAGAAAGATCAACAGACGGGTTGGCGAATAAGGTGAAGCGGCGGACGGTCCCATTGCGAAAGAATGCGTCCAGATGGGTTTCGACATCCTTTAATCTGTGTCAGGACGCCCTTTAAAAGATTGATAATCCGTGAGGTAACCCGGCTGCCGAACACCTTTCCCGCACACTCTGGGCATGCAACAGGCGTTGCGCCGCCACCACTCTTCCTCCGGTTGCACGCGGTGGAGCGGAGACTCGATAATAGGATGGCTTTCCTCAGAGATGTCGCGACAGATTCGAATCGCGACGTTTTACAAGTCGCATGGTGTAGCAAGGACGACTGAAGGATTAGCGATGTATTACTTAACAATCCCGTCTAGAAACACCTCTTTTTTTCTTTTTTTTTCTTTTTGCTCGTGCGCAAGACGAAGTGTTTTTTTTTGTTTTGTTTTTTTGAGCATCACTCTTTTTTTTTTTTACAGAGGCTTAATCCAACGGACTGCGACTTTTAGAACTACAAACGTTTCTAATTATGTTAGGTACTTTCTTCTGAGAGGCCAAGGAACGGTTCGTGTTAATGATATTTCCACCGCACGAGAGAACGAAACCCGACTCTTTCTTTCGCGAACTGCGCCCGTAACAAAGCTCACGCTGATTGCGCTCTCTGGAAATGAACAATCAAGGGTGAGGCAGACACCACGCCCGTCTGCTCACGTCTAGCGCCATTGTAGCTTATATTGACGGAGTTCGCTGCTCCTCGGATTAAAGGTTGGTCGTTGTTTCGATTCTGCGAAGATTTTGTAAATGCGTGGCACCGAACAGTGCCAGGCGTGACCAACTCGGCTGTCCTGCATCTCCCCACTATCGATTCCTCCATCGACCGCGCAGAATCAGAGGAACGGATCATGACAGAAAGCCTCGTGTTTCTTGAGCTCCAAGCGCAGCCACGTCGAGCAGCCTGGCAACACACGATTGACTTGTTACGCAAGACGCCAACGGCGACCGCACGATAACGTCCGATAACATCGAGCGGATGAAGACGGGTCCGCTCCTCTTACCGGGTCCCGCCCCTCTCGTCCCAAAACACTTCGCACACGGCTCGCTGCACGCGCAACCACGGAACCGCGAGCAGCGGGTAACAATCAAGAGCCCGCAAAATCGGCCAGCAAGTTAAGAACCGAAGCTACCGTCTCCTCGGGACTCACGCGAGGCTCGTCGGGCCGTCGGGTTCCAAAACGGTTCAAGCGTAGGATGCGTTCCCGCCGGCGTGACCGTGCACGTCCGTCCAACCAACTCGGGGAAACAGGCGGGAAAAATGCACGTCACGACCCAGGGCGAGAAGCCACGCCCACTGGCGAGCAACAGGCCACGCCTCCTCCGCCCTCATAACGTCTCGGCTTTTGATCCGGTCATTTTTGTAGCTTCGTCCTTGGTTGGGCAGGCGGCTGGCCCCAGCCGGCCGAGGTACGGCGAGCGGCCAAGCACGGCTGTCACGTCAAGACGGCCCCGGCAGGTGTGAGGAGCGAGTCGGCGCCTCCCAGCGACCGGGATTCCCCCGGTGAGGCGCTTCAATCAAAAGAGCCGTGTGCCCAGCCACGGCGAGCGAGGCTGAGCCAGCCCATGCCACGACCGGACGCCTCTCTCCTCTCGCGTGCTCACGGAGAGAACTCGGCGTTGCCGTGGCCCACGCTTCCCGCCGCTGGCCGAGCGCGGAGAGGGCGTCCCGTCCGGAGAATCGAGCGCGTCTGGAACGGCTCCAGTTCCTGGACGCGCGTGGACGCACGCCAAGACGCACGCACACGACCGTTGTCCGACCATTTGCACGCTCGGCTGGCAAGTCGGTCTCTCCCCTCGGCCGCAGCTGCATTCGTCTGTGCCAATGCGAAGAGGAACCGTTCCAAAACTCCCCGCGCACACGGGGGGCCCTCCGATGCCCACCGAGGATGTACCCCTTTGGCGGTCCGCAACACGCAATACACGTTGTGGTCCGCTGAACGGGCAGTCACCCCGGGCCCATCAGTAGAATGACACCCCAACTCCGGGGCACGGGGCCGGTGTTACGACCCCGACACTCGAAATGCCCGAATGCGAAGGTCGCCGCTCACCACCAGAAGAAGGTCGAGCAGTACGAGTCTAGGTCGCACCCAATTTTGGCTTCGAACGCGGGAGGTCACGTTTCACGGAAGAGCTACCGAACTCATTCCCAGTGCGAAGCGCTCGAACGACGAAGTATATCCCGCCTTTTGTCCTCTTTTGTCCCTACTTTTTTTTTTTTCATTCGGTACCAGCTGTGTGTCCCCCGAAGAACAACGCGCTCTTTTCATTTTGAGCGCTACTCGATTCCTCGGGCCTTTCAAAATAAAATAAAAATAAAAGAGTCGTCTCTCGCCCGCTCGCTTCCTCGCGCGTGGTGCTGAAGCCGCGGGAGGGCGCTCCCGAATTCGTCATCATTAGGATCAACACCAGCCAACACCTTCGTCGTCGCGCGCCGCCAAAGGTTGCCGCTCCACAAAACCCGAACGATCCCCCCCCCCCCCCCACACACACACACACATTTTTTTTTTGCCGCGTTTTCTAAGTTTTTTAAACGATTCAACAACACCGAAGCCAGCTAAGAGACGAAAGGAAAAGTATCCCACCCAAAGCTCGGAACAACAGACGGAACAGACTGAAGACTGGGCGGCCTGTTTGCAAGCAGCGCCGGGCGACAATTAAAAAAAGGCGCCGGAGCGGGCACCCGCTTGTCGCCTCGAGGCAAGAAGAGCAGCGGGGGGACACGGAGGGGCTCTTGATCAGGGTATCCACTTAAAGGGGAGTCCCAATGCGCTCGGCCGATTCGGCAGCAGGCCGCAGCAGGGACGCCGTTGTTCGCGGGGTCTCCCGAGATAACGGGAGACAGCGGCGCTTCCAGGTCCCCCGGCGGGACACCGGGCCACCAGCGGCGGCCATATTTGAGCCTCTTGAAATATTCAGGCGTGGACTAAGTCTCGTGTGACTTATGGCTCGGAAACGTGTTTAGTTTTCTTGTTACCGCTTGCTTCAGTTTAGAGAAGAGAGAGAGAGAAAGAGCCAGTGCAAAGCGTTTTTCCTCTTGGTTCTTCATCGCTCGGAGTAGAATCGAAAGACTATATACGTGTGACGAAAAAAGAAACAATATTGGCATCAATCGAAACCCTTTCAGGAGCTGGGAGGGAACCCCGCTTTTACGCTAGAAAGTCAGGCGCACGGCAAACTAACCAACGTTTAACCTTATTCAAACGGTGGTCATCGAAACATGATTGCATACGGGTTCTTCGGGATGGGCTACTACAGTGAAACAAAAATGTGCTCCTCAATAAACATGTATGAAACAAGGTGACTGCGACGCTCATAAATGAAGCCAGGGACACGTTGCTTTCCATCGAGCCGGACACGTTCAAGTTCATTCGCACTCAACACCAATAATGACCAACGGCATCGCCAAGAACCTTCCCAGGCGAGCTTTTTATAAAGACCACATACCGCTGGAGTATTCACAAGTGCGCATGTACAAATGCAGACGATGTGCGACAGACATGTGGACTCGCAACATTCGTTGTGAGTCCATAATCGTTCAAACGTCAAATTTTCTAAACTTGCCGAGGGGACCAAATATGCACCTTCACAACCATTGCCTCCGCAGAATCCACCAAATCCGCGAAGTAACGTCCAAGCCAGCATACTGCCAACACATACATAGGATGGATTGAATGTGCAAGTCGCCCAGAGCCCAAATCCTCCAGAGCAGTTATGCAACGCAAACAATTGGGCACTACTTTACTTCATTTCACCTTAACTCCAGAGACGCAGCCGAGATTACGAGCTGATGGGACCAATCAAACAGCGTCAAAAGCACACCATCATGGTGTTTGTCATGTTTCTGTACGAGTCCTATCACCGCTGAACCAATCATAAACAGAAAAGGCTTAGTGATTTGTGCTTCTGACGCTGATTGACTGGTCCTACTATAGCTCTTAGCATCGGCTGCGTCTGGACTGAAGCTAAAGCGGAGTATAAGACGAACACAGAACAAAGAGCAAAGTAAAATTACAACAATGTAATACGTAACACCAGTGATATGAGGGGTCCGAGTCATTCTGGAGCATCTTTTGGAGCAGCCAAATTAGTTCAGTTTGCAGTAGCAAAAATATTTTTTTTATTTCACTGCTGGGGATCATGTGCAGGTGTGTGCAAACGAAAAGGCGGTGTATTATTTGCTTTCCCACTCCTGTGCAACAACCCATCGGCATCCACTGCGCAATAAACAGTTTGATTCTCTCGAACACGCGGCAAGCGCATTACGCTCCGCTTCAGACGGGGCAACTTTTCCAGCAATTTTGAGGTTGCTGGCGGGTTGTTCCCTAGCTTTCCCTAGATCGACACGAATTGCTGAGATCGGGTCCGGCTCGAAACGGACGAGCAACTCGAGCCGTTTGAAGCGGCAGCAGCCAATCAGGGACGCGATGTTTTCACGTGACACCCCCGTGGTGGTGATGATGACAGCTAAAGACTTGGTTCTGGTTTGAAATCGATCGTTTTTGGAAATAAACCTTTTCAGAAAGATGAGTTAGTATTCTCAACGCCATTCAAAGATATAAAAACACGTTTTAGCGCGTAGCTGGGCGTCTAAATAGAACAAGAAAATTCAAAGTGAATGATGATGATAGCAAGTCGTAGCAATTCGGTTGCTGCGTGTGAACGCGGACGACCCGTGTTGCTGGTGTTGCGACGTCAAGTTGCTGGGTGAAATTGCTCCGTCTGAAGCGGGCCTTAGTTGTGCTCACACGGCAACAAGAATGCTGTGACAATTAAGAGACAATATGTTTGTTGAAAAACACTCGTTGCAGCCACCACTTTTGAAACACATTCTCATTGATGAAGAATAGCCTAAAGATATGTGAATGTTTTTGAAGGCATGCGAGTCAAATAGCAATGGGAGTCAAATAGCCTTTTATTGTAATAACGTTAGAATAGAATATTCTTGTACCGAATTGGACGTTTTGTTCCAATTCAGGAGCTTAAAATAATGTAGCCCAATTCTTAATTTAGTTCAAAACAAAGCTATAGTCATTTAATTATGCACAGTAAAAGGCATTTTCCGTATGAGGTTTATGATACTACAAAAACAGCGCGGGAGCGATGAATTAGAAATCCGTAGAAATTCCAGTTGAACTCTTTAAGTTTATTCCCAAGCATCCATTCGTTGGCGGCTAAACCCCATTCAGCTTAATTTAAGCTTTGGTGACTGTGTTTTCGAATCCTTGGAGACCTATTGGCGATTTTTATCACGTGTTTTCGAACCTACTTTCAGGGCTTCGTCTTTAGACCACCAGGTGCTGTGAACATCTGACTCACTCGAGAAGGTTGGCGAGCGAACCTGCCGCCACAGCTTTCTGTTTCAGCCGGTAGGTGCCGTCGATTTCGCTGGAGTAGCCACTAGATGTTTAAACTCAACGAGGAACTTGGCATAAAAATGGAACCTGTAGTGTAGATGAGAGCTATATCTAATCAAGTCTAGTTAGAAAGCCACCTCGCTATACACAAATATCATTCCTTACATATCAAATGTACATGAAATCAAATCTTGAACAATGAATGACGCACGCAACTCGTCAGGGCATCGCAGTCTATCCATATACTTCCATGCATACTATCCACGAGTTTATTTGACGAGTTTTCCAGCAAGCTAGAGTTATCACATAAGTCACCTCTCTCCCCTCCCCCCTCTTTCCCCCTTTTTATTTTTTTATTTTCAAATATTCGACCGGCACGTGCACTATCCCGCCCTGAAGGGTTGTTATTTTCTCTAAATGAATACGGATCCTGTATCTGCGCTTGGTCACCCCGCTAATATCGCTTCTCCGCAGTGCATTAGTGTGCGGTGAGAAGCGCACTCAACAAAGCTCACCAACCCGCCCGAAAAAATATTATGAGAAATATTACTGAACGCAACTACCAAACACTGTACCAGTTCGATACAAACATCAAATAGCTTTGATTATTTCATTGTTCGAAGCAACAATCAAAAGTTTCGAAAACTCGCACAAGCCTACCGCACCGAACCAGGAATAGCGGGACCTATAGTATCGGTACTGAGAAGGTGAAAATGGCTTTTGCAGATGTGTTGGCGCAAATTCCTGCCATTCTTGTCAAATGTAGTATAGGATAAAGCTGGGTGAACACTCTGGCGCAAATGGCCCAGCAATCAGATCACTGTACTACACACAACCTAAGAGACGAAGTGTGGATAACGTCGAACAAAATGCAAGTCGTGTTCAAACACACTACACCAAAGATCAACAAAAACTACTCAAACGCAGAACAAAGACATAAAGCCAAATAAACGTTGCTACCTTGCCGTTTATCCATTTATGTAACGTCTCCAGTCCGGCGAATGCACTTGTTTAAGTGCAAGTTGTAAAGCCTATACGTCAGGTTCTTGCTTTCCGTAATTCGTTCTAATTTTGAGAGTAAGCCATACCTGAATAACACTGAAGCACTGACGAAATAAATTACAACACGGCTTATAATGTCGCCAAATAAATCTGTGTATAAGACGGACTACACAACGAAGTTCTAGTCCATCACACGTTTTGTGAGATGGAGTGCTACAAGAGCGAGCTTTCGGCGTCTCTGTCGAGGACGCGAGGTCGTGTAGTGGGATGCATCGTTCACCGCAACAACATGTTCGTGCTTGCCGCTTAGGCTTCGCTCCCACATAAAGTGAAACCACCTGGATAGTCAAGTGAGATACTGCTCTGCTGAGCCGTGCGCCACATTCTGATGTCACGGCGTCCCGAACAGTTGTAGTGTATGCCTACACCATGAGCACAACCCAGGGGCGATACGCGCATTTATCTCACGGTGGTTGGCGCAAAACAAACAATCCACACAACACGCGAACGCACGCGTGCTTTGTCGCTCAGTGCGGCAATCTCTGGACACCGACCCGACTGTGTGTTGTACACAGGAAACAAGGGGCCCCCGTCTGGGAAGGGGTCTGCACTAGCTGTGTGCATGGATGTACGTCGGGGCACCCAGCGATCTTTCGGACACCGACCACGCGGAGGGGTCCGCGCAGCCCAGAGGGTTGCAGAGCGACACGGCGCGAGCTGCACGTGCCCGCAGGGGAGGAAATTCCCAGGACGCGCTCCGGAGATCATTCCCGCTGTTCGGGTAATGAGCCATCATAAATCAACCCCCGGCTCGAGAAGAACAAAACAAACAAAATGCGCCACCGTCCCGCCCGCACGCCCATCCTGACTGTCCGTTAGACACCCGGCTAACAAAAAATCCAATAATTACTATACATATAATGAAACTGAAACTAACTAAGAGAGGAAGAAAGAGAAGAAGAGCAACGCAAAGAGGAGCGCGGGTACAAACGCGTACCGTCATTAAAACGTGAAACCATCCAAAAGAGGAGCGCATGAAACAAAATCCCCATCTCTCTACCGCGCTTCGAACAGCGCTTAATTATTTATCGGCCACGGTGTTTGGTAAACTCATAGATAAATAAATTGAAGTCTCAAATATGCGGGCCACTAAAAATAGAATAAAAAGTAAGATACTGGGGAAAAGGGGGGGGGGGCATAGCGGAGGCGTATACTAAACAAAGCAATTCCACTGCACTTCTGTTGAATTCGTTTGACTACACTCTAGCAAGGTATGCCAATTTGTCGATAAACTCACATTACGACTATCACCTGCTGTCACTACAGATAACGGAAGTCAGCTTAATGCGTCAGGTAACCGCCGAAATTAGTTCGTTCTCTGGACTGACATCAGTTAGCAAAGTGCATCGAAGCGTAATTTCTCCACCTTAATCTTTTTGCGTTCCTTCCTAAACCTCCCCGTGCTCCTGAAAGCTCCTCGCTGCCTCCTCTTTTCTACAGAAAGGACTATCTCGAACTCGTACCAAAATCATTATGAGCGAAAGGAGCGGAATGTCCGGCACCGTCCTTAATGGCACTGAACAACCGCTAACCACCTAAATCCAAGCGGAAGCTTATTATTTTATCTTTCACCCTTCGTTGAGCCGAGTCTGAATATCTCGAATCAGCAGCCATTAGAGTGATCCAAGTAATACATCGTTGCAGGAATTGTTAGCACCCTTCTTACATTGACAGCTGGAGCGACAATCGTGGACTGAAGCGATGAACCTCCTATCACATCGGTACAAGTATATACGTTTATGTAGTATATGTGGTTAGGCGTTGTTGAACTTTTGCGAGAGGTTCAATGCAACCCAGAGAAAGCTCTCCATCAAGGGATCAAAGAGCATGCAAGAAATTGTGACAACTCGGAAAATAAAATTAAAAAAAGAAAAACGAAAAGGGGTCTGGACGTCGGTTCAAATGGACAACGTGAATAAAAGATAAAAACGAAAAAAAAAGCAATCGGACGGCAGGGGGCCTGCCGTCCAACAAACATTGGTGAACTAGTAACCCAAATATTAGTCCAAACAAATTTTGTTTTGAAGTTATTTAATTTACAATTCTTTTTTCAACGTTCTTTTCTTTTTTTTTTTTATGGCAACAATGAACAAGGGACGCCAGCGGCAGGGGTTCACTCTTTAGACTGTAGAATTTCTTCTCAACCGATTACAAGCAGTTTGACTGTGTCAAGTAAACGCTTTGCAAGCTGGCTCCAGCACCCGCGTACAGCAAGTTAAAAAAAAAAGAAATGCCCGGCATATATTTTTTTATTATTATTATTTTAGAGAGATTGTTTCTTTGAGTTACGGCACCGAGAAGTACGGGCTTATATGAATGCTGGTTTTGGCATCACCTTCATTTGCCGATTTCACAATAGCTATCCTGCATTACGCGATACTAAATATATCATACCGGTAAGGGTAAATGGCGGGGATTCAGGAGATATAGTAGTCAGGGTAGCTAAAAAAACGCCTGTACCCATCTAAAAACTATTTAAAAACAAAAAAAAAATCAAACAAAAATACAAAAAAGCGCAAAAAATAAATAAAAGAAAAATAAACGCAGAAAGCGTTCAACATTGATCCGATTCCACCACGACAACCAGCGACGGGCCCTAAGCAAACAAAGCGCGATTCTGGCGCCGTGTAACGGCGCTTTCCAATCGAGTTTATTTCGCCCTCTTCCTCTCCTCCTCCCCCTTCTTTCTCGCCATGCGAACGCGAGCTGTGAAACCACAGAGAGGAGAGAGAGAGAGATGGGGAGAGAATAGTTTCTCGATACAAAATCTGTAACTTCGATTGCTTCTTTTGTCTGAAAGCGACTCGGAATAAAATAAAAGCACGCATCCAAAACAGAAGAAACGAGCCGCTCTCAGTGTTGCGCCATTATATAGCTTACTTATTTCGCAGCCGGAAAGATAGTAGAGCCCTCGGTGCGCGGAAAAGAATTCTGCGCGTCCTCCTAGAATGCGCTACACGTACACTTTCACTCGGGAAAAAATTATTCGGGCCATTTCTGGAAATAAACGGCCCTACGTGAATCAAACGCGGCAAACATTTCACCGTTTATTTCTCGCACGTAAAAAGAAAAAGAAAAAAAGATGAACGAAAATCGACACGTGAACACTATTCGAACTTCACTGCGCAACATTCCGGTAGCCAAACAAAAAGCTGCGTTTTCGTTTCACCCATTGCGCCGACCTATATTTGTCAGTTATTTTCATCATCCTAGCGTATTCCCCTGCATCTCTCTGGCCCTTCTTCGTGTATGTTTGCTGTCATTCTCGGTTATTAGCACGATTATCATCAGGCCATCTTCATTCACGTGCACCGATCTATAAAAAAAACGGCGCAAATTCTTTTTTTTCATTTCCCAACAACAGCACACACGAAACAGAATCTTCGCTGCTTCCCCAAAAGCAGTTCGAGCTCCTTCTCTTTTTTTTTTCTTTTCTATTCAATACCTCATTTTCACCCAACGTAGGCAGCTTGAACAAACAACGGGGACGACCTAGTACGACAAAGAAACCGCTGCAACCGAGGTCTGCCTATATATATATTTTTTTACTTCCTCCCTTTTCCTTCTTTCAGTTCTTCCCACACAGCGTAAGAAAACCAGGAATACTCCATGCCTGCGGTTCCGATCCTAAAGATTGCTCTATTATCTCATATACATTCGACGCATCTCAATACATGTCCCGTACGCGGCATCGCCGTACACGCGGTGGCGGTCCCCGATCTGTGCGCGAAAGAGGCGAACGAAAGGACGGGCGAAAATATATAGATATATATAGATATACATACATAAAGAGAGAGAGAGAGAGAGAGGAAGCGAACAAAAGAAACTAAGACAGGGAAGCGTTCCCTCTGCATATTGTGCGTTCGCTCGCTCCTTCACAGCGCCGATAATTCCCAAACGTGCAGACTCCACCGAAAGACGAGGAATACAACAACTTTATCGTCGTCCCCTTCTCTCTTCTCTTTTTTTTGTATTTTTCCCCCTTCCAATCTCTTGTTCTCGGTCTCCAGCCTCGTGTTCCTGTTATTTACGTCTTTAGATAAACTGCAAGGACAAAAATGAAGAGAAATACATGTACACGACGTTCGAACAATTGATCCTAGCGGCACTACTATTATCGCCTCCCCTCCCCCCCCTCCCCTCCCCCACCTCTCTTCCCAGCCACGAATTCAGTTTTGTCTACGAACGAGAAAATAAATGTATAGACATTAAGTAACGCCCGACGAACAAAAACAAAATACGTTTAAAAAAGCGGACTACCATAAGATAACACACTTACTGAGAGCGCCAAAGTATCGGTTTATTTTTACTTAACCCAATACAGCGATTTTTTTTTCGATTATCACGAATATATTTAAACCCCTTAGGAATCTTACCGTGCACGTCTCCAGTTGCAGTGGACGTGTTGAAGGAGGACAATTTACACGGTGCGTGATACTGAGTCTACACGGATTTGTTAAAGGAGGTGACAGACACGAATACCGTTCTCACTGTGAACTCACGAAGTCCAGCGCGCGTTCGATGGCAAGAAAACCATCGCGATCACTTGGTTGATTAACGCAGCTTTGTGAATTAATTCTTAAATTAGTTCTAGATATCATTGTGCTAATGCCGTTTTTAATATAGTTCTTCCGAAATGTCCGACATTAAAAACAAAATCGCAAAAAGACAGTGTGCCTTGAAATATTAACGTCTTTTCTTTTTTTCATGCCCCTTCTTGTGAGATTTGAGCTTCTGCCCTTGCTCTTTCGCCCTTTTCATGGTGGCATCCGTGTGCAATGAGAACAATAAATATGTAGTGGTAAACCTTAAACATTATGTGACACCTATCAGGCTGCAAGACGAAACAAGCTCCTGTCGAAATGACCAAACTAAGTAAGTAAACTCACTTGAGCGAACTTCAAGGGACCCAGGGACTTAACTGAAAGTTCACTAAACTGATATATATTCACTAGAATATGGAACAGCATAGGGTACAGCATACGTCGAGTCAAAAGTATGAAATGCATATTTATGGAGTCATGTACATCGATATATACAAAGTGCATAACAGTTACGTTGCTGCCTTTCTCATTAAAAAAAAAGAAAAAATCTGTAATTTTTATTTTCATCAGCGCCCTAAAAAGGCAAAAAAAAGTTTTTTTATCAGTTTGGTTGGGACACGCGTGTGTTAAAAATAATTTTACGTGGAAAAAAAATTGTTTAGAGCAATACTGACGGCGCAAGACGCGATTTAGTCGGTAGTCACCTCCTTTCCACTTGTTTTCTCTCTCGGCATTTCGGGCGCGTGGAGGAGAGCTGGATCGGCTTCGCCTTCCCGTTGAGGTGGAAAGAGCGAATGACCATCTCGTTGAGCGAACGACCATTCCGTGACGTCATGGACTTAGTGCGCAGAATTTCAAATAAATCTGTCGCCGTCTTTTAAAGCGCATAAGGTAATAAGTCCAAAAAGCCCAGGTTTTTTTTTTTAACTTTTTTTTGGCACAGCTTGTGAGTCCCGGACAAAA